>JAYMZC010000139.1:0-516885 GCA_036346975.1 Drosophila prolongata
CTATGTGTTTTGATCTTGAATGATGTACTGGATTCTTTGCCAACTGTTGAGCGCTTAAATTGTCAGTATGCATAACTGTTGATGTTTTAGATTCTCCGCAACGGATCTCCATAATAAGTCGTCTTAATGAAATCGCCTCCTTGCATGCGGATGATAAAGCCATGTATTCGGCTTCTGTACTACTGAGAGCCACGCTGCGTTGTTTTTCCGATTTCCAAGATATTGGTCCTCCAGCTAGATAGAATAGGTATCCTGTGAATGACTTTCTATCAGTTTTGTCGCCTCCCCAGTCAGCGTCCACATAACCGGCCAAAGGCTCATTGCTTATTTTGTAATGCAATTTAAGGTCTTTTGTCGATGCCAAATATCTGAGTACATGTTTTACTCCTGTCCAATGCTCAATATGGGGATCCTTATTGCGCTGCGCCAATTTAGATACTGAATGTAAAATGTCTGGCCTTGATGATAGCGCCAGCCACATGAGTTCTCCTATGACCGCTTGAATTATCTTCTCGTTGATTCTTTCGCATCCCTCTTTGTCGCATGTGATTTGGAATCCTGCATCCAGTGGAGTTGTAGCTGCTCTACAATCCCCAATGCCGTGCCGCTGAAGCAGATTCTCAATATATAAAGTTTGATTCAGCATTATCTCGCCCAATTCGCCTTCTCGCTGAACTTCCATTCCAAGAAACATGTGCAACTGTCCGTGATCGACACATTCGAAAGACTGAGATATCTTGCTTTTAATACTCATGAGATCATTTTTATCTTGACAAGCTATGATCAGGTCGTCCACGTATACAAGAATAAGTGCAAGATGCGGTCCACTTGAATTCATGTATAGACATGGCTCGTTTTTACATGGGTTGAAACCAATGCCACACAGAACTCCATCCAGTTTACAGTTCCACTCTCTTCCAGACTGTTTAAGGCCATAAATTGCCTTCTTTAGCAAAAGCACGCCGTCCGCGTGATCTTTGTCCAGAAATCCGCATGGTTGTTTCATGTAAACAGTGTCTGTTAAATTGCTATTTAGATAAGCCGTACAGACATCCATCTGGTGCAAATATAGTTTTAACTGTGCAGCCAGGGCAAGTATGAAACGAATGCTCTCCATTCGACAGACAGGTGAAAAAGTCTCTGAATAATTAATTCCATACTGTTGTGAGCAACCCTTGGCTACTAGCCGTGCCTTATATCGCTGCACTTGGCCATTGGCATCCCTCTTCACAGTAAAAACCCATTTGCAGCCTATAGCGCGTTCTGTCTTGGGAAGATTTACCGTCTGCCAAGTATGGTTGTTCATAAGAGCTTCGTACTCTCGAGTCATCGCTTTCAACCATAATTCAGAATCAGGACATCTAATTGCTTCTTCGTAGCTTAGCGGAATAAATACGTCGCTGCTGATTGCTGCTCCTAAAACATTGAATTGCTTTCGCGGGCGTCCAGGTTTGCCCGTGCGAATTAGTTTAGGTCTGCCAGGACCCACTCGTTTTGCGTCTTGGGCGTTGTCCTCATTCCTTCCGGTGTCCTCATCCTCTGCGCTGTCCTCATCTTCTGCGCTGTCCTCATCTTCTGCGCTGTTCTCGTCTTCTGCGCTGATGAAATCGTCGCTGCTGTGATCATTTTTTATGCCGACCTTGTCCTGGTCGTATGAGCTTTCGTCGTCCGAACTGCCGTATCCGTGCGACCCGGGGTTGACTTTGCCATCTGAGCCTAACATCGTTGCTGCAGTTGTCCCTCTCAGCCTCCAGTTTGGCGTTTGAATCACCACCGCCTTGTGGTAGGTCAAACACCACGAGTCCAGCATCCTTTGACATGCTATCAGCTCGCTCGTCGAAAAGTACATCTCTCTTTTCGATAACTTGTCCAGTGCTAGGGTCGTAGAGCCTATACCCTTTGGCAGTTCGAGAATAACCGACCATTCGGTATTCCTTTCCTTTTTGCTTGAATTTACTTCGTGTGTGGCCCTTATCCAATGCAACTGCGAAAGAACCAAAAACTTTAAAATGAGATATTGATGGTTTTTTACCTTTCCACGCTTCCATCGGAGTCATGTCTTCTAGTGCGTTTGTAGGCGATCTGTTTCGTAGATACACGGCTGTGTATATAGCTTCTCCCCATAGAGACTCCACCAGTCCAGACTGCGTCAGCAAGCATCGGGCCATCTCCACTAACGTACGGTTAGCCCTCTCCGCTACGCCGTTTTGTTGTGGGCTGTACGGGATTGTCAACTGCCGCCTGATCCCACTCGCTTTGAGAAAATTGTCAAAGGTTACGTTGACAAATTCCTTTCCGTTGTCGCTTCGTATACACTTTAGAAGCTTTCCAGTTTGCCTCTCCACGAGCTCCTTAAATTCCACGAACTTTGAGAATACCTCGTCTTTGCCTTTCAGAAAGTAAACAAACATGCGACGTGACTTGTCATCGATGAACGTGAGAAAATATCGATTTCCACCCAGTGATCTTGTTCTAAAAGGACCGCATACATCTGTATGAACAAGTTCCAATACTTCACTGGCTCGGCTTTTAGATTTATGTGGGAACGGTTGTACGGTTATTTTGCTCAACATGCATGTTTTACAGGAGGTGTTTTGTGGTAAATTACAACCTTCAATTCCACGAACCATTTTCTTCTTCACAATATCAGCCAGACTGCGATAATTAATGTGGCCATATCGCATGTGCCATAAAATACCATCGGTATTGGAAACAGCAAAACACTGATTGGACTTTTCTTCGAATGTATATAGATTTCCATTTTTGTTTACTTGCAATATACACTCCCCGTTCTGAATAATCTTTGCGTGCTTTTCGTTAAAGTGCACCAAATTGCCTTTAGAAACGGTTTGACTTAAGGACATAAAATTTCCCTTCATCTTAGGGACAAATAGGACTACTCCTTTTCCCTCCGCCTGCAGAAATCCGTCTCCAGCTAATCCAATCGTCTCGGTATGCTTCTCCAGGGTTGTAAACAAGTCTTCATTACAGCACATGTGGCTTGTAGCTCCGCTATCCAAACACCATTTTGTGCGACCAAAGCTATCCGCATCCAGAGCTCCCAATAAGCTGCACTGCTTTTGACCAGTTAGAACTTGCTTCTTTTTTTCCAACCGACACTCGGCCTTGACATGTCCACGCTTGCCACAGTTATAACATATGACATTCTTCCAATCTTTTTTGGAAACTGGCTTTGCAGTGTTTGCAACGAAAGCCTGTGCGTGCATGTCGCTCGTTCCAGATTGAGATCGTCTCTCTCCCTCTTCTTTGACCTTGATTCTCAGTACCTCGAATTCCGGCAGTGTGTCGCGCGTCTCGATGGCGACTACAAAATTTTCGTACTCCTTGGGAAGGCTTGATAGAAGAATTATTGCTCACGTTGTACACGTTTTGATGTAACTTAGCTGCGATGTTTTTACGCTGAGGGTAATCATGGCCAGAGCCTTACTGTCCCATCTTGGCCAATCGTCGTTTTCACCAGCATCTTCCCGTTTCAACTCGCCTGACGCCACATCCCATAGCTCCGCGTGAACCAGTACGCTGCGCATCTGAATATGCCAAGAATCATAATTCTTTTCTTCCAATTTGTCGATTTGGTATAGCGAACTCATGTTGAAACTTTCAATAAAACGATCCGATTCCGATTTCGAAGAAACTGACTGCTTGCATTCGTAACGCAAGAGCCGCTGCTATTTCACAACTTCTCGAAATATTTTTTACTCAAAAATCACGTGGCCCATACTTGTATATGTATGTGTGTGCCCTGGGCCCATAACCTCTTGATGTTATTCCCGATTGAGTAAAAGAAAGAACGTCCAGCTTGGTTGAGTATATAGAAACGGAATACCTTTTATTCGATACTTATAGTGACTTCAAAACAAACTATCGATACATATTAAGTTCTAGAGGTTACAGTGTTGTAACGATAGTTTCAATATAATTACGTATAGCTAATCTTTTTATACCCTTGCAGAGGGTATTATAATTTTGGTCAGAAGTTTGTAACGCAGTGAAGGAGACGTTTCCAACCCCATAAAGTATATATATTCTTGATCAGGATCAATAGGGGAGTCGATATAGCCATGTCCGTCTGTCCGTCTGTTTCAATACCGTTTGCGAGCTCAGTTTAAAAGCTAGCGATCTGACTCTTTCACACTCGTCCTAAAACATGTGTACGCAGATCAAGTTTGAAAATCGCCCCGATCGGACGTCTATAGCTCCCATAGGAACAACCGGATATATCTTGCAAGAATTGATGATATTTCGCGCAGTGTAAAAGCTATTAACATGAATCTTTCCAAATCGTATTTTTTTATGCATACCTTGATTAGGGTAAAAGCGCGTGGCGATCGGACGTCTATATCCTATAGCTCCCATAGGAACAATAGGGTAAAATCGGTCCAAATTTTATGTTTTTCAGAATATTTCGCGCTGTGTAAAAGCTATTGCTATAAATTTTTTCAAATCGTATTTTTTTATGCATTCCTTCATCAAGGTAAAAGCGCGTGCTGATCGGACGTCTATATCCTATAGCTCCCATAGGAACAATCGGATATAACTTTCAAGAATGGAAGATATTTCGCGCAGTGTAAAAGCTATTAACATAAATCTTTCCAAATCTTATTTTTTAATGCATACCTTGATCAGGGTAAAAGCGCTTGGCGATCGGACGTCTATATCCTATAGCTCCCATAGGAACAATACGGTGAAATCAGTTAAAATTTAATGATTTTTAGGATATTTCGCACAGTAAATAAGCAATTGACATGAATCTTTCCAAATCGTATTTTTTTATGCATACCTTGATTAGGGTAAAAGCACGTGACGATCGGACGTCTATATCCTACAGCTCCCATAGGAACAACACTGTGAAATCGGTCCAAATTTGTTGGTTTTCTGAATTTTTCGCGTAGTGTGTAAGCTACTGACATAAATTTTTCCAAGTCTTATTTATTTACGCATATCTTGATAGGGTAAAAGCGCTTGCCGATCGGACGTCTATTTCTTATAGCTTTCGTAGGAATAATAGTTAAAGGCTGCGAAAGTATCCCTTTTTTTCTATCTTTATATGACATTTTTGCAGTATAAAAGCAATTGACATCAAACGACTCAAATCTATTTTATTTATGTATACCTTATTCCTTTCGCTACTTTTTCAGTTTTAGCAATTTCGGCAAAGTCTGCAAGGGTATTAAAACTTCGGCTTGCCGAAGTTAGCTTCCGTCCTCGTTTTATGTATAATTACAGAAAACTTAATTTTTATACCCTTGCAGAGGGTATTATAATTTTGGTCAAAAGTGTGCAATGCAGTGAAGCAGACATCTCCGACCCTATAAAGTATATATATTCTTGATCAGGATCACCTCCTGAGTTGATATAGCCATGTCCGTCTGTCCGTCTGTCTGTTTCTACGCAAACTAGTCTCTCAGTTTTAAAGCTATCGAATTCAAACTTTGCACTCACCCTTCTTTCCTTTGCACGCAGTATATATGTCGGAACGGCCGGGATCGGCCGACTATATCCTATAGCTGCCATATAACTGATTGATCGGAAATGCCATAACTTTGGTGTTTGTAAAGTTAGGAAGTTGGAATTTTCTATGGGTTTTATATTTGACCAATACATCCGACCTAGCAAAATATAGCTGCCATATAACTGATTGATCGGAAATGCCATAACTTTGGTGTTTGTAAAGTTAGGAAGTTGGGATTTTGTATGAGTATTAAGAATGCATCATATGAATAATTTTGGAGAATAAAATTTACAGAGTATTCTGCAAGGGTATATCAACTTCGGCTCCGCCCGAAGTTAGCTTTCCTTTCTTGTTATACCCGTTACTCGTAGAGTAAAAGGGTATATTGTATTCGTGCAAAAGTATGTAACAGCTAGAAGGAAGCGTTTCCGACCCTATAAAGTATATATATTCTTGATCAGGATCACTAGCCGAGTCGATCTAGCCATGTCCGACTGTCCGTCTGTCCGTCTGTCTGTCTGTCCGTATGAACGCTGAGATCTCGGAAACTATAAAAGCTAGAAGATTGGCATTTTGCATGTAGATTTTAGAAGTTCCTACGCAGCGCAAGTTTGTTTCAAAATGGTGCCACGCCCCCTTAAACGCCCACAATCGCTTATATACGATTTTAAAAATTTAAATATTTCGGAAAAGTAAAAATGCAGTTTTGTTGTGTTTATCAATACCTATCGAAATGTAGAAGAAATTTTTCAAATCGGACCATTCGTTAAAAAGTTATGCGTGATCAAAGTTTCTATCTCCATCTCCCTCGCAATCCCATTACCTGAGTAACGGGTATCTGATAGTCGGGGCACCCGACTATTGCGTTCTCTCTTGTTTTAAAGTTAGGAAGTTGGGATTTTTTATGAGTATTAAGAATGCATCATATGAATAATTTTGGAGAATATAATTTACAGAGTATTCTGCAAGGGTATATCAACTTCGGCTCCGCCCGAAGTTAGCTTTCCTTTCTTGTTATACCCGTTACTCGTAGAGTAAAAAAAAATATATTGTATTCGTGCAAAAGTATGTAACAGGTAGAAGGAAGCGTTTCTTGTTCAGGATCACTAGCCGAGTCGATCTAGCCATGTCCGTCTGTCTGTCCGTCTGTCTGTCCGTCTGTCTGTCTGTCCGTATGAACGCTGAGATCTCGGAAACTATAAAAGCTAGAAGATTGGCATTTTGCATGGAGATTTTAGGAGTTCCTACGCAGCGCAAGTTTGTTTCAAAATGGTGCCACGCCCCCTCTGACGCCCACAAGCCACAAGCATTGGCCACAGTTTTGATGCTATTATGAAAATTTTAATTGATATGTATTTGGCATATGTCTAAGGCATATTTATATTAGGTTGTTTAGCTGAGTAACGGTATCTAATAGTCGAGGCACTCGACTATAGCGTTCTCTCTTGTTTTATATATAATTACACAAAATGTATTTCATATATATATTTAGTATTTGATTTCATATAATTATGCATTCCTTCATCAAGGTAAAAGCGCGTGCTGATCGGACGTCTATATCCTATAGCGCCCATAGGAACAATAATTTTGAAATCGGTAAAAATTTCATGTTTTTTAGAATATTTCGCGCAGTGTATAAGCTATTGACATAAATTTTTCCAAGTCTTATTTATTTACACATACCTTGATCAGGGTAAAAGCGCTTGCCGATTGGACGTCTATATCGTATAGCTTCCAAAGGAAAAAATTGTTAAAGGCTGCGAAAATATCCCTTTTTTTCCTATTTGTATATGACAATTTTGCAGTATAAAAGCTATTGGCATGAAACTATGCAATATATCTAATTTATTTATGTATACCTTGCTCAGGGAAAAAGTTGCTGGCAATCAGACAAGTACATACTACATCCGCTATTTAAAAATGAAATTAATTACGTATAGCTAATATTTTTATACCCTTGCAGAGGGTATTATAATTTTGGTCAGAAGTTTGTAACGCAGTGAAGGAGACGTTTCCGACCCTATAAAGTATATATATTCTTGATCAGGATCAATAGGGGAGTCGATATAGCCATGTCCGTCTGTCCGTCTGTTTCAATACCGTTTGCGAGCTCTGTTTAAAAGCTAGCGATCTGAAACTGTCACACTCGTCCTAAAACATGTGTACGCAGATCAAGTTTGAAAATCGCCCCGATCGGACGTTTATATCCTATAGCTCCCATAGGAACAATCGGATATAACTTTCAAGAATGGAAGATATTTCGCGCAGTGTAAAGCTATTAACATAAATCTTTCCAAATCGTATTTTTTTATGCATACCTTGATCAGGGTAAAAGCGCTTGGCGATCGGACGTCTATATCCTATAGCTCCCATAGGAACAATACGGTGAAATCGGTTAAAATTTTATGATTTTTAGGATATTTCGCACAGTATATAAGCAATTGACATGAATCTTTCCAAATCGTATTTTTTTATGCATACCTTGATTAGGGTAAAAGCACGTGGCGATCGGACGTCTATATCCTACAGCTCCCATAGGACCAACAGTGTGAAATCGGTCCAAATTTGTTGGTTTTCTGAATTTTTCGCGTAGTGTGTAAGCTACTGACATAAATCTTTCCAAGTCTTATTTATTTACGCATATCTTGATTAGGGTAAAAGCGCTTGCCGATCGGACGTCTATTTCTTATAGCTTTCGTAGGAATAATAGTTAAAGGCTGCGAAAGTATACCTTTTTTTCTATTTTTATATGACATTTTTGCAGTATAAAAGCAATTGACATCAAACGACTCAAATCTATTTTATTTATGTATACCTTATTCCTTTCGCTACTTTTTCATTAAAACTTCGGCTTGCCGAAGTTAGCTTCCGTCCTCGTTTTATGTATAATTACAGAAAACTTAATTTTTATACCCTTGCAGAGGGTATTATAATTTTGGTCAAAAGTGTGCAATGCAGTGAAGGAGACATCTCCGACCCTATAAAGTATATATATTCTTGATCAGGATCAACTCCTGAGTTGATATAGCCATGTCCGTCTGTCTGTTTTTACGCAAACTAGTCTCTCAGTTTTAAAGCTATCGAATTGAAACTTTGCTCACACCCTTCTTTCCTTTGCACGCAGTATATATGTCGGACGGCCGGGATCGGCCGACTATATCCTATTACTGTTTGTAAAGTTAGGAAGTTGGAATTTGCTATGGGTTTTATATTTGACCAATACATCCGACCTACCAAAATATAGCTGCCATATAACTGATTGATCGGAAATGCCATAACTTTGGTGTTTGTAAAGTTAGGAAGTTGGAATTTTCTATGGGTTTTATATTTGACCAATACATCCGACCTAGCAAAATATAGCTGCCATATAACTGATTGATCGGAAATGCCATAACTTTGGTGTTTGTGAAATTAGGAAGTTGGGATTTTCTATGGGTTTTATATTTGGCCAATCAATCCGACCTACGAAATTTCATAAGGATCGGCCGACTATATCCTATAGCTGCCATATAACTGATTGATCGGAAATGCCATAACTTTGGTGTTGGTAAAGTTAGGAAGTTGGAATTTTCTATGGGTTTTTGACCAATTAATCCGACCTACCAAATTTCATAAGGATCGGCCGACTATATCCTATAGCTGCCATATAACTGAACGATTGGAAATGCCATAACTTTGGTGTTTTTAAAGTTAGGAAGTTGGGATTTTGTATGAGTATTAAGAATGCATCATATGAATAATTTTGGAGAATATAATTTACAGAGTATTCTGCAAGGGTATATCAACTTCGGCTCCGCCCGAAGTTAGCTTTCCTTTCTTGTTATACCCGTTACTCGTAGAGTAAAAGGGTATATTGTATTCGTGCAAAAGTATGTAACAGGTAGAAGGAAGCGTTTCCGACCCTATAAAGTATATATATTCTTGTTCAGGATCACTAGCCGAGTCGATCTAGCCCTGTCCGTCTGTCCGTCTGTATCGATTGGTTTAACGGTTCAGCGTACAGGATTTCATTTTCTAATTAAATGAGTTTGTGACACTTTGGTGGGGGGTGGATCACCAATAACTATAAACTAAAGTCTACAGAATTTAAAACCGTATTAAAGCTTATTTTATATTTTAAAGGAAGAGCAGGGAAATGCAAGGCATTGTGAAAGGGAGGGAGACGGAATCATTTGTTGACAATTTGTATGAAAGCAATTTGCAGGCAGAAAACGTATGATGCTTATGGAGACGCTTAAATTCGATAATAGATCGACTTTTTGCTTAGTTTATTTGGTTAGAAGATAGCTAGAGCTTTTGTCATCAAATGAATCGTTAAGGCTTAAGGAAAAACTTTACCAAAGGAATTTTTGATACTCAGTTTAGAAGTGCCCTTTTTCGACGTTTGAAGATATTTTTGGCTAAATTGTAATTTTAGAACGGGTGTTAAAAATAGTAAAAAGCCTTAATTCTAAGCGGTCAAATTTTTTAAACATTTATAATGCAGTGTTATTGAATTACTCGAGGTCATACGTTGGTTGATGTATTCCACTTAACTTTCATCACACTTACACTCCCTGGGGAGTGAACCCTACTATGATAGGACTAGCTAGTTTCGTCACCTCAGACTCATCAGCTATCTACGGGGATGGAAGCAGAGCGTCAGAAACTCCCCAATGTTACGACCAGAGAAGCTTTTTGGCAATTGTGAGTTGCCAAAGTTCATTGGTTTTAACATAGGTGGAGTTCTATTTTCTATTTTTTGCGAAAACACGGATTCGATTGGATAAACGGTTTAGCGTCCAGAATTTTTGAAAGGAAAATTGACCTTTTTTCCAATTGGAAGCGATTGGAGCCACTTGGGGAGCCCCAATAAATCTTAGCAAATCAGTTTAAAGTTATTAGAATGTAATTAAAATGCATATTAATATTGTCAACCAGTGGTTTTGGCTGTGCGTTAATTCCCAGTTTTCTTACTGATAGCTTTATATATAGAGATGAATGAATTCCCTTGGTTGATCGAATACGTGTGTGTATTTCTGTGTGGGCTTTTGCGTATGTATATTTCATTCTTTTGAGTATATTTGTTTTTGAACATATTCAAGAAATTACTATTTGGTATTGGGTTTGCGAAAATATAGTTATACCAACTTTAATTATTTTTTGTAATGGTATTTCGAAGAAAAAAATGACAATCATAAGGCAGAGTCAGGGGGTGGAAAAGAGATGGTGATATATCTATGCAAGCGCATGCTGGATAAGCCGTCTACTTTTTAATCGGGTATTAAAAATAGTAAAAAGTTAAAAATTGAAGCCGTCATATTTTTTAAACATTTATAATGCTTTTAACTATTTTTTAGCGAAAACACGGTATCGATTGGTTTAACGGTTTAGCGGACAGAATTTCATTTTCTAATTAAATGAGTTTGGGGCACTTTGGTGGGGGGTGGGTCACCAATAACTATAAACTAAAGTCTACGGAAATTAAAACCAGGGAAATGCAAGGCAGAGGGAGAATCATTTGTTGACAATTTGTATGAAAGCAATATGCAGGCAGAAAACGTATGATGCTTATGGAGACACTTAAATTCGATAATAGATCGACTTTTTGCTTAGTTTTTTTGTTTAGAAGATAGCTAGAGCTTTGGTGAAACCATCAAATGAATCGTTTTCTTAGGCTGCGATAGACTTCAGTCCGGCCAGAGTCCTCGACAGTTAAATTTGTAGAAAACACAGGAGACGAAACGGGACTGGGAGTTGCCGCCGGGATTTTGTTTACGGGATCACGTGGTCTGGGTCTCCACCTCTACGTAGCGTAGATCACTCCGAGGCGTAATGTGAACTGGCCGACACTAAGCACCCATGTAGCTTTTCCGGTCTGGCAAGCGTTCGTTTTGCGCAGAGTAAGCCTCGGAAACGCAATACGGCAACTTGTCCGACGTGAATAGGCAGGCGGGCAGCTTTGGCGTCCGCGTTGCGTAGAGAAAATAAACCGCGGAAACGCAAGTCAGAAACCTCACTGACCCGAAAAGCCCCTCTGCGAAATGCACTAAATCTTATTAGCCTCTCCCTAACCTGAGCGTGAGCAGAAAAGGCCGGTGATAGTTTTCCCGCGTTTTTCTCTAGTCTGGTAAGTGTTCGTATTGCGTAGAGAAAATAAACCTCGGAAACGCAATACGAGAACTTGCCCGACCTGGAGTAACACGTGGTATCCGCGTTGCGTAGAGATAATAAACCTCGGAAGCGCAATACGGTAACCTGCCGCCCCGAAAAACACTCAGCGAAGTTCACTAAATTTTAGTAGCCAGGCTTGGGGTTTGAATTTCACAACTTTATGTTTTATTTTATTCACTAAGTATTTCTCCCTAACCTTCGCACTCAGTATGTGGGTTTCTAATCTCTGCTTCTTGTCTTACTTTATGGCTGGGTATGGCGTATCCGTCCGCGGGGTTCTCTGCTGCTGGTGTTGTCCTTGTGGTCTGAGCTACTTGGCTGCCGCAAAAGAATGAGGCCGATCTCCGTCGATCGCGGTTCCACGTCGACACGCTTTCTGCCTTTACAGCACACTTTTTGCTATTAACAGCACTAAGCTTGTCCTTAATCGCACGCTTTGCGTTTAACAGCACGCGCGCTTATTCACGGGTGATTGCGATAACTTATCGATACTGTTGGACATTCGCTCCGACTGGCCAGCGGACTGATCTTGCTGATCAATACTGGTGACCTCGCGCGCCTATTTGAAAACTAGGATTACTTAGGTTTTAGACTTAAATATATATTTGAGAAACTTAATATCTAATCAGGCCTTCAGTGACTGGGACTTAAGTATTGCCTTCAATGGCTGAGATTCTACCTACAATGGCCTTCAATGGCTGAGATACTACGAGATATGGCCTTCAATGGCTGAGCTACTATGAGATGAGAGGCGCCGAAGGAATTTTTGATACTCAGTTTAGAAGTGTCATTTTTCGACGTTTGAAGATATTTTTGGCTAAATTGTAATTTTAGAACGGTTGTTAAAAATAGTATGTAAATAGTTTAAATATTATGTAAATAGTGTAGTGTAGTGGAGTGTATCAATAACAAGAGTCCAAGGATCGGCGCGATCAAGTTGCGGCGAACGTTGAGGCAGAAATCCGACATTTGCAACAAATTGAGAAGCTGTATGTTGCGCGCAAAAGGGTGGCTGATCTAGAATATTCGTTGAGCCAAAATAAACCCGCTCGAGGAGATGGCATTGACATGAATGATCTGGATGCGCTAATTCAACCTTTTTCAGGAGATAATGGATACTCTGTGTTGCGTTGGATCGATGACTTTGTGAATATCATGGATGCCTATAGCGTATCGGAGAAAAAACGATTTATTTTCGCCAAACGTTTGCTTACGGAATCTGCGAGATCGTTCATGATTGAGACGGCGGCCTTAACTTGGCCGAGACAGCGAACCGAATTAATAGCTGTATTCGATCTCGAGGTCACCGTGTTCGATGTCTTCAAGCAACTTGAAGCCAGAAAGAAATCTAAGAACGAGAGCGCCTTGCAGTATTTCTTCGTTATGTGTGGCATTGCACGCCAAGTTGAATTGGCAACTGAAGATATCGTCCGATTCATCGTGGAAGCCTTGGAAGAAAATTCGGGAGCTGCGTTTGCAATGGCTTACTGCAGTTCTTTGGACGAGTTGCGGAAGAAAATTATGATGTACGACAAACTAAAGAAGACGCCTGGCCAGATCTCAAAATTGGAGGAGCAAGCTAAACGGAAGCCAAATGTCCAGTCGAACAGCATGCAGGATCCTGAAGCTATTCGCTGCAACAACTGTCGGCAAATGGGACATTTGGCTAGAGATTGTAGACAACGCAAAAGGCCGGAAGGGGCCTGTTTCAAGTGCTACAGCGTGGACCATAAGTATCAGCAGCGCCCCAATCGGAAGACGACAACTATGGTGGCAGCCGTGCAGGAGGACGAGGGATCTGGTTCGGAGGAGTTGGCAGCAGTTCAAACAATTGAGTTATGAGGATTGCGAGGTAAAAAGGGAAAATATGTAAGCATTGTAAGTTTGTTTGATACCGGTAGCCCGGTAAGCTTTATTCATAAGTCATTAATTCCGAAAAATATATTTCTGAGTTTATAAAAATAAAAATATTATAGCTTAAAAATATTATAGGAGGACATCCTATTTTAATTTGGGGCACAGTGAAGTGCTTTGTTAATTTCTGTTCAAAACGTACTCGATTTTGTTAAAAATTGTCGATGATAATATTCTGCCACTACCTGTGTTATTGGGTAGAGACTCACTTAAGATAATTGAAGTTCAACAAGAGAGAACGCTATAGTCGGGTGCCCCGACTATCAGATACCCGTTACTCAGGTAATGGGAGTGCGAGGGAGATGGAGATAGAAACTTCGATCACGCATAACTTTTTAACGAATGGTCCGATTTGAAAAATTTCGTCTACATTTCGATAGGTATTGATAAACACAACAGAACTGCATTTTTACTTTTCCGAAATATTTAAATTTTTAAAATCGTATATAAGCGATTGTGGGCGTTAAAGGAGGCGTGGCACCATTTTGAAACAAACTTGCGCTGCGTAGGAACTTCTAAAATCTACATGCAAAATGCCAATCTTCTAGCTTTTATAGTTTCCGAGATCTCAGCGTTCATACGGACAGACAGACAGACGGACAGACGGACATGGCTAGATCGACTCGGCTAGTGATCCTGATCAAGAATATATATACTTTATAGGGTCGGAAACGCTTCCTTCTAGCTGTTACATACTTTTGCACATCCCTTTTACTCTACGAGTAACGGGTATAATAAGTTCATAAAAAAAACATCAATGCCGAGTATCACTCACCATTAAATTTGTTAAAATCAAAACGTGTTTCTCTTTTCACCGCTAATATAAACTCTAAAATAAGTAAGAATAATGATAAATCTGATAATATTAGTTCTAATCATAATTCGAATTCTGAAGAAATGTTGGATATTGACGACGATGCGCAAAAATTTTAGCTTGTATAGAACCAATTAGAGAGGAGTTATTTGAAATAGGAACTGAGTTTGGGCTCGAGGTAGCAGATAGGTGTCGGAAGGTTATCCAATCTCAGTATTTTAATAACCAATATGACTATAATACCTTGCCTAGATATCGGACGTCCATTAGACTAACCGATACGACTCCGTTTTACTGTTCTCCGAGGCGCTTGTCTTTCTTTGAGAGAGAGAAAGTTTCGGAAATTATTGATGAGTTACTTAAAAATAATGTAATACGACCTAGTGCCTCACATTATGCGTCACCTTTAGTCCTTGTGAAGAAAAAGTCTGGTGAAATTCGAATGTGCGTTGACTACCGTGGCTTAAACAATTGTATAGTTAAAGATAATTTTCCTTTGCCCCTTATTGAAGATTGTCTGGAGTATCTTGAAGGGAAATGTTGTTTTTCTGTAATTGATTTTAAAAGCGGATTTAACCAAAAAGAAGTGGAAGAGAAATCCGTACCGTATACATCTTTTGTTACCCCTCAAGGACAATATGAGTACCTGAGAATGCCTTTTGGATTAAAGAATGGCCCTGCAGTGTTTCAAAAATTTATCTCAGAAACGTTATCAGACTTTATAAGAAAAAATAGTGTATTGATCTATATGGATGATATAGTTACTGCGACAAAAAAAAGTGCCAAGTGCCAAAAAAAGCCAAGTGAATCGCATTTAGAGGCTTTGAGAAATTTCCCTGTGACGCAGAATGTTCATGGCTTCCCTCCTGTTTTGGATTCTTTTCGTATTTTAGACGTTTTGTTCTTTTATTTGCGCGAATAGCTAGACCATTGACAGATTTATTAAAGGGTGGTCCTTTTCCACTGAATGATGAGCAATTGAATGTGTTTGACAACTTTAAAAATGCTTTAGCTAATCCACCTGTTTTAGGCATTTTTAGTCCCGGAAGAGAAACTGAGCTCAATACTGATGCGAGTTCCCATGGTTTTGGAGCTATACTATTACAACGACAAGATGATGGAAAAATGCATCCTGTTTGGTTTTATTCCGGTAAAACCACGGTATCGGGACTCTGCGATACCATAGTTTTGAGTTGGAAACCCTCGCAATAATTAATGCATTGTGTCGTTTCAGAGTGTACCTAGAGCATAGGCCGTTTAAAATAATTACGGATTACAATTCGTTAGTGCAAACTCTAAGTAGGAAAGCTATTAATCCTAGGTTATGTGGGATAAAAACCTTCGTAGAGAAAATGCAGAAGAGAATGGTGAAAATTGTGGTGAAATAGGTTCCCCATTACCTATTTATAGACGCTAGTAAAATGGCCTGGGAATATGCTAGAATTTGAGAATTGAGGTCTGAGTTGGAGTTGTAGGCGCAACACCTGATGACGTTGATCTGATTTTACAAACGGAGCAAATGAGAGGTAAGGAAATAGTTCGATTGAGAGAAAAAGTAGAAAACGGGAACGTGCATAGCTTTGAGTTGAGGGATGGACTGATATATAGGAAGAATAGTGATGATTCTTATTGTTTATATGTGCCTGTCTGCATGGAAGAACATCTTATTAGAAAATCGCACGAAAAACTAGGACATTTGGCAGCAGATAAATGCGTTAAGGATTTGAGACGGACCTATTTGTTTCCATCAATGAAAGCAAAGGTTGAGCAATTTATTAGGAATTGTCTTTCGTGTATTTTGCATTCGGTGCCGAGAACTATTCATGATAGAACCTTGCATAGTATTCCAAAACCTTGCATTCCATTTCATTCACTCCATATAGACCATTTAGGCACCTTACCTAGTATAATTTTAAAGAAAAAGCATCTCTTGGTTCATATTGATGCCTTTACCAAGTTTGTTAAACTCTTTCCGGTAAACACCACAAGTACTCGAGAGGCGAGAGATGCACTAAATAAATACTTTGACTTTTATAGCAGTCCGCAAAGGATTATATCTGACCGCGGTACCTGTTTTACGTCTTTTGAGCTCACCACCTTTTGCCAAGAGCGTGACATCGAGGTAGAGCGCGTGAACCGGGTGTTGACGCCAGTGCTAGGGAAAATAGCAGAGCCTCTTAGTCAGTCCGATTGGTACAAATAAAGTGGAGTATGCAATTAATAACGCAGTACATAGTAGCACCCAAGTAGCGCCTAGTGTCCTATTGTTTGGGGTAATACAGAAGAATCCTGTGGTAGACGGGCTTTCTGAGTACTTATATAACAAATTTAATGAAAAGCCCAAAGATGTTGTAAAACTCAGTGAACAAGCATCCGTTAAAATTCAAAATTCGCAGAAAAGAAATGAACAGTCCTATAGTAAGAGACATAGAGCTCCCCGTGAATATAAAATAGGTGATTATGTGGCTATTCGTAATGTTGATTCTACATCAGGTGTAAATAAGAAGTTTGCTCCAAAATTCCGTGGGCCATATAAGATAAGCCGTGTTTTTGATAATGATCGATATGAAGTTGTTGATATTGATGACTGTTAATTAACGCAATTGCCGTTTAGAGGCTGTTGAAATATCACACTCATAGTTGAGATGATGTATTTCTGATATTGAAATATTGCATAAGTTGAAACGGAGTATTTCAATGTAGCAAAAATGATATATACATATGAAATAGTAATCGATTGTTTTGGCGTATACAGCCTTACTACAAAAGCTTACTTCCTCTTCCTCTTTTGTTCTGGACCTCTGAAGAATATAAAAGTCTCTCTGCAAATTGAAATCGACAAATGTGTTATTATTTATTTAACCTTACTGACAAAGTATTTATTGGAACGTGGACTTGGAACTACAAATGGACTTCACTGGGAAACGCTGCCAGCTTTAATTAGTTGGAGACTCCACTAATAAATCTGATTGATTTAGATTTTTCAACAGAGGCATTTTGGAACCTGCTAGACTTAAGCCTTGGATAAATAACGTTAATGATATAATTGCCCTTTGTTTATAAAGATCGTGGTCGATCTGTAGTCAGGTTGGCCGAATGTAAATAGTTTAAATATTATGTAAATAGTGTAAGCATTATATTATATTAGACATAAGATAATGCAACATGTAAATATCGATAACAAGAGTCCAAGGATTCGATGAAGCACCAACACCAAGTAAGTGTGATCACTAAGAAGAGGACGCTAATATCCAAGAGACGAGAACGAAAGAGGAAGTTTAAATAAAAATACAAATTTAAGGTTTTACATGTAAAAAGGCTTAAATCTAAGCGGTAAAATTTTTTAAACATTTATAATGTCTTAAACTATTTTTGTGCGAAAACACGGATTCGATTGGTTAAACGTTTTAGAGTCCAGAATTTTTGAAAGGAAAATGACCTTTTTTCCAATTGGAAGCGATTGGGGCCACTTGGGGAGCCCCAATAAATCTTAGCAAATCAGTTTAAAGTTATTAGAATGTAATAAAAATGCATATTAATATTGTTAACCAGTGGTTTTGGCTCTGCGTTGGATTCATCGTGGAAGCCTTGGAAGATAATTCGGGAGCTGCGTTTGCAATGGCTTACTGCAGTTCTTTGGACGAGTTGCGGAAGAAAATTATGATGTACGACAAACTAAAGAAGACGCCTGGCCAGATCTCAAAATTGGAGGAGCAAGCTAAACGGAAGCCAAATGTCCAGTCGAACAGCATGCAGGATCCTGAAGCTATTCGCTGCAACAACTGTCGGCAAATGGGACATTTGGCTAGAGATTGTAGACAACCCAAAAGGCCGGAAGGGGCCTGTTTTAAGTGCTACAGCGTGGACCATAAGTATCAGCAGTGCCCCAAGCGGAAGACGACAACTATGGTGGCAGCCGTGCAGGAGGACGAGGGATCTGGTTCGGAGGAGTTGGCAGCAGTTCAAACAATTGAGTTATGAGGATTGCGAGGTAAAAAGGGAAAATATGTAAGCATTGTAAGTTTGTTTGATACCGGTAGCCCGGTAAGCTTTATTCATAAGTCATTAATTCCGAAAAATATATTTCTGAGTTTATAAAAATAAAAATATTATAGCTTAAAAATATTATAGGAGGACATCCTATTTTAATTTGGGGCACAGTGAAGTGCTTTGTTAATTTCTGTTCAAAAACGTACTCGATTTTGTTAAAAATTGTCGATGATAATATTCTGCCACTACCTGTGTTATTGGGTAGAGACTCACTTAAGATAATTGAAGTTCAACAAGAGAGAACGCTATAGTCGGGTGCCCCGACTATCAGATACCCGTTACTCAGGTAATGGGAGTGCGAGGGAGATGGAGATAGAAACTTCGATCACGCATAACTTTTTAACGAATGGTCCGATTTGAAAAATTTCGTCTACATTTCGATAGGTATTGATAAACACAACAGAACTGCATTTTTACTTTTCCGAAATATTTAAATTTTTAAAATCGTATATAAGCGATTGTGGGCGTTAAAGGAGGCGTGGCACCATTTTGAAACAAACTTGCGCTGCGTAGGAACTTCTAAAATCTACATGCAAAATGCCAATCTTCTAGCTTTTATAGTTTCCGAGATCTCAGCGTTCATACGGACAGACAGACAGACGGACAGACGGACATGGCTAGATCGACTCGGCTAGTGATCCTGATCAAGAATATATATACTTTATAGGGTCGGAAACGCTTCCTTCTAGCTGTTACATACTTTTTCACGAATACAATATACCCTTTTACTCTACGAGTAACGGGTATAATAAGTTCATAAAAAAAACATCAATGCCGAGTATCACTCACCATTAAATTTGTTAAAATCAAAACGTGTTTCTCTTTTCACCGCTAATATAAACTCTAAAATAAGTAAGAATAATGATAAATCTGATAATATTAGTTCTAATCATAATTCGAATTCTGAAGAAATGTTGGATATTGACGACGATGCCCAAAAATTTTAGCTTGTATAGAACCAATTAGAGAGGAGTTATTTGAAATAGGAACTGAGTTTGGGCTCGAGGTAGCAGATAGGTGTCGGAAGGTTATCCAATCTCAGTATTTTAATAACCAATATGACTATAATACCTTGCCTAGATATCGGACGTCCATTAGACTAACCGATACGACTCCGTTTTACTGTTCTCCGAGGCGCTTGTCTTTCTTTGAGAGAGAGAAAGTTACGGAAATTATTGATGAGTTACTTAAAAATAACGTAATACGACCTAGTGCCTCACCTTATGCGTCACCTTTAGTCCTTGTGAAGAAAATGTCTGGTGAAATTCGAATGTGCGTTGACTACCCTGGCTAAAACAAATGTATAGTTAAAGATAATTTTCCTTTGCCCCTTATTGAAGATTGTCTGGAGTATCTTGAAGGGAAATGTTGTTTTTCTGTAATTGATTTTAAAAGCGGATTTAACCAAAAAGAAGTGGAAGAGAAATCCGTACCGTATACATCTTTTGTTACCCCTCAAGGACAATATGAGTACCTGAGAATGCCTTTTGGATTAAAGAATGGCCCTGCAGTGTTTCAAAGATTTATCTCAGAAACGTTATCAGATTTTATAAGAAAAAATAGTGTATTGATCTATATGAATGATATAGTTACTACGACAAAAAAGTGACAAGTGCCAAAAAAGCCAAGTGAATCGCATTTAGATGCTTTGAGAAATTTCCCTGTGCCGCAGAATGTTCATGCCCTTCCCTCCTGTTTTGGATTCTTTTCGTATTTTAGACGTTTTGTTCTTTTATTTGCGCGAATAGCTAGACCATTGACAGATTTATTAAAGGGTGGTCCTTTTCCACTGAATGATGAGCAATTGAATGTGTTTGACAACTTTAAAAATGCTTTAGCTAATCCACCTGTTTTAGGCATTTTTAGTCCCGGAAGAGAAACTGAGCTTTAAACTGATGCGAGTTCCCATGGTTTTGGAGCTATACTATTACAACGACAAGATGATGGAAAAATGCATCCTGTTTGGTTTTATTCCGGTAAAACCACGGCAGCAGAGTCCCGATACCATAGTTATACCCGTTACTCGTAGAGTAAAAGGGTATATTGTATTCGTGCAAAAGTATGTAACAACTAGAAGGAAGCGTTTCCGACCCTATAAAGTATATATATTCTTGATCAGGGTCACTAGCCGAGTCGATATAGCCATGTCCGTCTGTCCATCTGTCCGTCCGTATGAACGCTGAGATCTCGGAAACTATAAAAGCTAGAAGATTGGCATTTTGCATGCAGATTCTAGGAGTTCTTACGCAGCGCAAGTTTGTTTCAAAAAGGTGCCACGCCCCCTTTAACGCCCACAATCGCTTATATACGATTTTAAAAATTTTAATATTTCGGAAAAGTAAAATGCAGTTATATTGTGTTTATCAATACCTATCGAAATGTAGAAGAAATTTTTCAAATCGGACCATTCGTTAAAAAGTTTTGCGTGATCAAAGTTTCTATCTCCATCTCCCTCGCACTCCCTTTACCTGAGTAACGGGTATCTGATAGTCGGGGCACCCGACTATAGCGTTCTCTCTTGTTTTGAGTTGGAAACCCTCGCAATAATTAACGCGTTGTGTCGTTTCAGAGTGTACCTAGAGCATAGGCCGTTTAAAATAATTACGGATTGCAATTCGTTAGTGCAAACTCTAAGTAGGAAAGCTATTAATCCTAGGTTATGTGGGATAAAAACCTTCGTAGAGAAAATGCAGAAGAGAATGGTGAAAATTGTGGTGAAATAGGTAATGGCGATTTAATAGACGCTAGTAAAATGGCCTGGGGAGATGCTAGAATTTGAGAATTGAGGTCTGAGTTGGAGTTGTAGGCGCAACACCTGATGACGTTGATCTGATTTTACAAACGGAGCAAATGAGAGGTAAGGAAATAGTTCGATTGAGAGAAAAAGTAGAAAACGGGAACGTGCATAGCTTTGAGTTGAGGGATGGACTGATATATAGGAAGAATAGTGATGATTCTTATTGTTTATATGTGCTTGTCTGCATGGAAGAACAGCTTATTAGAAAATCGCACGAAAAACTAGGACATTTGGCAGCAGATAAATGCGTTAAGGATTTGAGACGGACCTATTTGTTTCCATCAATGAAAGCAAAGGTTGAGCAATTTATTAAGAATTGTCTTTCGTGTATTTTGCATTCGGTGCCGAGAACTATTCATGATAGAACCTTGCATAGTATTCCAAAACCTTGCATTCCATTTCATTCACTCCATATAGACCATTTAGGCCCCTTACCTAGTATAATTTCAAAGAAAAAGCATCTCTTGGTTCATATTGATGCCTTTACCAAGTTTGTTAAACTCTTTCCGGTAAACACCACAAGTACTCGAGAGGCGAGAGATGCACTAAATAAATACTTTGACTTTTATAGCAGTCCGCAAAGGATTATATCTGACCGCGGGTACCTGTTTTACGTCTTTTGAGCTCACCACCTTTTGCCAAGAGCGTGACATCGAGGTAGAGCGCGTGAACCGGGTGTTGACGCCAGTGCTAGGGAAAATAGCAGAGCCTCTTAGTCAGTCCGATTGGTACAAATAAAGTGGAGTATGTAATTAATAACGCAGTACATAGTAGCACCCAAGTAGCGCCTAGTGTCCTATTGTTTGGGGTAATACAGAAGAATCCTGTGGTAGACGGGCTTTCTGAGTACTTATATAACAAATTTAATGAAAAGCCCAAAGATGTTGTAAAACTCAGTGAACAAGCATCCGTTAAAATTCAAAATTCGCAGAAAAGAAATGAACAGTCCTATAGTAAGCGACATAGAGCTCCCCGTGAATATAAAATAGGTGATTATGTGGCTATTCGTAATGTTGATTCTACATCAGGTGTAAATAAGAAGTTTGCTCCAAAATTCCGTGGGCCATATAAGATAAGCCGTGTTTTTGATAATGATCGATATGAAGTTGTTGATATTGATGACTGTTAATTAACGCAATTGCCGTTTAGAGGCTGTTGAAATATCACACTCATAGTTGAGATGATGTATTTCTGATATTGAAATATTGCATAAGTTGAAACGGAGTATTTCAATGTAGCAAAAATGATATATACATATGAAATAGTAATCGATTGTTTTGGCGTATACAGCCTTACTACAAAAGCTTACTTCCTCTTCCTCTTTTGTTCTGGACCTCTGAAGAATATAAAAGTCTCTCTGCAAACTGACAAAGTATTTATTGGAACGTGGACTTGGAACTATAAATGGACTTCACTGGGAAACGCTGCCAGCTTTAATTAGTTGGAGACTCCACTAATAAATCTGATTGATTTAGATTTTTCAACCGAGGCATTTTGGAACCTGCTAGACTTAAGCCTTGGATAAATAACGTTAATGATATAATTGCCCTTTGTTTATAAAGATCGTGGTCGATCTGTAGTCAGGTTGGCCGAATGTAAATAGTTTAAATATTATGTAAATAGTGTAAGCATTATATTATATTAAACATAAGATAATGCAACATGTAAATATCGATAACAAGAGTCCAAGGATTCGATGAAGCACCAACACCAAGTAAGTGTGATCACTAAGAAGAGGACGCTAATATCCAAGAGACGAGAACGAAAGAGGAAGTTTAAATAAAAATACAAATTTAAGGTTTTACATGTAAAAAGGCTTAAATCTAAGCGGTAAAATTTTTTAAACATTTATAATGTCTTAAACTATTTTTGTGCGAAAACACGGATTCGATTGGTTAAACGTTTTAGAGTCCAGAATTTTTGAAAGGAAAATGACCTTTTTTCCAATTGGAAGCGATTGGGACCACTTGGGGAGCCCCAATAAATCTTAGCAAATCAGTTTAAAGTTATTAGAATGTAATAAAAATGCATATTAATATTGTTAACCAGTGGTTTTGGCTCTGCGTTGGATTCATCATGGAAGCCTTGGAAGATAATTCGGGAGCTGCGTTTGCAATGGCTTACTGCAGTTCTTTGGACGAGTTGCGGAAGAAAATTATGATGTACGACAAACTAAAGAAGACGCCTGGCCAGATCTCAAAATTGGAGGAGCAAGCTAAACGGAAGCCAAATGTCCAGTTGAACAGCATGCAGGATCCTGAAGCTATTCGCTGCAACAACTGTCGGCAAATGGGACATTTGGCTAGAGATTGTAGACAACCCAAAAGGCCGGAAGGGGCCTGTTTTAAGTGCTACAGCGTGGACCATAAGTATCAGCAGTGCCCCAAGCGGAAGACGACAACTATGGTGGCAGCCGTGCAGGAGGACGAGGGATCTGGTTCGGAGGAGTTGGCAACAGTTCAAACAATTGAGTTATGAGGATTGCGAGGTAAAAAGGGAAATATGTAAGCATTGTAAGTTTGTTTGATACCGGTAGCCCGGTAAGCTTTATTCAAAAGTCATTAATTCCGAAAAATATATTTCTGAGTTTATAAAAATAAAAATATTATAGCTTAAAAATATTATAGGAGGACATCCTATTTCAATTTGGGGCACAGTGAAGTGCTTTGTTAATTTCTGTTCAAAAACGTACTCGATTTTGTTAAAAATTGTCGATGATAATATTCTGCCACTACCTGTGTTATTGGGTAGAGACTCACTTAAGATAATTGAAGTTCAATAAGTTCATAAAAAAACATCAATGCCGAGTATCACTCACCATTAAATTTGTTAAAATCAAAACGTGTTTCTCTTTTCACCGCTAATATAAACTCTAAAATAAGTAAGAATAATGATAAATCTGATAATATTAGTTCTAATCATAATTCGAATTCTGAAGAAATGTTGGATATTGACGACGATGCCCAAAAATTTTAGCTTGTATAGAACCAATTAGAGAGGAGTTATTTGAAATAGGAACTGAGTTTGGGCTCGAGGTAGCAGATAGGTGTCGGAAGGTTATCCAATCTCAGTATTTTAATAACCAATATGACTATAATACCTTGCCTAGATATCGGACGTCCATTAGACTAACCGATACGACTCCGTTTTACTGTTCTCCGAGGCGCTTGTCTTTCTTTGAGAGAGAGAAAGTTTCGGAAATTATTGATGAGTTACTTAAAAATAACGTAATACGACCTAGTGCCTCACCTTATGCGTCACCTTTAGTCCTTGTGAAGAAAATGTCTGGTGAAATTCGAATGTGCGTTGACTACCCTGGCTTAAACAAATGTATAGTTAAAGATAATTTTCCTTTGCCCCTTATTGAAGATTGTCTGGAGTATCTTGAAGGGAAATGTTGTTTTTCTGTAATTGATTTTAAAAGCGGATTTAACCAAAAAGAAGTGGAAGAGAAATCCGTACCGTATACATCTTTTGTTACCCCTCAAGGACAATATAAGTACCTGAGAATGCCTTTTGGATTAAAGAATGGCCCTGCAGTGTTTCAAAGATTTATCTCAGAAACGTTATCAGATTTTATAAGAAAAAATAGTGTATTGATCTATATGGATGATATAGTTACTACGACAAAAAAAAGTGACAAGTGACAAAAAAGCCAAGTGAATCGCATTTAGATGCTTTGAGAAATTTCCCTGTGCCGCAGAATGTTCATGCCCTTCCCTCCTGTTTTGGATTCTTTTCGTATTTTAGACGTTTTGTTCTTTTATTTGCGCGAATAGCTAGACCATTGACAGATTTATTAAAGGGTGGTCCTTTTCCACTGAATGATGAGCAATTGAATGTGTTTGACAACTTTAAAAATGCTTTAGCTAATCCACCTGTTTTAGGCATTTTTAGTCCCGGAAGAGAAACTGAGCTTTAAACTGATGCGAGTTCCCATGGTTTTGGAGCTATACTATTACAACGACAAGATGATGGAAAAATGCATCCTGTTTGGTTTTATTCCGGTAAAACCACGGCAGCAGAGTCCCGATACCATAGTTATACCCGTTACTCGTAGAGTAAAAGGGTATATTGTATTCGTGCAAAAGTATGTAACAACTAGAAGGAAGCGTTTCCGACCCTATAAAGTATATATATTCTTGATCAGGGTCACTAGCCGAGTCGATATAGCCATGTCCGTCTGTCCATCTGTCCGTCCGTATGAACGCTGAGATCTCGGAAACTATAAAAGCTAGAAGATTGGCATTTTGCATGCAGATTCTAGGAGTTCTTACGCAGCGCAAGTTTGTTTCAAAAAGGTGCCACGCCCCCTTTAACGCCCACAATCGCTTATATACGATTTTAAAAATTTTAATATTTCGGAAAAGTAAAAATGCAGTTATATTGTGTTTATCAATACCTATCGAAATGTAGAAGAAATTTTTCAAATCGGACCATTCGTTAAAAAGTTTTGCGTGATCAAAGTTTCTATCTCCATCTCCCTCGCACTCCCTTTACCTGAGTAACGGGTATCTGATAGTCGGGGCACCCGACTATAGCGTTCTCTCTTGTTTTGAGTTGGAAACCCTCGCAATAATTAACGCGTTGTGTCGTTTCAGAGTGTACCTAGAGCATAGGCCGTTTAAAATAATTACGGATTGCAATTCGTTAGTGCAAACTCTAAGTAGGAAAGCTATTAATCCTAGGTTATGTGGGATAAAAACCTTCGTAGAGAAAATGCAGAAGAGAATGGTGAAAATTGTGGTGAAATAGGTAATGGCGATTTAATAGACGCTAGTAAAATGGCCTGGGGAGATGCTAGAATTTGAGAATTGAGGTCTGAGTTGGAGTTGTAGGCGCAACACCTGATGACGTTGATCTGATTTTACAAACGGAGCAAATGAGAGGTAAGGAAATAGTTCGATTGAGAGAAAAAGTAGAAAACGGGAACGTGCATAGCTTTGAGTTGAGGGATGGACTGATATATAGGAAGAATAGTGATGATTCTTATTGTTTATATGTGCTTGTCTGCATGGAAGAACAGCTTATTAGAAAATCGCACGAAAAACTAGGACATTTGGCAGCAGATAAATGCGTTAAGGATTTGAGACGGACCTATTTGTTTCCATCAATGAAAGCAAAGGTTGAGCAATTTATTAAGAATTGTCTTTCGTGTATTTTGCATTCGGTGCCGAGAACTATTCATGATAGAACCTTGCATAGTATTCCAAAACCTTGCATTCCATTTCATTCACTCCATATAGACCATTTAGGCCCCTTACCTAGTATAATTTCAAAGAAAAAGCATCTCTTGGTTCATATTGATGCCTTTACCAAGTTTGTTAAACTCTTTCCGGTAAACACCACAAGTACTCGAGAGGCGAGAGATGCACTAAATAAATACTTTGACTTTTATAGCAGTCCGCAAAGGATTATATCTGACCGCGGTACCTGTTTTACGTCTTTTGAGCTCACCACCTTTTGCCAAGAGCGTGACATCGAGGTAGAGCGCGTGAACCGGGTGTTGACGCCAGTGCTAGGGAAAATAGCAGAGCCTCTTAGTCAGTCCGATTGGTACAAATAAAGTGGAGTATGTAATTAATAACGCAGTACATAGTAGCACCCAAGTAGCGCCTAGTGTCCTATTGTTTGGGGTAATACAGAAGAATCCTGTGGTAGACGGGCTTTCTGAGTACTTATATAACAAATTTAATGAAAAGCCCAAAGATGTTGTAAAACTCAGTGAACAAGCATCCGTTAAAATTCAAAATTCGCAGAAAAGAAATGAACAGTCCTATAGTAAGCGACATAGAGCTCCCCGTGAATATAAAATAGGTGATTATGTGGCTATTCGTAATGTTGATTCTACATCAGGTGTAAATAAGAAGTTTGCTCCAAAATTCCGTGGGCCATATAAGATAAGCCGTGTTTTTGATAATGATCGATATGAAGTTGTTGATATTGATGACTGTTAATTAACGCAATTGCCGTTTAGAGGCTGTTGAAATATCACACTCATAGTTGAGATGATGTATTTCTGATATTGAAATATTGCATAAGTTGAAACGGAGTATTTCAATGTAGCAAAAATGATATATACATATGAAATAGTAATCGATTGTTTTGGCGTATACAGCCTTACTACAAAAGCTTACTTCCTCTTCCTCTTTTGTTCTGGACCTCTGAAGAATATAAAAGTCTCTCTGCAAACTGACAAAGTATTTATTGGAACGTGGACTTGGAACTATAAATGGACTTCACTGGGAAACGCTGCCAGCTTTAATTAGTTGGAGACTCCACTAATAAATCTGATTGATTTAGATTTTTCAACCGAGGCATTTTGGAACCTGCTAGACTTAAGCCTTGGATAAATAACGTTAATGATATAATTGCCCTTTGTTTATAAAGATCGTGGTCGATCTGTAGTCAGGTTGGCCGAATGTAAATAGTTTAAATATTATGTAAATAGTGTAAGCATTATATTATATTAAACATAAGATAATGCAACATGTAAATATCGATAACAAGAGTCCAAGGATTCGATGAAGCACCAACACCAAGTAAGTGTGATCACTAAGAAGAGGACGCTAATATCCAAGAGACGAGAACGAAAGAGGAAGTTTAAATAAAAATACAAATTTAAGGTTTTACATGTAAAAAGGCTTAAATCTAAGCGGTAAAATTTTTTAAACATTTATAATGTCTTAAACTATTTTTGTGCGAAAACACGGATTCGATTGGTTAAACGTTTTAGAGTCCAGAATTTTTGAAAGGAAAATGACCTTTTTTCCAATTGGAAGCGATTGGGACCACTTGGGGAGCCCCAATAAATCTTAGCAAATCAGTTTAAAGTTATTAGAATGTAATAAAAATGCATATTAATATTGTTAACCAGTGGTTTTGGCTCTGCGTTGGATTCATCATGGAAGCCTTGGAAGATAATTCGGGAGCTGCGTTTGCAATGGCTTACTGCAGTTCTTTGGACGAGTTGCGGAAGAAAATTATGATGTACGACAAACTAAAGAAGACGCCTGGCCAGATCTCAAAATTGGAGGAGCAAGCTAAACGGAAGCCAAATGTCCAGTTGAACAGCATGCAGGATCCTGAAGCTATTCGCTGCAACAACTGTCGGCAAATGGGACATTTGGCTAGAGATTGTAGACAACCCAAAAGGCCGGAAGGGGCCTGTTTTAAGTGCTACAGCGTGGACCATAAGTATCAGCAGTGCCCCAAGCGGAAGACGACAACTATGGTGGCAGCCGTGCAGGAGGACGAGGGATCTGGTTCGGAGGAGTTGGCAACAGTTCAAACAATTGAGTTATGAGGATTGCGAGGTAAAAAGGGAAAATATGTAAGCATTGTAAGTTTGTTTGATACCGGTAGCCCGGTAAGCTTTATTCAAAAGTCATTAATTCCGAAAAATATATTTCTGAGTTTATAAAAATAAAAATATTATAGCTTAAAAATATTATAGGAGGACATCCTATTTCAATTTGGGGCACAGTGAAGTGCTTTGTTAATTTCTGTTCAAAAACGTACTCGATTTTGTTAAAAATTGTCGATGATAATATTCTGCCACTACCTGTGTTATTGGGGTAGAGACTCACTTAAGATAATTGAAGTTCAATAAGTTCATAAAAAAAACATCAATGCCGAGTATCACTCACCATTAAATTTGTTAAAATCAAAACGTGTTTCTCTTTTCACCGCTAATATAAACTCTAAAATAAGTAAGAATAATGATAAATCTGATAATATTAGTTCTAATCATAATTCGAATTCTGAAGAAATGTTGGATATTGACGACGATGCCCAAAAATTTTAGCTTGTATAGAACCAATTAGAGAGGAGTTATTTGAAATAGGAACTGAGTTTGGGCTCGAGGTAGCAGATAGGTGTCGGAAGGTTATCCAATCTCAGTATTTTAATAACCAATATGACTATAATACCTTGCCTAGATATCGGACGTCCATTAGACTAACCGATACGACTCCGTTTTACTGTTCTCCGAGGCGCTTGTCTTTCTTTGAGAGAGAGAAAGTTTCGGAAATTATTGATGAGTTACTTAAAAATAACGTAATACGACCTAGTGCCTCACCTTATGCGTCACCTTTAGTCCTTGTGAAGAAAATGTCTGGTGAAATTCGAATGTGCGTTGACTACCCTGGCTTAAACAAATGTATAGTTAAAGATAATTTTCCTTTGCCCCTTATTGAAGATTGTCTGGAGTATCTTGAAGGGAAATGTTGTTTTTCTGTAATTGATTTTAAAAGCGGATTTAACCAAAAAGAAGTGGAAGAGAAATCCGTACCGTATACATCTTTTGTTACCCCTCAAGGACAATATAAGTACCTGAGAATGCCTTTTGGATTAAAGAATGGCCCTGCAGTGTTTCAAAGATTTATCTCAGAAACGTTATCAGATTTTATAAGAAAAAATAGTGTATTGATCTATATGGATGATATAGTTACTACGACAAAAAAAAGTGACAAGTGACAAAAAAGCCAAGTGAATCGCATTTAGATGCTTTGAGAAATTTCCCTGTGCCGCAGAATGTTCATGCCCTTCCCTCCTGTTTTGGATTCTTTTCGTATTTTAGACGTTTTGTTCTTTTATTTGCGCGAATAGCTAGACCATTGACAGATTTATTAAAGGGTGGTCCTTTTCCACTGAATGATGAGCAATTGAATGTGTTTGACAACTTTAAAAATGCTTTAGCTAATCCACCTGTTTTAGGCATTTTTAGTCCCGGAAGAGAAACTGAGCTTTATACTGATGCGAGTTCCCATGGTTTTGGAGCAATACTATTACAACGACAAGATGATGGAAAAATGCATCCTGTTTGGTTTTATTCCGGTAAAACCACGGCAGCAGAGTCCCGATACCATAGTTATACCCGTTACTCGTAGAGTAAAAGGGTATATTGTATTCGTGCAAAAGTATGTAACAGCTAGAAGGAAGCGTTTCCGACCCTATAAAGTATATATATTCTTGATCAGGGTCACTAGCCGAGTCGATATAGCCATGTCCGTCTGTCCATCTGTCCGTCCGTATGAACGCTGAGATCTCGGAAACTATAAAAGCTAGAAGATTGGCATTTTGCATGCAGATTCTAGGAGTTCTTACGCAGCGCAAGTTTGTTTCAAAAAGGTGCCACGCCCCCTTTAACGCCAACAATCGCTTATATACGAGTTTAAAAATTTTAATAATTTTAATATTTTAATATCAATACCTATCGAAATGTAGAAGAAATTTTTCAAATCGGACCATTCGTTAAAAAGTTTTGCGTGATCAAAGTTTCTATCTCCATCTCCCTCGCACTCCCTTTACCTGAGTAACGGGTATCTGATAGTCGGGGCACCCGACTATAGCGTTCTCTCTTGTTTTGAGTTGGAAACCCTCGCAATAATTAACGCGTTGTGTCGTTTCAGAGTGTACCTAGAGCATAGGCCGTTTAAAATAATTACGGATTGCAATTCGTTAGTGCAAACTCTAAGTAGGAAAGCTATTAATCCTAGGTTATGTGGGATAAAAACCTTCGAAGAGAAAATGCTGAAGAGAATGGTGAAAATTGTGGTGAAATAGGTAATGGCGATTTAATAGACGCTAGTAAAATGGCCTGGGGAGATGCTAGAATTTGAGAATTGAGGTCTGAGTTGGAGTTGTAGGCGCAACACCTGATGACGTTGATCTGATTTTACAAACGGAGCAAATGAGAGGTAAGGAAATAGTTCGATTGAGAGAAAAAGTAGAAAACGGGAACGTGCATAGCTTTGAGTTGAGGGATGGACTGATATATAGGAAGAATAGTGATGATTCTTATTGTTTATATGTGCCTGTCTGCATGGAAGAACATCTTATTAGAAAATTGCACGAAAAACTAGGACATTTGGCAGCAGATAAATGCGTTAAGGATTTGAGACGGACCTATTTGTTTCCATCAATGAAAGCAAAGGTTGAGCAATTTATTAGGAATTGTCTTTCGTGTATTTTGCATTCGGTGCCGAGAACTATTCATGATAGAACCTTGCATAGTATTCCAAAACCTTGCATTCCATTTCATTCACTCCATATAGACCATTTAGACCCCTTACCTAGTATAATTTCAAAGAAAAAGCATCTCTTGGTTCATATTGATGCCTTTACCAAGTTTGTTAAACTCTTTCCGGTAAACACCACAAGTACTCGAGAGGCGAGAGATGCACTAAATAAATACTTTGACTTTTATAGCAGTCCGCAAAGGATTATATCTGACCGCGGTACCTGTTTTACGTCTTTTGAGCTCACCACCTTTTGCCAAGAGCGTGACATCGAGGTAGAGCGCGTGAACCGGGTGTTGACGCCAGTGCTAGGGAAAATAGCAGAGCCTCTTAGTCAGTCCGATTGGTACAAATAAAGTGGAGTATGTAATTAATAACACAGTACATAGTAGCACCAAAATAGCGCCTAGTGTCCTATTGTTTGGGGTAATACAGAAGAATCCTGTGGTAGACGGGCTTTCTGAGTACTTAGATAACAAATTTAATGATAAGCCCAAAGATGTTGTAAAACTCAGTGAACAAGCATCCGTTAAAATTCAAAATTCGCAGAAAAGAAATGAACAGTCCTATAGTAAGAGACATAGAGCTCCCCGTGAATATAAAATAGGTGATTATGTGGCTATTCGTAATGTTGATACTACATCAGGTGTAAATAAGAAGTTTGCTCCAAAATTCCGTGGGCCATATAAGATAAGCCGTGTTTTTGATAATGATCGATATGAAGTTGTTGATATTGATGACTGTTAATTAACGCATTTGCCATTTAGAGGCTGTTGAAATATCACACATTGAAATATTGCATAAGTTGAAACGGAGTATTTCAATGTCGCAAAAATGATATATACATATGAAATAGCAATCGATTGTTTTAGCGTATACAGCCTTACTACAAAAGCTTACTTCCTCTTCCTCTTTTGTTCTGGACCTCTGAAGAATATAAAAGTCTCTCTGCAAACTGACAAAGTATTTATTGGAACGTGGACTTGGAACTACAAATGGACTTCACTGGGAAACGCTGCCAGCTTTAATTAGTTGGAGACTCCACTAATAAATCTGATTGATTTAGATTTTTCAACAGAGGCATTTTGGAACCTGCTAGACTTAAGCCTTGGATAAATAACGTTAATGATATAATTGCCCTTTGTTTATAAAGATCGTGGTCGATCTGTAGTCAGGTTGGCCGAATGTAAATAGTTTAAATATTATGTAAATAGTGTAAGCATTATATTATATTAGACATAAGATAATGCAACATGTAAATATCGATAACAAGAGTCCAAGGATTCGATGAAGCACCAACACCAAGTAAGTGTGATCACTAAGAAGAGGACGCTAATATCCAAGAGACGAGAACGAAAGAGGAAGTTTAAATAAAAATACAAATTTAAGGTTTTACATGTAAAAAGGCTTAAATCTAAGCGGTAAAATTTTTTAAACATTTATAATGTCTTAAACTATTTTTGTGCGAAAACACGGATTCGATTGGTTAAACGTTTTAGAGTCCAGAATTTTTGAAAGGAAAATGACCTTTTTTCCAATTGGAAGCGATTGGGGCCACTTGGGGAGCCCCAATAAATCTTAGCAAATCAGTTTAAAGTTATTAGAATGTAATAAAAATGCATATTAATATTGTTAACCAGTGGTTTTGGCTCTGCGTTGGTTCCCCGTTTTCTTACTGATAGCTTTATATATAGAGATGAAATGGGTGGCAGAATATAATGAACATGCATACATACCTAACAAATAAATAATTTGGGTAAATATTAAGTTTTATAAATAAATGAATGAATTCCCTTGGTTGGTCTAATACGTGTGTGTATTTCTGTGTGTGTGTTTCTTTTGAGTGTATTTGTTTTTGAACATATTCAAGAAATTACTATTTGGTATTGGGTTTGCGAAAAAATAGTTATACCAACTATAATTATTTTTTGTAATGGTATTTCGAAGAAAAAATGACAATCATAAAGCAGAGTCAGGGGGTGGAAAAGAGATGGAGATATATATATATGCAAACGTATGCTGGATAAGACGTCTACTTTTTAATCGGGTATTAAAAATAATAAACAGTGAAGGCGTCATATTTTTTAAACATTTATTATGCTTTTAACTATTTTTTAGCGAAAACACGGTATCGATTAGTTTAACGGTACAGGATTTCCTTATACCCTTTACTCGTAGAGTAAAAGGGTATATTGAATTCGTGCAAAAGTATGTAACAGGTAGAACGAAGCTTCCGACCCTATAAAGTATATATATATTCTTGTTCTAGCCGAGTCGATCTAGCCATGTCCGTCTGTCCGTCCGTATGAACGCTGAGATCTCGGAAACTATAAAAGCTAGAAGATTGGCATTTTGCATGTAGATTATAGGAGTTCCTACGCAGCGCAAGTTTGTTTCAAAATGGTGCCACGCCCGCTCTGACGCCCACAAGCCACAAGCTGTGGCCACAGTTTTGATGCTATTATGAAAATTTTAATTGATATATATTTGTTCGTCAATAAATATCATTAAAGTGCAAAGTGTAAATAAACTAATTTTATTAAGCTTTTTTGCTCCATTTTGCACCGATATGGATGAATCCCACATATTGTAGCTGCAATACAGCAAGGAGGGCGTTTGTACAACCTAAGCTACTATCTGAAATCTTAGGTCTTGATGAATTTCTCATTGCATATTGTAACAATATTTTAATTGCTCTTTCTTGCCAATTGATCCATCAACATTTAAAAAATATTGTCAAAAAACCATATCACTATATATGTCTTTGTATCCATGGTTTCCAATGTCAGCAACAGTCCATAAAGTGTTAATGCACGGATACCAAATAGTAGGAGCATCAATCCTTCCATTAGGTGTTCTCGGCGAGAACGCCTCAGTTGCTCGAATCAAATACTATAAGAGTGACAGGAGGTTACATGCTCGAAAGAGTACTCGGCAGAACAACATGGCAGACGTTTTCCACAGAGCAATGGATTCCTCAGATCCTCTTGTGTCACGCATCTATTTAACAAAAAGATTGGGTCACCAAAATAAACTACCCCTTCCAGCAGACGTAATCGAACTTTTGGAATCACCAAACTTTCTATATTCTAATAACATGAACAATAATAACAATGTTCCCGATTTTGATGCTAGCAATAATGATAGTGATTCAAATTCTAACTTTGAAAATCCGTTTTCAATAGAAATTGATGTAGAAGACGACTGTTAGGAACATTTTTAAATGTAAAATACCCATATATAGTCATTTTGAATGCATTGTTATTTTTTACTTTTAATATTATTTATTACCGTACAAGTATCAACAAGAGGAAACCTATCTCATATGGGCGGCTAGGGAAGGCGTGGTCAGATCAGTCTGAAACTTAAATATATTTTTACGTGCATCGACACTGTTGGGTCAGTGAGCTTTCTTACTAACGCTAACCTTTGATGGTGCCCAATTTAAATAAAACCGCACAAGATTTCAATTAAATATGCACTAATTTTATTCTAAATGACACCAAGGCCTTAATTACAAAGTTTAATGTTTATGTTTAAGATTATTTAGTTGGGCAGGCAGACCGATTTGTGCCTTTTAACAGCGAAAGTATCAACGAAGAGAATAGGCAGGCGATCTGCGACCGTGCCTTCAGCGAGCGAGTACAAAATCGAAACTGAACTTAAGAATATGCTTGCCGTGGATAAAGGGCCAGGCAGCGATCGGCGAAGGAATTCAAAAGGAGAAGCAATTATAGTAACTGAAAGAGATGCCACGCAGGGCAAATAGAAAAGTCAAAAACAAACATCGAGAATTAAATTTACGTTAAGATTAGAAACTTTAAGAATTTATTTAGGCTGCGGCATGACCGAACATTCTCCCCCCGTTGGAAGACCAGGGCTTTCAACCACATCTTGCTTCGGCAGGACGCACAACTTGCGGACAGTGGTTCCAGTTGATGTTCGTATTACTGCCACACGAGCAACTCCATCAGATCCAGGCACCAACTCCATGCCCCAGGCTAATGGCCATTTAAGAGGAGGCAAGTTCTCGTTTTGAACCAGGACGACATCGTTGACTTGTAGGGCAGGTTTGGGGATGCGCCACTTTGACCGTTGCTGCAACAGGGTCAGATACTCCTCACGCCACCGTGACCAGAAGATTTGTTGAAAATAAGCAATTCTCTGCCAGCGGTCCAAACTGTTGAAATTTAGCTTTGTGACGTCAGGCTCAGAATACAACACCAGCGGTACTGTGCCAAGAAAGTGTGCAGGAGTTAGCACCTCAAGGCATGCTGGATTCTCTGAAAGAGGTAGTAAAGGTCGTGAGTTGATAATTGCTGCAATGTGGCAAACGAGTGTACGCAATTCATCGAATGATAATAGAGATTGGCCAACCGAACGATAAAAATAAAATTTTACCGTTTTTACTGCAGCCTCCCAGAGGCCACCAAAGTGAGGCGAACGTGGTGGAATAAAACGCCACTCATTTGAATCTTCTAGGCTGAATTCCTCTATAGATCGAATGTGTGGGCCAGACAGGAATAGATTCTTCAGCTCAGCCAGTTCGTTAGCTCCAACGAAGTTCTTAGCATTATCTGACCGTATCCGGGCAGGTTTGCCTCTGGTGAGAATAAACCGCTTCAATGCTCCCAAAAACGCTTGTGTTGAAAGATCCTGAACAAGCTCCAGGTGGATCGCTTTCGTGGCGAAACAGATGAAAACGCAGACGTACGTTTTCACAGGCACCTTGCTTCGAACTCCGGTTTTGTAGCAAAATGGCCCGCAGAAATCCAGTGCAGTAACCTTGAACGTTGATGTTGCATTTACACGATCCTTAGGTAGGTCAGCCATTAAATGCTGAGATAATTGTGGTTTAGCTCGGAAGCATATGACGCACTTGGACGTTGCAGATGATACTGTTTTTCGGCCACCTATCGGCCAAAATTGAAGACGCATGTTAGCGAGCAGCGCTCGCGGACCAGAATGCAAGTTTTTCCGAAGCAAGTCCAGTATGATAGCACTTGTAACTGGATGCTGGCGTGGTAGTATGACAGTATCCAAGGACGAATTTTGTAGTCTGCCACCAACTCACATCAGCCCAAAGCTATCGATGAATGGAGAAAGTGGGGCCAACGGGCTGGATGATGTAATTTGTCGCTTAGAATGCAGCCTCCAGTAGTCATCAGCCAGGCTGCTCATTTGGATGCATCTGATAAGCATCTGAGTGCCCATTTTTACATCTTCGACATCGAGACCAGGACGTCTTATGCGGTGAAGAAATTTGTATATGTACGTATCCAAAAGTGTGGGTGATCTTTTGCCAAGAATTCACGAACTTGCATTTTAAAGATTGGTCCACTTCTTTAGCGACGCCGACCAAAATGCGCTTTCTGAGGTCGGGAAGAGTCTTCACTGGCATACAAGATTTGGGCCAACCGCGCTGATCCTTAAGAAGAAATTCTGGGCCTCTGAACCAAAGGGCAGATTCCAGAAGCTCGCTCGGGGAAGCACCTCTTGACAAGATGTCGGCTGGATTGCAGTCGGTCGGTACATAGCGCCAATTCATGCCACTGGATAGCTCTTGAATTAAAGATATTCGATTAGCAATAAAAACTTGAAAACGTGAAGGTTCATCGCTTATCCATGATAAAGCTACAGCAGAATCTGACCAGCAAAAAAACGGGCAGTCGAAGAGCTTCATGTTGCGTACGTCCCGCATCAGTTGAGCCAGTAAGAAAGCAGCGCACAACTCTAATTTGGGAACAGTGAGAGTCTTCAAAGGTGCCACACGAGATTTTGAGCAAAACAGATGCACTTCTCGTTTGCCATCAGCTATTGAAACGATATAGATACATCATCCATATGCGTCGATGATAGCGTCACAGAATCCATGGATCTCAATAGCACCATTTATATGCAGCGCACGTTCATTTGCTGAGTATGACCCATGTCAGATGACAGCTTCAGCCATGATGTGTTGAGTGCCTCAGGAAAGCTTTTGTCCCACTCCAACTTCTCTCTCCAGACTTGTTGCAGGAAGATCTTCGCCTTGGCAACCACAGGACCAATGAGACCAAGCGGATCATACACGCGAGCAATTGTGGAAAGCACCAGCCGTTTACATGGCTTTGGAGAGACCTGTATGAGAGAAAAAGAAAAACGAAAGACATCCGCTGCAGGATCCCAAGCAAGACCCAGTGTCTTGGTAAAGTCGCTGCCATCGTCAAACTTCAGGAATGTTTCTTTTTCCGAGTCAAGAACTTTATCAAGGACATCGCGCTCGTTGGAACACCATTTCCTGAGCTTAAAGCCGCCTCGTGCAAGCAAGTTTGTTGTTTGAGACATGATTTCGAGGACTTCCTGTGTTGATTGGTCTCCTGTGATCAGATCATCAACGTAAAAGTCCCGCAAAATGATTTTAGAACCGATTGGAAATGTGCTCTTCTCATCATTCGCCAGTTGATGCATCGCGCGAACGGATAAAAAGGCTGCTGGCTTAGTTCCATAGGTCACTGTATCAAGCTTGAATACCTACACCTCCTAGTCCGGTGAGTCACGCCAAAGAATACATTGAAGATAGCTATCGGGTTCAGCCACGCGAACACACCGATACATCTTGCAGATGTCACCAGTCAATGCAACAGGGAAAGTCCGAAACTGTAACAGCGTGTTGAACAGCTTCTGTTGAATGGTAGGCCCTGCCATGAGAACCTCGTTCAGCGAATGTCCACTTGACGTTTTGGCAGACCCATCAAAAACGACTCGCAATTTAGTCGTGGTGCTGTCTTCTTTGAAAACGCAGTGGTGGGGCAGAAAATATTTGCAAAGACTCAAGGAGTTTCTGGGCACGACCGACATGTGCTTCAAATGCAAATATTCACGAATGAATGCCGAATATTGGACCTTGACTTCTGGCTTGCGCTCTACCTTGCTCTCCAAATTGAGAAATCGACGATAAGCTTGATTGTATGATTCACCCAGTAATTCTAGAGTGTTCTTCGCAGGTAATCGTAGGGAATATTCACCAAAGCCTAAACGACGAAAGTTGGTCTTGAAATGAGCTTCGCACTCCAGTTCTTCTTTGGTGGCTGTGACCACGCCTTCACCACAGCTCTCAACTTCCCAAGATCCACCTCCTGTAACGATCCAACCAAGCTTTGTTTTCTGCAATAGGGGTAACACAGCAGTCAACTTAATCTGCCCTACAGATAATAGCTCAAGGAACATGCTTGCGCCAATAAGGAGATCTATTCGTCGAGATCTATAGAAATCCGGATCGGCCAGCTGAATATTCGAGGGAATTTTCCAACCATCGGGTTTAACGGTCAAACTGTGTTTATTGCCGGTAATCGCTGGAGCAACAAAAGCAGATAGGCATGCGAACTAATCAGAAGTGTGCGACTTTAACTTGACGCAAACGGAAACTCCTTCAGAGTCAAATCGAGCATCTCCAAGACCTGCAACTGATACGGTAGACTTCGTTTTATGCAACTGCAACTGGTGAGCGAGTCGGGAAGTCACAATGTGGACTTGAGATCCCGAGTCTAGCAGCGCACGGCATGGGATCCAAGCACCTGATCGACTTTGAACGCTTATAACTGCAGTTGCAAGAAAGACAATGTCAGAATCCACATTCTGAGCCAGCAAAGAGGTAGAAGGACTTGAAGTAATTGCAATTGGCGTACTTTGTTCTGCAGCTGGAGCTCGCATAACCTGGGTCGAAGACTGAGTGCCAAGGTGCAAAAGGGTGTGATGCTTGGACCTGCAAGTTCGACAGCAGCCTGACTTACAATTGCGCATTTGATGGCCCTTCTTTAAGCAATTAAGACAGAGCGCTAAATCCTTCACCTTTCGAATACGCTCTTGCACTGACAAATTTGCGAATTGACCACAGCTATAAATTGAATGGCCACTGTTGTCGCACACAACACATCCATTTCCAAAAGTGTTAGGGCAATTAAAATGCTTTTGTTGCGGCTTCCTGATTGTGAACTATATGAGTACGATGCTGCAGTATGCTCCACATTTTCCAATTTTTGACAACGCTTGGACAAAAATGTAGTAAATTGATCAATCGAAGGAATTTCATCAATAGCCGCAAATTCTTCCCAATTGGCCTGAGTTTTGCTATCTAATTTTTGGAGTAAAACATAAACCAAAATGCAATTTGAGATTTGCTCAACCGAGCCCATTGACTGAAGAGCACGTAAATCAGCATTTATTTTATCAGATATATCTCTCAGCTTCGCAGCGGACCGCATTTCCACTTTAGGGAGACCCAAAATTGCAGTTATATGGGATTGGAAAATTAAACGCTTATTATTGAAACGGCTATTCAATAACTCCAAGGCTACAGCATAGTTGCTGTCACAAATTTCTAATGAGCGCACTATCCAAGGCGGAACCCTTCAGGCTAGACTTTAAGTGCTGCAGCTTCTCAATGTTAGTGAGCTCCACGTCATTGTCGATGATAGCTTTGAACATGGATTGAAAGTCGACAAATTCAGTATAGCCACCAGAAAATTCAGGCAATCTCAATTCAGGCAAATGAGATCTTTTAGCCGGCACAGAATGGAAATCCAGAGATGGCTCTGGCCTGAGCGTAGAACTTCGAAGTGCTGGACGTTGATGCTTACCCAATTCTCGGTTTAGCATGATTTGTATTGATATGATGAGCTCTTTAAAATTATCGCGAGCCTGGCTGCCGATTTCATTAAAATCCAGTTCCTGAAAACTGTCATGGACCTGGGCAAATGCGGCCTTATTCTCCTCTGAGAGCTTAACACGAAGCTCTAATTCTTCATCAATCATCGCCTGGAGCCTCTCAACGGTCAAGGCCTTCTCAGAGGATTTCGCCTTAGAAAGCATTGATTCAGCCTTCAATTTGAGATGCTTCACTCCCTGAACTGAGGCAGCTAAAGTTGTTTCGGTTGACATTTTAATAAATTTATTATATTATTTTTAGCTTTTGTCACTCGCAAAATAATTAAATTCCACTGTGCAATGCGTGCTGTACCAAAACTCTTGACCACCGAAAAACTGCGTCTATTTGCACATGAACGGCAATATAGCGGTGGAAGGGGGTGCAACGAACTCGCGAACAGCAAACGTTTGGTCGCCGCTGTAAAACGTTTCAAAGCGGGAACGAAGGCACAAAGAGGAAACCAAAATGTTCTCTATGATGCGCGGGGCGGGTGCGATGTGAGTTTCTAGCGGTGTTTATGTATTACCGCTTGCGCTTGCATATGTACATAGAACTTGCAGGTTATGTATATGCGCGATCAATCAAACGAACGAAAATTAAAATATTTGTTTAGTTGCACTATAGTTTTTATTGTTCATATCACGTCGGGGTCACCAAAATGTTGGGTCAGTGAGCTTTTTCACTAACGCTAACCTTTGATGGTGCCCAATTAAAATAAAACCGCACAAGATTTCAATTAAATATGCACTAATTTTATTCTAAATGACACCAAGGCCTTAATTACAAAGTTTAATGTTTATGTTTAAGATCATATTGTTGGGCAGGCAGACCGATTTGTCTGTGCCTTTTAACAGCGAAAGTATCAACGAAGAGAATGGGCAGGCGATCTGCGACCGTGCCTTCAGCGAGCGAGTACAAAATCGAAACTGAACTTAAGTATATGCTTGCCGTGGACAAAGGGCCAGGCAGCGATCGGCGAAGAAATTCAAAAGGAGTAGCAATTACAGTAACTGAAAGAGATGCCACGCAGGGCAAATAGAAAAGGCAAAAACAAACATTGAGAATTCAATTTACGTTAAGATTAGAAACTTTAAGAATTTATTTAGGCTGCGGCATGACCGAACAGACACTATCATATGTACCAAATTTGAGGAAGCTAGCTTTAAAACTTTAATTTTCGTCGAAAAATCGGTCCAAATTTGATGATTTTTATAATTTTTCGCGCAGTGTGTAAGCTACTGACATAAAATTTTCCAAGTCTTATTTATTGACGCATATCTTGATTAGGGTAAAGTATCCCTTTTATTCTATTTTTATATGACATTTTTGCAGTATAAAAGCAATTGAAATCAAACGATGCAAATTTAGTTTATTTATGAATACCAGGGACTGAAGAGAACCGGTACCGGTACCGAAACCGGAACCGGAACCGTTTCCTTTTTACGGAACCGGAATCGGAACGAAACCGAAATTTTAATTTTCTATGGAACCGGAACTGGAACCGGAACCGATTATTTGGCATACTGTGGAACCGAAACCGGAACCGAAACCGATATTCTTTTTTTGAGAATGAGTCTCGGATTTTAAATCATAAAATATTTCATCATAGTACAGTTCTAACAGTGCTCGCAATAGGGCAATAGACGAACCAATCAGTTTGCTTTTCACAAATTACGTGATAAGCTCGACATCAAGTACTCAGAAACTCACGCTCTTGGACGCAATAGGAGTGTTTCACGTGATGGGGCGTACACTACAAAACAAAGCTCATGAGCATTATGTTGTCGCAATTACTTTTCTACACGATTATACATTAAAAAAATGGAACCGATACTGGAACCGGAACCGATTTGTAATATTTTTAGGAACCGGAACCGAAACCGGAATCGTTTTGCGATTTTTTTAGGAACCGAAATTGGAACCGGAACCGCTAACAGATTTTTATAGGAACCGAAACCGGAATCGGAACCGGTATTCCAATCGGTTTCAGTCCCTGATGAATACCTTATTCCTTTCGCCACTTTTTCAGTTTAAGCAATTTCGGCACAGTCTGCAAGGGTATTAAAACTTCGGCTTGCCGAAGTTAGCTTCCGTCCTCGTTTGTAATGGTATTTCGAAGAAAAAAATTACAATAATTTCTTACTGATAGCTTTATATATAGAGATGAATGAATTTCCTTGGTTGATCGAATACGTGTGTGTATATCTGTGTGGGCTTTTGCATATGTACAAACATATATTTCATTCTTTTGAGTGTATTTGTCTTTGAATATATTTTAGAAATTACTCATTGGTATTGGGTTTGCGAAAATATAGTTATACCAACTTTAATTATTTTTGTAATGGTATTTCGAAGAAAAAAATGACAATCATAAAGCAGAGTCAGGTTGTGGAAAAGAGATGGAGATATATATATGAAAGCGTATGCTGGATAAGACGGCTACTTTTTAATCGGCTATTAAAAATAGTAAGAAGTTAAAAATTGAAGCCGTCATATTTTTTAAACATTTATTATGCTTTTAACAATTTTTTAGCGAAAACACGGTATCAATTGGTTTAACGGCTTAGCGTACAGGATTTCATTTTCTCATTGAATGAGTTTGAGGCACTTTGGTGGGGGGTGGGTCACCAATAACTATAAACTAAAGTCTACAGAAATTAAAACCGTATTAAAGCTCATTTTATATTATCAAGGAAGCGCAGGGAAATGCAAGCCAGAGGGAGAGGCAGGGAGACGGAATCATTTGTTGACAATTTGTATGAAAATGCAGAGAGAGATAGCTTAAGAGAGACACTTAAATTCGATAATAGATCGACTTTTTGCTTAGTTTCTTTGTTTAGAAGATAGCTAGAGCTTTGGTGAAACCATCAACTGAATCGTTAAAGCTTAAGGAAAAACTTTACCGAAAGAATTTTTGATTCTCAGTTTAGAAGTGTCATTTTTCGACGTTTGAAGATATTTTTGGCTAAATTGTAATTTTAGAACGGGTGTTAAAAATAGTAAAAAGCCTTAAATCTGAGCGGTCAAATTTTTTAAACATTTATAATGTCTTAAACTATTTTTGGGCAAAAACACGGATTCGATTGGTTCCAATTGGAAGCGATTGGGGCCACTTGGGGAGCCCCAATAAATCTTAGAAAATCAGTTTAAAGTTATTAGAATGTAATAAAAATGCATATTAATATTGTTAACCAGTGGTTTTGGCTCTGCGTGCGTTCCCAGTTTTCTTACTGATAGCTTTATATATAGGGATGAATGAATTCCCTTGGTTGATCGAATACGTTTGTGAATTTCTGTGTGGGCTTTTGCATATGTATATTTCATTCTTTTGAGTGTATTTGTTTATAAACATATTCAAGAAATTACTATTTGGTATTGGGTATTGGGTTTGCGAAAATATAGTTATACCAACTTTAATTATTTTTATACCCGTTACTCGTAGAGTTAAAGGGTATATTGTATTCGTGCAAAAGTATGTTACAGGTAGAAGGAAGCGTTTCCGGCCCTATAAAGTATATATATTCTTGTTCAGGATCACTAGCCGAGTCGATCTAGCCATTTCCGTCTGTCCGTCTGTCTGTCTGTCCGTATGAACGCTGAGATCTCGGAAACTATAAAAGCTAGAAGATTGGGATTTTGCATGTAGATTTTAGGAGTTCCTACGCAGCGCAAGTTTGTTTCAAAATGGTGCCACGCCCCCTCTGACGCCCACAAGCCACAAGCAATGGCCACAGTTTTGATGCTATTATGAAAATTTGTTTCGTCAATAAATATTGATTGGCCTAACAAAAGTTTGCCACGCCCACTCTAACGCCCAAAAACCCATTAAACGCTTAAGCCTGGCTAGCGCCTACATTTCCGCCTTTCATGGCCCGTGGTACCAATGTCTTGGGGTAGATGGCGCAATACAATAGCGCCGGATGACTTTGGAACAGCTGGCCGAGGTGGTCAACAGAGTCAACGTTAATTCTCTATACGGATTTCTATTTAAGGAAATTGCGATAGTTTTCATTTGTCAATACTGAACTGTATCCCAAGAACTATGCAAATCAAATCAAGTTAGCCAAATTGGAGGTCTGAGTCAAAAAATGGCGTATGTGTGTATGTATGTAAGCATATAATTGTATTTACATTGTACACAGTTGCAATTGCCCTTTCTTTGAAAGGAGTTATTCAAAGAAAGCTATTCGCCATACCCGTTACTCTTTTTTTTTTTTTATACCCTTGCAGAGGGTATTATAATTTCAGTCAAAAGTTTGCAACGCAGTGAAGGAGACATTTCCGACCCTATAAAGTATATATATTCTTGATCAGCATCACCAGGAGAGTCGATCTAGCCATGTCCGTCTGTCCGTCTGTCCGTCTGTCCGTCCGTCTGTCCGTCTGTCCGTCTGTCCGTCTGTCCGTCCGTTTCTACGCAAACTAGTCCCTCAGTTTTAAAGCTATCTGCTTGAAACTTTCCCAAAAGTTGTCTTTCTATTGCAGGTAGTATATAAGTCGGAACGAGCCGGATCGGGCGACTATATCATATAGCTGCCATATAACTGAACGATCGGAAAAGCTATAACGTTGGTGTTTTTAAAGTTAGGAAGTTGGGATTTTCTATGGGTGTTATATTTGGCCAATCAATCCGACCTACCAAATTTCATAAGGATCGGCCTACTGTATCCTATAGCCGCCATATAACTGATTAATCGGAAATGCCATAACTTTGGTGTTTGTTAAGATAGGATGTTGTGATTTTCTGTGGGTATTATATTTGTCCAATCAATCCGACCTACCAAATTTCATAAGTATCGGCCGACTATATCCTATAGCTGACATATAATTGAACGATTGGAAATGCCATAACTTTGGTGTTTTTAAAGTTAGGAAGTTGGGATTTTTTATGAGTATTAAGAATGCATCATATGAATAATTTTGGAGAATATAATTTACAGAGTATTCTGCAAGGGTATATCAACTTCGGCTCCGCCCGAAGTTAGCTTTCCTTTCTTGTTTTTAAATATATGCTTTTTATTGAATCTTCTATATGAGACTAACAATAAGTATATCAAATCTTAAGAATATAACTTAACTTACAGTCAAGTAGACTGAATTTAGACTAACGGGCCCTAATATTTATTGCTAGGCTGGTAGATCGTTACGATGCAGACTAGTTCTGTTCAAAACCCGTCTTAGGTTCCTTGCCAGATTATTTGGGTGCAGTGTAAGCTTGTTATGGTAGGCCGCTTTCTGCTTAGCTATTTCATCTTTGACCGGTGGTATGCCCAGATCCCTGTGGATGTTTTCGTTCCGAACATACCATGGTGCCCCAGTGATTGTTCGCAGGATTTTTGATTGTGAGCGCTGAATGATGTCAACGTTGCTGTTGCTCGCGTTCCCCCAGAGCTGAGAGCCGTAGGTCCAAATGGGCTTAAGGGTGGAGTTGTAGAGAAGAACTTTGAAGTCCAGACACAGGGGTGATCGAGAATTTATAATCCAGTGTAGGCTGCTAGCTTTAAGTCTGAGATGTACTTTCTTGCATTCAATGTGCCTCCGCCAGGTTAGGCGTCTGTCGAGGTGGACGCCGAGATATGTTACATCGCTGGCAACAGCGGAACATCACGGATTCTGTGATGCCTCTCAAAAGGCGTACGGTGCTGCGATCTATGTGCGCGTCGAGATGGGGCACACGACGCTAGTGCATCTTCTCACGGCCAAGACGCGCGTGGCGCCAGTAAAAACTGTGTCGCTTCCCAGACTAGAGCTGTGTGGAGCTCTATTGCTATCCGAGATGGCCGAATCCATCCTCCCCCATATGCTGATGATGTCCTCGAAACTCCATTGTTGGACCGATTCCACGACTGTGCTTGGATGGCTAGCCAAACCAGCATGCCAGTGGACAACGTTCGTTGCCAATCGGGTAACAAAGATCACCCACTCCACAGAGGCAGCCAATTGGTCGCATGTTCAACCGAACACAATCCAGCTGACTTGGCCAGTCGGGGCGTGCCCCTACAATAACTGGTCGACAACTCCCTTTGGTGGCATGGGCCCACTCGGTTGCAAAAGCCACGCGATCAGTGGCCTGCCCAAAGCACCGACTTACAGGTGACCGAAGTGGAAAGGCGTCTTGTCAAGGCGATTCCGACAGAAGACATTCTTGATCGCTTTTCCAAGTTAAATAGAGCTTTACGGGTCCTTGCGTATGTCCACCGTTTTGTCCAGCGATGTAGGAAACAGTCGCCGATTCCGGAAGTCCATCTAGAAGCCCAAAAACTTGTCGCCGCTGAACGGCTCATGGTCATTAGCACTCAGCGCAGATATTTTGCTAATGAATATCGCTGCTTGAATAAAAAGCGCCCTGTGTCCTCGATAAGTTCCATCCTCTCCTTGAACCCCTTTCTAAATGAGAAAGGGCTTATAAGGGCGTGCGGCCGCATAACGGCCTCCGAAAATTTGCGATATGATGAACAACATCCTATAATCCTCCCGTACGAATGTGCACTCTCTCGACTACTGGTAAACTTTACGCATCTCATAACGTTGCACGGAGGTAACCAGTTAGTCGTACGTCTTACCAGGTCAAGATATTGGGTTCCGAAAATAAAGAACTTGGTAAAGGCCGTTATTAACTCCAGCAAGGTCTGCGTTATCCATACGAAGTGATTGCAAGTTCAGATGATGGGAAGTTTTTCCGAAAGAGCGAGTCTCTTTTTCCCGGCCATTCACGTACACAGGGATGGACTACGCTGGCCCTTTCGACATTAAAAATTACACAGGCAGAGCTTGTCTAATTACAAAAGGGTATGTGTTGGTTTTCGTGTGTTTCTCTACAAAGCCTACATCCGATCTGACCACCGAGAAATTTCTCGCCGCTTTCGCTCGGTTCGTATTCAGAAAAGGTTGTCCCCGTCAAGTACAGTCCGACAATGGGAAAACCTTTGTCGGCGCTGCCACCCTGCTCTCCCGAGATTTTCTACAAGCCGTAAAAGAGTCTGTGACTGATGCATATAGTCATCAGCAGCTCAACTGGCAATTCATTCCCCCGGGGGAACCCCATATGGGAGGCCTGTGGGAAGCGGGTGTCAAAAGCTTCAAAACCTTGTTTTACAAGTCCACCGCTAATCGAAGGTACACTTTTGAAGAGCTTTCAACCCTCCTAGCGAAAATTGAAGCCTGTCTAAATTCCAGACCGCTATCTCCTATGTCTGAAGATCCCACTGATCTCTTAGCGTTGACACCAGGGCATTTTCTAGTCGGCGGACCTCTTCTGTCCATAGTGGAACCCGAATTAAAAGGGGAATACAAGTCCATTGTGAATCGGTGGCAACACTTAAAGGCGCTCAATCAACAATTCCAAGCTCGATGGAAAGAGGAGTATCTCAAAGAGCTCCACAAGCGTAACTATTAGCAGTCTCCGACCGCAAATCTCCGCGTTGGCGACATGGTAGTCTTCAAGGAGGACAATCTGCCCTCGAATGAGTGGCGCCTTGGCAGAATCGAGTCTGTCTTTCCAGGGGCCGGCGGCAATGTCCGTGTCGTCAGCATTCTCACGGCACGCAGGATTATTAAGCGTCCCGTGACCAAGGTGGTTCTTCTGCCAGGAGAACACTCCAACCGTCTTCCTCAACCAACATCCTCCACATAATTCCCCAACAATCCTCGCAATCTAAGCAGTTTCAAATCATAGCCATATGTTTTTTCTTTTTATCCATTACTCACTACCAGATCACATCATGGTTCCTCGTCCACGCAGCGCTCAGGTATTGGATAGCAGACGTACTCGAGGTATACATTCCTACCGATGCCGATTCTACCGTGGAATCCATCCGCTTCGGAAGTGCCAGAGGTTCCTAAGCCTGAGCGCAGAGAAGCGGCTTCGGGCAGTGCTCTTCAATAAGTACTGCTCGAATTGTCTCGCAATTGTGTCGCAGTGGCGACAAGTGTAAAACATGCATCGGGAAGCACCACACGCTCATCCATATGCACGAGCGTCCCCTGCCGTCGGCTACTCAGCAGCGTTCGCGCCGGCAGAATCCGCCAACTCGCCAAGCGCTGGCCCCAGCAAGGCGCTCGGCATCCGCCGCTTCTCCGAACGCTTCTACTTGCCGGCAACCATCTCCGTAGTCCTGGGTGCGGATGTCTACATCGACCATTTGGTCGACGAGGGACTCCCAGTGGCCCAGAGGGGTGGATCCTGTCCGGCGCCTGCAGTCAAGCCTTGACAACAGGAGTGGGTTTTTCTTTTGCAACGCTTGCGATTGCAAGGGGGCGGAATGTTTACGCCGCTCTCCCCTCTCTTAAATTGCCCGCTCTTCCCTCGTAGCGAATGCCTACTCGCCCGCACTGGATGCTCGCGACTCCAGGCTCTCCCGCACTGGACGCTTGCGATCATGATACAATAACATAAGGTAGTCTCGTCGGCTGTCTAAACGTTCGGGTTTTGGTCAGTGCGTGTTCGTATTTCGAAGGGAAAGGTTGTCTGCGGACGAATTTTGTAGAAAATTAACCGTTGAGCAACATGACATTTTGCAATGTGTGCCGCAAACACGTCGATGGCGTTAAATGTAGTAGTACTTATGTAGATGAAGTGTCTCACGGGGAACTTATGAAACCGTCTGCCCAGTTTGTTGAAAAAATAAAACAATTAGAACATATATTTGTACACTACATAAACGATACTTTTAAGATAACTAAAAATGTAAAATAAACTTTAATAATCGCTGCAGAAAATGATAGAATAAGTTTAGACAGAAAAAAGTTTTATTTTAAGATTAGAATATATTTTAGAATTAAGAATCTTAACAAAAGACTCAGTATTCAGAGACAAAAACAACGCCTAATTTCAAATTCAAAATTATTAAAAATTAAATTATAAAAAAAACTAAACTCCTTTTATTATGAAAGGCAATAAAAAACCCCCCTGAACCATCTAAGGGTTAATCCACACATTCTATTGTCGCTCTGCCGCACTTACTAAACAGTTCCCATCTCACTCGCACTCATTGTTATAAAAGTGAGGTACCAAAATTTTGCCGACGAGACTACCTTATGTTATTGGATCATGCTTGCGATTCCAGGCTCTCTCGCCTTCCCGCTCCCGGAATCTCTCCACTGCGCTTTGAAACGCAGCGCTCAATTAGGCTTAAGTTAGTCTTTCATTGTCACACGATTGAAATACATCGCCCGGCCGGTCCGCGCTAATACCACGAAAAGTTACAAGTCTTTTTTTCCATTTCTCTCGTGCTTCGCTATCGTCGAGTGTTTCTCATATTCTTTCCACAGCTTGCCACCCGGCTATGTGCAACAGCCGCAACGCCCGACAAAGCTGCCTTCCAAAGACGAGCAAACATCGACGCCCCAACTCTTCACCAACATATGCCGCAGTCATTAACATGATTACATTGTCGCAGCAAAACAGATTTAGGATTCAATAGGCACACATTACATGGGTTCATTTGGACAATTGCAGTATCCGACAACTGACTAAAATTGGAACCGTCTGAGGAAATACATGATGTTGAAGAATTAAGCTCAGACGAATTAGTTTCCATGTCATCCACACTGTTAAAGATGTCCTTCTTCTCAGGACGACTTAAATAACTTATGAGTGTTTTCTGGCAGTAATGTTATGATTTTATGCATAAGGCCTTCAAGCCACACTCGGTCGAATGCCTGAGAGACGTCGAGGTATTCCTCGCACTACAATATTCCCGATGTTCGAAGGCTGTACGAATTTCTGAAGTTATCCGGTTGACTTGCTCGATGGTGCCGTGGCTTTCACGAAACCCGAATCGATGTTCCGGGATAAAGTTTTTTTCTCTTAAATATGGTGTAATGCGCGTGAGCAGCCATTTTTCCAGTAATTTGGACAGGCACGATAGTAAGCTTATTGGCCTGTACGATGAAGGAATTGTGTGGTCTTTCCCAGGCTTCGGTATCATTATAACCACGGACTTTTTCCATTTTTTGGGGTAGTAGCCAAGTTTTGTGATCCCGTTAAATAGCTTGCATATTACATCCACTGCGCAGTTTGGAAGTTCTATTATCATTTTTGGGGTTATTAGGTCGCCCCCTGGAGCCTTTTTCAGTTTTATTTGCTTCCTAATGACGTTAGCAATTTCAGGTGCTTGGAACAAAATCGGGTTAATTGCAATTTCAGAGCTAAGCGGCGGTAGTTGAAGAGAGTTTGTGGCGGCGTTCGGCTGAAATACATTTCGTAGGTGTAAAGCAAATGTTTCGGCTCTGTCTTCGTCACTGCGGGCCCAAGTACCCGAGGAGTTTTTAATCGGAGTGACTGATTCTATCGGAGAGCTTATATTTGGGTGAGCTCTCCACAAAGGATGCTTTGTACTGGTCGGCGACAGTTTCTTAATGTACCAGCGCTGCGCAAGCTCTTCATCTTGCTTGAAGGTTTTGGTGAGTCTGCGGGTGGCATCATTATAGAGTTGCTTCGAATGGGGCGATCTGCAGGATTGCCAAGCGCGTCGTAGACGTCGTTTTTCTCGAACCAGTTGTTCGATTTGCAGATTAGTTTTGTATTGGTTGCTACGCACGATTGTCTCTTCTGGTGTTGAGATTTTGGCTGCTGCCACGAGTACTGACTCCAGGGCATCAGCACAGAAGTCGATGTCGTTCTCTAAGTTTAAGTTCAATGTGGGAACTTACGTACTTTTTGTACTTTAGCCAGTTAGTTCTAGTCGAGGTCAGCCTGAAGGGGTACTCGATTACTTTCGGGCTTTGAAGGAGAGTTATTAAAACAGGCGAGTGGTCCGATGATAAGTCCGACAGCGATTTGGCGCTTACTAAATTTCTTGGGATGTTCTTGGTCACAGCGAAGTCAATTAAGTCCGGGAGTTTTCTGGGGTCAGCTGGCCAATATGTGGGGCTACCAGGGGAGACATAGTCGAGTTTGTTGCTCAAATTTATGATTGCTTTATACAGTTGTCTTCCTTTGGGCGTCACGAGTCTTGATCCCCAGTGCGTGTGCTTGGCGTTGTAGTCTCCTCCTGCTATAAAGCGATCTCCGAGTGAATTGTAGAAGTCCAAGAATTGCTCTTCAGTGATTGTAAAACGCGGTGGGCAAAAGACAGCGGCTATAGTTATACTGCCGTGGCCTGCTTGTAGTTTTATAGATGTAGCCTGCAAATAATTTGTTGCAAACCTCTGGTGAAAGTGGTGCTTAATGCGTTCCCTGATTAGGATTCCAGTTCCTCCCGGAGCCTTACCGTCCGGATGATCTGTGCAGTATGAAGTATAACCTCTTATTTGGAAGTTGTATTTACTTGTGAGATGCGTTTCTGCCAGCAGCATTACATCTATTTGGTTTTCATTGAGGAATTGAGTTATTTCAAGTTTGTGCCATGAAACGCCATTGGCATTCCACATGGATATTCGAAGACAAGACATCGATTATTAGATTGTTGGGATGTGAGCAAAATTATTAAAATGTTTTGATTTTGCATAAGGTTTGTCATTGTTGTTTTCATGAAAGACATAAATTCCATCATAACCTGTTGTAAAGTCAGCATCATGGTTTCCATGCTTTGGTATTGCTTGCTGAGGTGTTATATATATATATTGTTATATATATATATTTTGTTAAATATATTTTGCTCAGAGCATTGTGCTTGTGGGAACCCCGTCTGATTGGCAAGTCCTGATTTTAGGGAACTGGCGTATGAAACTCCCCCATTTGTGTTGAGGGGCCCAAATGAAGATCTGGCTGCTTTCGCAAAGAAAACATTAGGTGTGGTTTGGGATTGCACGTACGCATTTCGTGCATTCTGGGAGCGTGCTTGTTTTGCTTGTTGAAACTGACTCTTCAGCTCTTTATAGACCGGGCAGCCTCTGTAGTTTACGGTATGGTTATCTCCACAGTTAGCGCATTTCTTTGTCTTTGGGTCTTCTTTGCTTGCAGGGCAAGGTTCGGATTTGTGGAAGCCACCACAAGCTACGCAGACTGAACGAAGCCCGCAGTTGTTTCTGGTGTGACCATACTCTTGGGTCTTTTTGGTCATACTCCGGCGTCTTTTTTGCTTTTTTTTTGCTTGCTTGTGTAAAATGGAACCAACAAGCATAGAAATTCATTGAAGGATGCAATTTTTTTATAGCGTTACCCATTGCTTTTTCGTAGTCCGAAATAAAAGATGCACCTTTTAAGCAACAAATGTTGGAATCAGTATACAAAAACAAGTGCCGATAGCACAACTCAGTTTTTCGCGTCATCAATACGAATATAAACGGCGTTATCTAAAGCAATAAAAAAAATAAAATATTCATTTATATCAATTAAAAGAAATAATTTACCTTCTGCATATGTTTAATGTAAATTATTAAAAGTTGCTTAAAATCTCCAAAAAGGACATACTTTAAAAGGGGCATCAATGAGGTAATTACGATTTTGCTCTTCAATATTATTTTCAATAAAGCCAATTATCTTGTCCGATGAAAAAATACAGTACGGAAATGAGCTTGATACGTGTACTTTTTTGAAAAAACATTTTGGAGAATTGCCTTTGGTCATACCAAACATTACCAACATTAAACGAACGCTCTCTGGGGTTGTTGGAGACTTTGGCAAGAATGGCTGCCTTATTCTTTGTAGAGTTCGTTTGACAGTGTCGTAGTTGACCTCAATTTCCTCATCACCTTTGGTTTTTCTTTATCAAACAGAAAATTTAAGAAAAGTAATAATGAAATTTTAATATCGAATTTTACTAAAATTACAAAAATTTAAAAGTATGTAATACATTACATATATATTTTATATATATTGTGCAACCAACTTTATCTACATAGAACATACACAAATATGTAATCTACTACGTAATCTCTAAATACAAACTGTAATAAAAAAAATTTTAACAAGAGAGAACGCTATAGTCGGGTGCCCCGACTATCAGATACCCGTTACTCAGGTAAAGGGAGTGCGAGGGAGATGGAGATAGAAACTTTGATCACGCATAACTTTTTAACGAATGGTCCGATTTGAAAAATTTCTTCTACATTTCGATAGGTATTGATAAACACAATAAAACTGCATTTTTACTTTTCCGAAATATTTAAATTTTTAAAATCGTATATAAGCGATTGTCGGCGTTAAAGGGGGCGTGACACCTTTTTGAAACAAACTTGCGCTGCGTAGGAACTCCTAGAATCTGCATGCAAAATGCCAATCTTCTAGCTTTTATAGTTTCCGAGATCTCAGCGTTCATACGGACGGACAGACGGACAGACGGACATGGCTATATCGACTCGGCTAGTGACCCTGATCAAGAATATATATACTGTATAGGGTCGGAAACGCTTCCTTCTAGCTGTTACATACTTTTGCACGAATACAATATACCCGTTTACTCTACGAGTAACGGGTATAAAAAGTTTTAAAATCAAAAAAAAAATCGTAATATTAAAAAATAAATATTTATTTAATATTAGCTTTTCAAATTTGATATTTTTACAAAAGATTTTTAGTTTCAGAAACTTTTAACTTTAATTTTTTTTCATTCAAAACTAAACAAAAAATGAGGAAAATTTGACATGAACAAATTATTATGTTTATTTACTCACTCAGCAAGAACATCATTAAAACTTGTTTTATGTCGAAATTTGAATTGTCTTGGCATTTTTGTTTAATTTCTGACCCCGCACTTAGTTTTGCTATTTCGCGAAATTGGGACGGATGATTATGCACCATATTATTAACATTCGAAAAAGCACGTCTTTTAACTGAACTTAAATATAGCCTGGCTTTGCAGCCTTCCACGCGGCAGACGTATGCTATATCACCGAGCTTCAATATTTTATTTTTCACAAATAACTGCTCATCACACAACGAAACCAAAAGTTGTGAGCCCTTACGGCTTCCTTCCCGAATTTCAAATTTAATGTTTTCTAAGTCCATTATTAGGTCAACTGCTCGCTGTCAACTTACGAAGTCAAATGACTTCTTCTTGTACGTACGCAGCACTTAATAAAAGAACAGATAATAAAGAACGGTAAAATGCAATTTTGGCGCGTGCCACATAACTTCTCACTTCTCATAGTAAAGTGGTACAAAACTTATTAATTTTTGTATTTAATAGTAACTTTTAAAAATATTATAATATATTTATGTTTTTTTTCAGAATATTCAAAATATTTGTGTTTGAACTTGTGTTTAATCAAATAATGATTTTTAATTTGCCTTTTTTCCACTGTTTCACACACACTATAGGTCATCAAATTCAAAAGGGAATGTGACAAAATATATATAGTAACATACCCACACCCACATATCTACCACATAAAGTAACATACCCACACCCACGTATCTAACACATAAACATATTAACATTACGCATTTGTCACACCCAAAATCATCGGCTCCCAAGAGTCGCCAATTAATATAACCATCCTCTTGAGTTATAAACAAATGAAAGGACACCAAATTGTCGGCTCCCACGACTGACCAATTAATGTAAACATCCTCTTGCATTATAAACAAATGTCCCCAAACTCCAAAAAGCTTTTATCCCCCAATACTGTAAAATTGGAGACGCAGCTCAAACCTAGATCGCTCTCATGCTCAGTGCTCTCATTTTGGACACTCTCAAACCTTCGATTGGGAGAAAGAACTTTATTGATAAATTAATAAAGTTCTTTCTACCAATCGAAGGTTTGATAAGCGCCAGCTTAGTTAATAAGTAGGAGTTTTAAGTTGAATCTTGTAAGGAGCAGACCTATCTCTCCCAGTTCGCGTTTACACTATTTTGATAAATAAAAATTATATTTTTTTCAAAGTGTTAAATCCCGAATTTGTTATTGGCGCAGCCTGTAGGATATAACTTTTTATACGGTTATATCCTTAAAGAACCCAAACGTCGTTCGTCCCAGTGCAATTATAAACCAGCTTTCGCAGTGTCGGTTTGTGTCGCTACTATACGAACGGAAACCTAAAATTTTTTTTGCAACACGCTATCGAAGCTCAGGTTGCGAGGTTTTTTTAACAAAACATAAATCTTGACCCGTGTGACTGTCAAGTAATTAAAACAAAAAAAAAAATAATAATAAAAACAAATTTTTTGCAAAAACCCGTTTTATTGTAAAAGCTAGTGCCTTTGTTCGTAACACATGGGTTACTAAAAAATAAAACACCTTAGTTCTTCCCCACCAGTGGTAAGAGACAAGGTATAACAATTTTAAATCAAATTCATAATACAAAACTTTTAAAATTGTAAAAAATTTATAAAACTAAATAAAAAACCAAAAATGGCAGAAGCAGTGCTATTATTGTCAGAAAACCATCTAAATCAAGCCCTGAACCAAATCAGGCCAGTGCCGCAATTTGGAGGCAACACGCTCGAACTCAGCCCGTTCATCAGGAGGATAGATTTCATCCTGGAGTTGTACCCCACAACATGTATACGCCAGTCGAAATGCAGCTTCACGGAGATGCCCCGAGGATATCTCAACTATCAACAGCCAGATGCTGGAGGGACTTAAGGAACGCCCTCATCAACGAATATAAAACCCAGACGCCCTGCGAAGAACTACTAAGACGTCTGTATAACACCCTCTTTTCTGGGTGTATACGTAAGTTTGTTGAGGACATTGAGTCCAAATCTTTTGTAATATTAAATAAATTAGCCTTAGAAATAACGCTTCAAATACAATTTTATACACAAATGCTCTTAATAATACAGTTAAAGATGTTATTATGAAAAAATTGCCAGACAGACTTTTTATGACATTGGCTAGGTATGATATTACTAATGCTAATAAACTAAAATGCGTAGCACAACAAGAAGGTTGTTATGAAATATTTTATTCAGACAAAATACTAATAAACAACAAAACTGGACAAAAATCGCAACGATTGATTAACGCGTTTAGCGTCCAGATTTTTTTTATAGAAATTGGCGGTTTTTTGCCACTTAATTTAGTTTTAGTTTTAGTTTTTTAGTTTAATTTAGTTTTAAGTTTTTAATTTGAAGTTTTAAAAAGAAATCAAAATCAGCCGCCCCTCAATTATTGTAGTACATAGAGTCAGAGAGAGAGAGAGAGACAGTGCGAGAGAATGCATTCGGTGTTCAATGCTTGTGTATAATTTGTTGGAATTATTATTCCTACTTTAGGCTAATGTAACTTTTTTTTAGAATTGACCTAGAGCTTCAGTAAAACCACCATATGAATCCCTAAAGTATCAGGATTTCCTCGATACATTTTCATATTGCTAATTGACTTAGATCAGTGTTTTTTTGCCGTTAGGAAAAAATGAGGAAGATTCTTAGATTTTTAAAAATCGATAAAAAATAGTAAACATTAAAATATACAATATTAAATTAAATAGAATCTTTATTATGTAGAGGACTAAATTTTGGCCAAAAATCGCAACGATTGATTAACGCGATTAGCGTCCAGATTTTTTTTATAGAAATTGGGGTTTTTTGGCACTTAATTTAGTTTTAGTTTTAGTTTTTTAGTTTAATTTAGTTTTAAGTTTTTAATTTGAAGTTTTAAAAAGAAATTAAAATCAGCCGCTCCTCAATTATTGTAGTACACAGAGTCAGAGAGAGAGAGAGAGACAGTGCGAGAGAATGCATTCAGTGTTCAATGCTTGTGTATAATTTGTTGGAATTATTATTCCTACTTTAGGCTAATGTAACTTTTTTTAGAATTGACCTAGAGCTTCTGTAAAACCACCATATGAATCCTTAAAGTATCAGGATTCCCTCGATACATTTTCATATTGCTAATTGACTTAGATCAGTGTTTTTTCCGTTAGGAAAAAATGAGGAAGATTCTTTGATTTCTAAAATCGATAAAAAATAGTAAACATTAAAATATACAATATTAAAATAAATAGAATCTCTATTATGTAGAGGACTAAATTTTGGTCAAAAATTGCAACCATTGATTAACGCGATTAGCGTCCAGATTTTTTTTATAGAAATTGGGGTTTTTTGCCACTTAATTTAGTTTTAGTTGTAGTTTTTTAGTTTAATTTAGTTTTAAGTTTTTAATTTTAAGTTTTAAAAAGAAATCAAAATCAGCCGCCCCTCAATTATTGTAGTACACAGAGTCAGAGAAAGAGAGAGAGACAGTGCGAGAGAATGCTTGTGTATAATTTGTTCGAATTATTATTCCTACTTTAGGCTAATGAAACTTTTTTTTAGAATTGACCTAGAGCTTCAGTAAAACCACCATATGAATCCTTAAAGTATCAGGATTCCCTCGATACATTTTCATATTGCTAATTGACTTAGATCAGTGTTTTTTTGCCGTTAGGAAAAAATGGGGATGATTCTCAGATTTTTAAAAATCGATAAAAAATAGTAAACATTAAAATATACAATATTAAATTAAATAGAATCTTTATTATGTAGAGGACTAAAGTTCGGCCAAAAATCGCAACGATTGATTAACTCGTTTAGCGTCCATTTTTTTTATAGAAATTGGGGTTTTTTCCCACTGGAATAAAATGGGGGCATGTGTGTGGCCAAAATAAGTCTTAGCAAATCAGTTTAGTGTTACAACAATTGAATGGTAAAAAATTTTAATAGGGTCATTTAATTAGTTTAGGCTGTGCGTTGGTTCTTAGTTTTCAATGAACAGTTTTATATATATAATAACAAATTCGGGATTTAACACTTTGAAAAAAATATAATATTTTATTTATCAAAATAGTGTAAACGCGAACTGGGAGAGATAGGTCTACTCCTTACAAGATTCAACTTAAATCTCAAACTTATAAACTAAGCTGGCGCTTAGCAAACCTTCGATTGGGAGAAAGAACTTTATTGATAAATTGAGAGTGTCCAAAATGAGAGCACTGAGCAAGAGAGCGATCTAGGTTTGAGCTGCGTCTGCAATTTTACAGTATTGGGGGATAAAAGCTTTTTGGAGTTTGGGGACATTTGTATATAATGCAAGAGGATGATTACATTAATTGGTCAGTCGTGGGAGCCGACAATTTGGGGTTCTTTCATTTGTTTATAACTCAAGAGGATGTTTACATTAATTGGCGACTCTTGGGAGCCGATGATTTTGGGTGTGACAAATGCGTAATGTAAATAAGTTTATGTTGTAGATATGTGGGTGTGTGTATGTTACTTTATGTGGTAGATATGTGGGTGTGGGTATGTTACTTCCCCATCCATTAGAAAAGAGCCTGTCCTCAGGCGGATATATTAGGGTATATGTGAGTGGGTATATTAGTTTGTGTAGTATTTTCGTTTAATTGTAGGGTATTTTCATTTGGTACAATATTGTTTAATTCTGTTTGATTTTCTGGGTTCTTAGTATTGTTTTTGATTTGATTTTTATATTTAATTACAATGTTTCTCGGAATACTCTTAAATTTATAGATGAAGTAAATAATTAAAATTATAATTATTACAATTAAAATAGTAAGTATTATAATTTGAAATGTGTTATTTTTTCTAGTATGTATTCTTATTATATCTTTTGCTTCAATTATTGACAGTGGTTCTATCATTGTTACATTATTGTTAACATAAATAGTTTGTGTGTAATCCATTATAGTATTTGTTATTAAGATTTCTTCGATTTGTACAGAACAATTAAATGCTTTTACGATTTTATTTCCTTCGACAACTATTGCTTGATTTATACATGTTTGGTTTAAAATAGTTTTCGGTAAGTTCCAAGTAATTATAATATTTGGCTCTATATAATTTGTTTCATCTTTTTTATACATTTTTGTATATTTACATTCGGCATTGGCTTGGTTTAATATTCCTATAATGCATTTATTTGTAACTCTTTCTTTTGTGTTAAATGAAAATATTTGATTATTTTGAAATTAATATTTGTCTTCTAAAGGTTCTGTTAATATGTCATTAAATTCATTTGGGTAAGGCAAAATTTTGAATATTGAAGTTTTTATAATGTCTTTTGGGATATGAGAAATTATCAATATTTGATTAGTATTGGTTTGTAACCAAGTAGAGGTTTTTATTATTAATAATTTTTCTGAATTAACATGTGTTAAAGTATCATGCTTAGGTAATTTAGTCTAGTAAGTTGCATTCCTAGTTCTATGTCCTCTATATATTCAGTAAATTCTTGTAGATTAAAAAAAGTAATGCTAGCCTTTCGTCTACATCATAGACCAAGCTTAAATGATTTATTGTTTCAATACCTTTGTTTACCGCATCTATTACTTTATTAAGTTCATTAACTTGAATTGTGTTTTGTTCTAAATTTTCAATTTTATTTATTAATTCTTCTTTATCTTGTTCAGCTAATGTTCCAAATAGATATTTGTATGTTGTGCCTATAAAATTTATAAGACCTCGTTTGCTACGTTTTGCAATTCTAATTCCATTCATTTCTCTATTTAATTTCTCTGTTAAGTATATAATTTGTTTTAAACCTGAAAATTCTTCTGATTGTTTAATTAAATTAGTATACGTTAGTTCAGTTTTGGTTAAGTTGACGGTTAAACAATGATATTCGTAATTAGTTGGTAAGTCCAAGGTTCCTGTTTTAAATATTAAATAACCGTTTTTTGCTTGAACGGGATTGATTTCCAAATTTTGGCCATTGGTAAGTTTTGTAAAATAAATTAAAATTAAAAAGATGTTGATAGTGTTGATCAACAAGTTAGGTTTGGTTTTCATTTGGCGTGCATCTGGAATTATCGTATTTATTTTCGTTAATTTTCTTTGTTTTCTTATATTTAGACTTATAATGTATTATTTTTCTTCCTCTGTTAACTTCTTCGTAATGATTATCATCTAATTTTGTGATTTTTCCTGTCTTTTTAAACGGATTAGTGGTTTTTGATTTTACTAGTGGAGCTTGTCGATATCTAGTATCAAATTCAAATCTATTTCGTGATTCATTTAATTTTTCTATTTTATTGATTTTATTTGACTGTGTATTATATTTTGGAGTTCCAGCGAAAATAAAAATATCTGCAGGAGTTCTGCCTGTCGTGTTATGTTTTGTTTTATGATTATATACATAAAGAATAGTTTCAAATTTTGTTAGCTTATTTTCTATGTCTGTTTCACTGTTTATGATTCTTAACTTTTCATTTACCGTTTTATGAAATCTCTCAACGTCAGAAATTCCATTTTTGCTTGTTGTTATATCAATAAGAACATCTTCAGATTTTAACCAAAGTTGCAATGCTGCACACATGAAAGCTGAATCTTTGTCTGCTTTAATTTGGTTTGGTTTACCCATTTCATTGAAGACTTTAGTTAATGCTCTTTTTGCTTCTAACCAATCTCGACTGTTGACTTCTATTAAGGTGGCAAATTTTGAATAAATGTCTATACAAGATAAAAATTGTTTATTATTTATCATATAAAAATCAATGACATATTTTTCTCTTGGATTAAAAATTTCTGGGGTTATTTCGAATTCTAATTTAGTATTTCTGTGTTCTGTTTTTGCGATGTTGCATACTTCGCATTCATTAATAAAATTTTGAATTAATTTTTGGTGATCGGGAAAATAATATTTTTCTTTAAAAAGTGCTGTTTGTTTTTCTATTCCTGGATGTAATAGTTCTCTGTGTGTTTTAATAATAATTTCTTTGAATTCTGCGTAAGTGTTAATATCTATTAATTTACTATTAGTTTTCATTGTTTTAGTTAAGTTATCTGGGGAAATAATTTCAACGTATGCTTTTTGAAAAATTAAAAAGTCTGTTTCAATTGGAAAGTATATTACGCTTTTCTTATTAGAAAAGTATTCAATTATTAATTGTTTTGCGTATTCTATTGTCATCTCTTTATATGTTATTATAATTTTTGTTTTATGAAAATAATTTATTACTTCGACTTCATTTAAGTCTCCTCTTATAAATTCTAGTTGTCTGTTATAATAATTCAGTGGTCTTTCTGTTATTGAAATGTGGTTTTGGTTATCTTCTGGTGCACTATGCACTGTTATTGTATTTGAATTACTGGAAGTCTCTCCTAAATAGGCTTCCTCTATTCTTATTCTAGATAAGGCGTCTGCCACATGGTTTTCTTTACCGGGCAAATATTTTATTTCATAATCAAACTCATTTAATTTGATTTTCCAGCGTTGTAATTTCATATTAGGTTCTTTAATATTATTGAGCCATACTAGAGGCCTGTGATCACTTAGGATCAGAAATTTTCTGCCAAAAAGATAGGACCTGAAATATTTGGTGGCCCAGACAATAGCTAAAAGTTCTTTTTCTATTGCCGAATAATTAATTTCGTGTTCATTAAGAGTTCTGCTGGCATAACAGATTGGTTTATGATTTTGCGATAATACTGCTCCTATAGCAATATTAATGGTTTTTCGAAATTTGGGTATATAAGTATTGGATCGAACATTATTAAAAGTTTAAGTTTTTCAAACGCTTGTACATAATCATTATCTTTTATATTTAAAGTTACGCCTTTTTTAAGCTTTGCTGTCTTGGTTTTGCTATTTTAGCAAAGTTTGGGATAAATTTCCTATAAAATCCACAAAGACCTAAAAGGATTTTATTTGTTTTGGGGATTTGGGTATAGGGAAATTTTGTATTGCCTCTATTTTGAGAGGATTTGTTTTATACCAGTTGTTGTTATATGTCCAAGGAATTCTGTTTCCTTTTTCATAAACTCGCATTTGTCGAGTTGAAGCTTGAGATTAGCTTCTCGTAATTTTTCAAATACCTTTCGCAATGATAATACATGTTCCTCCAATGAAGTGGAGTACACGATAATATCGTCCATGTAGACCAAACAATCCTTGTAGATCAAATCTTCTAAGAGATTGTTCATGCACCTTTGAAAGGTAGCAGGGGCATTTTTCAATCCAAAGGGCATTCGAGTATATTCATAATGGCCATTTTTGGTGGAAAAAGCTGTCTTTGGAATAGAATTTTCATCCATTTGTATTTGGTGAAAACCTTTTGCAAGGTCAATAGTGGTAAAATATTGGCATCTACCAAGTTTGTCCAATATTTCATCCATGACCGGGATAGGATATTTGTCATCTACCGCAATTTCATTTAAATTACGATAGTCAATTACGATACGGAACTTTTTTGTTCCAGATGCATCACCTTTCTTAGGTACTATCCAAATGGGTGAGCAATAACGGGAATTTGATTTTCGAATTATTCCCTGTTTTATCATATCTCTCATTTGCGAATCGACTTCTTGGTCGTAAGCTTGAGGATATTTGTATGGTTTTTTGTAAACCGGTTGCTCATTTTTTGTATGAATGACATGCCTGATAGTACTAGTGAAAGTCAAATTGTCACTTTCTTTGTACTGTATGTCGCTAAATTCATATAAAATTTTCTTAAGATTATCTTTTTCCTCGTCATTAAGGTGTTCTAATCTAAACTTATTGGTTTCTTGCAAGTCGTTAATTATTGCAAAATTAAAAGGTATATCTGTTGAAAATGGGGGATCGCAGCAATCAATTTCTGCTTCTCCTTGTTTATATTCGAAATCGTTATAATTAAATCTCATTCCGAATTGATAACCGTTTAAATTAACTGTTTTTGATTTATAATTAATAATTGCGTTACAAGCTTCGAGATATTCTCTTCCTATGAGCATATCATATCTATCGGAAAAATTATGGATCCAAAATGTTTGTTTGGTCGGACAAAGCTTACTTGCATGGTAGGACACGGATTTATTTAACTGAATATTACCATTTATGGTATGAACTTTAAGAGGGATATTTTTGGTTGGAAAATTAAAGTAATTTTCTTTAATTAAATTAATAGAAGAGCCTGTGTCTACAACACATCGGAACTCTTGGTTATTCATGATGATTCGTATGTAAGGGTTTCTATTTCCTGTTCGGTGTCCGAGGCTTGTTGATGAAAATTTTCGGTATCCATTTTCATATGGCCACTCGTACTTTCGCGATTTCTTTTTATTGGTCGATTAGGAGCATTAGCCCCATTTTGTTGTGATTGATAATTTATAGGATTCCTAACCTGATTATAATTTAATTTTTGTTGGAATTCTTGTTTTGTTGCTTGATATAATGGGTGGTTTTCATAAAAAGTTTCGCTGTTATTCTTATTATAATTAGGATTATGTGGGCCTTGAGATGTACTAGCCTGTTGCTTATATTGATTTGGGGAAATATTATTCTGCTGTCTGTATTGGTTTTGGGAATTTTTATTTTTTTTGTTTATTAGTATTTTGTTGGGGTTGATAATTTCTCTTATCTTGGTTTTGACTTTGTGAATTCTTTGTTCTATCTGAATAAAATGTTTCATAACAACCTTCTTGTTGTGCTATACATTTTAGTTTATTAGCATTAGTAATATCATACCTAGCCAATGTCATAAAAAGTCTGTCTGGCAATTTTTTCATAATAACATCTTTAACTGTATTATTAAGAGCATTTGTGTATAAAATTGTATTTGAAGCGTTATTTTCTAAGGCTAATTTATTTAATATTACAAAAGATTTGGACTCAATGTCCTCAACAAACTTACGTATACACCCAGGAAAGGGGGTGTTATACAGACGTCTTAGTAGTTCTTCGCAGGGCGTCTGGGTTTTATATTCGTTGATGAGGGCGTTCCTTAAATCCCTCCAGCATCTGGCTGTTGACAGTTGAGATATCATCTGGGCATCTCCGTGAAGCTGCATTTCAATCGCACTGAAGAATACGCTCGACTGGCGTATACATGTTGTGGGGTACAACTCCAGGATAAAATCTATCCTCCTGATGAACGGGCTGAGTTCGAGCGGGTTGCCTTCAAATTGCGGCACTTGCCTGATTTGGTTCAGGGCTTGATTTAGATGGTTTTCTGACAATAATAGCACTGGTTCTGCCATTTTTGGTTTTTTTTTTTTTTTGTTTTTATTTAGTTTTATAAATTTTTCACAATTTTAAAAGTTTTGTATTATGAATTTGATTTAAAATTGTTATACCTTGTCTCTTACCACTGGTGGGGGAGAACTAAGGTGTTTTATTTTTTAGTAACCCTTGTGTTACGAACAAAGGCACTAGCTTTAACAATAAAACGGGTTTTTGCAAAAAATTTGTTTTAGTTACTTGACAGTCACACGGGTCAAGATTTATGTTTTAAAAAACCTCGCAACCTGAGCTTCGATAGCGTGTTGCAAAAATTGAGGTTTCCGTTCGTATATTATTTATAATTGCACTGGGGCGAACGACGTTTGGGTTCTTTTAGGATATAACCGTATAAAAGTTATATCCTACCGGCTGCGCCAATAACAAATTCGGGATTTAACACTTTGAAAAAAATATAATTTTTTATTTATCAAAATAGTGTAAACGCGAACTGGGAGAGATAGGTCTACTCCTTACAAGATTCAACTTAAAACTCAAACTTATAAACTAAGCTGGCGCTTATCAAACCTTCGATTGGGAGAAAGAACTTTATTGATAAATTGAGAGTGTCCAAAATGAGAGCACTGAGCAAGAGAGCGATCTAGGTTTGAGCTGCGTCTGCAATTTTACAGTATTGGGCGATAAAAGCTTTTTGGAGTTTGGGGACATTTGTATATAATGCAAGAGGATGTTTACATTAATTGGTCAGTCGTGGGAGCCGACAATTTGGGGTTCTTTCATTTGTTTATAACTCAAGAGGATGTTTATATTAATTGGCGACTCTTGGGAGCCGATGATTTTGGGTGTGACAAATGCGTAATGTAAATATGTTTATTTTTTTTTTATTTTTTTCGCGCGGAGTCCCACGGCCCACATACCCGCCCAACCGACCGAGGGGCGCAGCCGTGTATCGTACGGCACGATTCGCGATAAGATAGACGCGAGATAGGAAAATAAAGGTAAAGGTCCGGGGAAAAAAGTAATAGTTAGATCAATCTTGTGCCAATGAAGCAAGTATCAATCGTTTTAGGAGCGGCAGAGAGTCAAGATTTGATATCACAGGAAAAAGTCTATTATAGTCAGAACATAATACTCTGAAAGGCTTATGCAAGGCATAGTTAGATCTACAATGATTTAAAATTAGGGGAAAATAATTTCTAGTTAATCTACTTGGCACAGAAAAGTTTAGCCGACTTAACAAGTCGGGGCAGTCAATATCACCATATATAAGGTTATAAATAAAGATAGTACCAAGCATCGTTCTACGGTTGGCTAGGGATGGTAAATTAATCAAAAGAAGTCTACTAGAATAAGAAGGTAAGATAAGATTTGCATCCCAGTTTAGGCGCCGTAAAGCAAAAAGAAGGAAGTTTTTTTGTACAGATTCAATACGACCAATATGTATTCCGTATTGTGGACTCCAGACGGGAGACCCATACTCCAGAATCGGACGGACTAGCGAAATAAATAAAGTTTTAGTCAAATAAGGATCATCGAATTCTTTTGACCACCTTTTAATAAATCCAAGCACTCCTTTGGCTTTATTAACCATGGACGAAATGTGATTAGAAAATTTTAGTTTAGGGTCCAAGAGAACGCCAAGATCGTTTACAAGAGTTATTCTATCCAAAGAGCTGCCACTTAACGTGTAAGTCGCGTATATCGGATTGGCCCGATAAAAAGTCATCAGCTTGCACTTGGAACCGTTTAAATTTAGTAAATTATCTCGGCACCAGTTTTGAAAATTATCTAGATCGGATTGCAAGTTTAAATGGCAGGAAATGTCCTTATACTGCAGGCACAACTTAACATCATCTGCGTACATAAGTACGCGAGAATGACTTATAATTGAGGGAAGATCGTTAATAAATAATGTAAAAAGTAACGGACCCAGATGGCTCCCTTGTGGGACACCGGAGGTCAAGTTTTTGAATGAGAAGTAAGTGATTTACAGAGTCAAATGCTTTACTAAAGTCAGTGTAAATGACGTCTGTTTGAAAACTACTATTGAAGCCTTTTATCACAAATGAAGTGAGCTCTAGAAGGTTTGTGATTGTGGATCTACGTTTTATAAATCCGTGTTGACACGGAGAAATGATTGATCTGCAAAGGTGCTGCAAATGAGGAGTAATAATTTTTTCAAAAAGCTTAGGAATAGCTGACAACTTAGAAATACCTCTGTAGTTACTGGCTTCTAACTTGTTACCTTTCTTGAAAAGAGGAATAACAAATGATTCCTTCCAAATATTTGGGAATTGAGAGGTTTCTAGAGATAAGGTAAACAACTTGTGAAGAGGTTTGCACAGGGCCTTAGCGCAATACCTAAGCACGCACCCAGGTATACCATCGGGCCCTGGCGAATAAACAGGCTTAATACGAAGAAGATCCGAAAGAAGAGAGCTTTCTGTTAAAGTGGGACAGAATATGAGGTTTGACTTGGACATGGTGTAAGAATAAGGCTGTGATGAATAATCTAAAGTAGAGTAAGTCGTTTGAAAAAATTGGGCAAATAAATCGGCTATTGCCTGATCTGTGGTTGCCGTCATGTTTTCGAACGACAGCGAGGAAGGAGAAGAATTAGATTTACGCTTGGTGTTAACAAAATTATAAAACTGTTTCGGGTCCTGAGAGAACTGGACCTTACAACGGTTTAAGTAACTATTATAACACTGAGCATTAAGCACGGTAAATCTTGACCGAGCACTTAAATATCTAGTAAAACAGATTGAGAACCGGTATTTTTATATTTCCTAAAAAGTCTGGACTTTACATTTCTTAAGTGTGTCAACTCTTTGCTAAACCAAGGTGATTTATTGGAAGTTGACGGATAGTACCACGGAACACAGGAATTAAAAAATGAGTTTATTGCAGTGTAAAAAACCTTAACTGCATCGGACATATTAATGCATAAGTAAAGATCAGACCAATTAAAGCCAGAAATAAAATTATTTAGCCTCAGAAAGTCTGCCTTGCGAAAACAATGCATTCGTTTGGATTTTTCTGATTTTTCTTCTATAACTCTGCCCGTATCAAATGAAAGTTCGATTGTTGGGTGATATGGATCTTCAGGTTGAGTGAGTGGTGCTACTCTGGACAGAAACACACCTTCAGGATTTGATACGAAACACAAATCAAGTAGGCGACCTAATGAATTTCGAACATGGTTTACTTGAGATAGAGATATGTCAAGCAGGCCATCAATAAAATCATGCTGTGCTATAGGTAGTAAGACATTCGATCCGTCCTCAGTGGACCAAGTAACTCCAGGTATATTAAAATCACCTAGAACTATCATCTGATCCCTATCGGAAAGCTTATTTGCAACGGACTTAATAACGGATAGGTGATTTAAATAATCAGGAAGTTCAGACAACGGCGGAATATATGAGCAAGTTATGTATATAAAGTTACCAGGAAGCGATAACTTTACACAAATAAATTCAATGGTATTGAATTCATCAAAAAATAACTCCTCAGACGGGAAGTTTGAATCAACTCCAATTAAGACTCCACCTCCCCGTCTAGTGGGACGGTCATACCTATATATTGTGTACTTACCTGGAAAAACTTCGGAGCTAAAGATCTCCGGCTTTAACCAGGTTTCTGTGAACACAATAATATGAGATGCAAAGGAAAGGCTATCAGAATACAATTTAGTGAGTTTGCTACGCAAACCTCTTGCATTCTGATAGGAAAGAAGGAGGTTAGAAGTTAGTTTTTTGAAATTGGTACACTGGTTTGGCCTCGACTAGGAAGTTTTACTCCCACGGGCCCCTTCTTCTTTATCTTAGCCTCGAACTCTTTTACAACCATATTATCCGGCCAAAAGTCGCCCGAGCATATGGCTTCAAAAAGCTCGTTAGGGACAGTTATCTTGAAAGATGAAATGTCTCTAGCATAAGAAAACTTAAACTTTTCCACCTTTACACTATTACAATCGGCTTTAGTTTTGTCTTGTATATAAGACAATACATCTGAAGATGTTTGATCAGGGGAAAGCCGAGAAACGAAAATTTGTTTCTTCAGTGGAACCACTAAAAGGGATTTTGGTGGAGCAGACATTGTTTCTGCAAAACCAACTTGAGCCGGTTGTCCGGACTCAGTAGTCCCTTGTGGTGGAGATGCTACATTCTGAGAGATAGGTGGATCCACTAATTGAGAAACCACTACGGACAAATCGGAATTCTTAGAAGTCCCTGGTTGCATGCATTCTGTAACGGATTGTTCGGATACCGAATCTTTTTTAGCTGCCGTACTTAGCAACATTTGAGGGTTTGCTGAAATCAACTGCTGATCCGCCGGAATGCTCTGTTGATCTTTTGATTTCAGTTGCGGGGTGTTCCCCTTTTGCTCCTTAACACCAGCGGATTTTTGCGCTTAGGGGACTCTTCTAATAGCTTACGACTATTAAACTGCGAGTCCAGCGCATAGAGGAGATCATCAGCTCGGCGAAAACTATCTCTAGCCACTCCGAAACAGCTAATCAGCCCCATCAGGCCGCCTTTAGTTTGGCGCATGAACGATTTCATCTCGTTCGCAACCTCGATACAAGCGTCACAACAAAACTGCAAATTGGGCCCCTTTGAAAGGTCATCACTTGTCCGGCCAGTAAAACCGGCGCACTTGGTGTGCACCATATTTTCACACAGCCAGCAAGTCATATTAGACTGGTCAGCCCTGATTACGAGGCTGCATTTTTTGCCGAAACCCGAAGAGAATTAAAATTGTTTTGATAAAACCCACCGATGGGAATAAACGAAAACAAAATGCAAAATTCGATGCGCAGAAAAAAAAACACGACCGTTCACTTTGAAAGTCAAAGACTATTCCTAGATATGTGGGTGTGTGTATGTTACTTTATGTGGTAGATATGTGGGTGTGGGTATGTTACTATATAGATGAATGAATTCCCTTAGTTGATCGAATACGTGTGTGTATTTCTGTGTGGGCTTTTGCATATGTATATTTCATTCTTTTGAGTGTATTTGTTTTTGAACATATTTAAGAAATTACTATTTGGTATTGGGTTTGCTAAAATATAGTTATAGCAACTTTAATTATTTTTTGTAATGGTATTTCGAAGAAAAAAATGACAATCATAAAGCAGAGTCAGGGGGTGGAAAAGAGATGGAGATATATATATGCAAGCGTATGCTGGATAAGACGGCTACTTTTTAATCGGGTATTAAAAATATTAAAAAGTTAAAAATTGAAGCCGTCATATTTTTGAAACATTTATTATGCTTTTAACTATTTTTTTAGCGAAAACACGGTATCGATTGGTTTAACGGTTTAGCGTACAGGATTTCATGAATGAGTTTGGGGCACTTTGGTGGGGGGTGGGTCACCAATAACTGTAAACTAAAGTCTACAGAAATTAAAACCGTATTAAAGCTCATTTTATATTTTTAAGGAAGAGCAGGGAAATGCAAGGCAGTGGGAGAGGGAGGGAGACGGAATCATTTGTTGACAATTTGTATGATGCTTATGGAGACACTTAAATTCGATATTAGATAGACTTTTTGCTTAGTTTCTTTGTTTAGAGGATAGCTAGAGCTTTGGTGAAACCATCAAATGAATCGTTAAAGCTTAAGGAAAAACTTTACCAAAGGAGTTTTTGATACTCAATGCAGAAGTGCCATTTTTCGACGTTTGAAGATATTTTTGGCTAAATTGTAATTTTAGAACGGGTGTTAAAAATAGTAAAAAGCCAAATTTTTTAAACATTTATAATGTCTTAAACTATTTTATTTAAACGGTTTGGCGTCCAGCATTGTTGAAAGGAAAATTTACCTTTTTTCCAATTGGAAGCGATTGGGGCCACTTGGGGAGCCCCAATAAATCTTAGCAAATCAGTTTAAAGTTATTAGAATGTAATAAAAATGCATATTAATATTGCGCTGATTCCCAGTTGTCTTACTGATAGCTTTATATATACAATAGAGATGAATGAATTCCCTTGGTTGATCGAATAGGTGTGAGTATTTCTGTGTGGGCTTTTGGAAATGTATATTTCATTTTTTTGAGTGTATTTGTTTTTTAACATATTCAAGAAATTACTATTTGGTATTGGGTTGTCGAAAATATAGTTATACCAACTTTAATTATTTTTATACCCGTTACTCGTAGAGTAAAAGGGTATATTGTATTCGTGCAAAAGTATGTAACAGCTAGAAGGATGCGTTTCCGACCCTATAAAGTATATATATTCTTGATCAGGGTCACTAGCCGAGTCGATATAGCCATGTCCGTCTGTCCGTCCGTATGAACGCTGAGATCTCGGAAACTATTAAAGCTAGAAGATTGGCATTTTGCATGCAGATTCTAGGAGTTCCTACGCAGCGCAAGTTTGTTTCAAAAAGGTGCCACGCCCCCTTTAACGCCCACAATCGCTTATATACGATTTTAAAAATTTAAATATTTCGGAAAAGTAAAAATGCAGTTTTATTGTGTTTATCAATACCTATCGAAATGTAGAAGAAATTTTTCAAATCGGACCATTCGCTAAAAAGTTATGCGTGATCAAAGTTTCTATCTCCATCTCCCTCGCACTCCCTTTACCTGAGTAACGGGTATCTGATAGTCGGGGCACCCGACTATAGCGTTCTCTCTTGTTTGTAATGGTATTTCGAAGAAAAAAATGACAATCATAAAGCAGAGTCAGGGGGTGGAAAAGAGTTTGAGATATATATATGCAAGCGTAGCTGGATAAGACGGCTACTTGTTAATCGGGTATTAAAAATATTAAAAAGTTAAAAATTTAAGCCGTCATATTTTTTAAACATTTATTATGGTTTTAACTATTTTTTAGCGAAACACGGTGTCGATTGGTTTAACGGTTTAGCGTACAGGATTTCATTTTCTAATTGAATGAGTTTGGGGCACTTTGGTGGGGGGAGTAGGTCACCAATAACTATAAACTAAAGTCTACAGAAATTAAAATTAAAGGCCGTTGGAGAGGGAGGGAGACGGAATCATTTGTTGACAATTTGTATGATGCTTATGGAGACACTTAAATTCGATAATAGATTGACTTTTTGCTTAGTTTCTTTGTTTAGAAGATAGCTAGAGCTTTGGTGAAATCAAATGAATCGTTAAAGCATAAAGAAAAACTTTACCGAAGGAATTTTTGATACTCAGTTTAGAAGTGTCATTTTTCGACGTTTGAAGATATTTTTGGCTAAATTGTAATTTTAGAACGGGTGTTAAAAATAGTAAAAAGCTTTAAATCTAAGCGGTCAAACTTTTTAAACATTTATAATGTCTTAAATTCTTTTTGAACGTAAACTCGGATTCGATTGGTTAAACGGTTTAGCGTCAAGAATTTTTGAAAGGAAAATTGAACTTTTTTCCAATTGGAAGCGATTGGGGCCACTTGGGGAGCCCCAATAAATCAGTTTAAAGTTATTAGAATGTAATAAAAATGCATATTAATATTGCTAACCAGTGGTTTTGGCTGTGCGTTGATTCCCAGTTTTCTTACTAATAGCTTTATATATAGAGATGATGACTACCCCCCTGCCCATTTCCCAAAGCCCAGCGGCTTGAACGCTTTGACGGGGTTTATTCGTGTGTGTTGCTGGTAAGTTTAAGTTTAATTTATTGGTAATTTATTGTTAAGTTTAATTTAGTTTTAAGTTTTTAATTTTAAGTTTTAAAAATAAATCAAAATCAGCCGCCCCTCAATTATTGTATTACACAGAGTCAGAGAGAGAGAGAGACAGTGCGAGAGAATGCATTCGGTGTTCAATGATTGTGTATAATTTGTTGGAATTATTATTCCTACTTTAGGCTAATGTAACTTTTTTTAGAATTGACCTAGAGCTTCAGTAAAACCACCATATGAATCCTTAAAGTATCAGGATTCCCTCGATACATTTTCATATTGCTAATTGACTTAGATCAGTGTTTTTTGCCGTTAGGAAAAAATGGGGAAGATTCTTAGATTTTTAAAAAACGATAAAAAATAGTAAACATTAAAATATCCAATACTAAATTAAATAGAATCTTTATTATGTAGAGGACTAAATTTTGGCCAAAAAACGCATCGATTGATTAACGCGTTTAGCGTCCAGATTTTGTTTATAGAAATTGGGGGTTTTTTCCCACTGGAAGAATAAATAAATAAATCACGACATATCTCCGCCGACAAAATACACTGGGCGGAGATATGACGGCGGAGATATATCGTTATACCCTTTTAAACTGCAAAATTGTCATATACAAATAGGAAAATAAGGGATATTTTCACAGCCTTTAACAATTTTTCCTACGGAAGCTATAAGATACACACGTCCGATCGGCTATATCGACTCCCCTATTGATCCTGATCAAGAATATATATACTTTATAGAGTCGGAAACGTCTCCTTCCCTGCGTTACAAACTTCTGACCAAAATTATAATTCCCTCTGCAAGGGTATAAAAATTAAGTTTTCTGTAACTATACATAAAAACGAGGACAGAAGCTAACTTCGGCAAGCCGAAGTTTTAAACCCTTGCAGACTTTGCCGAAATTACTAAAACTAAAGAAGTAGCGAAAGGAATAAGGTATACATAAATAAACTAGATTTGCATCGTTTGATGTCAATTGCTTTTATACTCCAAAAATGTAATAGAAAAATAGAAAAAAAGGGATACTGTCGCAGCCTTTAACAATTTTTCCTACGGAAGCTATAAGATATAGACGTCCGATCGGTAAGCGCTTTTACCCTGATCAAGGTATCCGTAAATAAATAAGACTTGGAAAAATTTATGTCAATAGCTTATACACTGCGCGAAATATTCTAAAAAACATGAAATTTTGAGCGATTTAACCGTATTGTTCCTATGGGAGCTATAGGATATAGACGTCCGATCAGCACGCGCTTTTACCTTGATGAAGGAATGCATAAAAAAAAAACGATTTGAAAAAATGTATAGCAATAGCTTTTACACAGCGCGAAATATTCTGAAAAACATCAAATTTGGACCGATTTTACCCTATTGTTCCTATGGGAGCTATAGGATATAGACGTCCGATTGCCACGCGCTTTTACCCTGATCAAGGTATGCATAAAAAATACGATTTGGAAAGATTCATGTCAAAGCTTTTACACTGCGCGAAATATCATCAATTCTCGCAAGATATATCCGATTGTTCCTATGGGAGCTATAGGATATAGACGTCCGATCGGTTTTCAAACTTGATCTGCGTACACATGTTTTAGGACGAGTGTGAAAGTTTCAGATCGCTAGCTTTTAAACTGAGCTCGAAACAGTATTGAAACAGACGGACAAACGGATATGGCTATACCGACTCCCCTATTGATCCTGATCAAGAATATATATACTTTATAGGGTCGGAAAAGTCTCCTTCACTGCGTTAAAAAACTTTGTATTCCGTATTGTGGACTCCAGATGGGAGACCCATACTCCAGAATCGGACGGACTAGCGAAATAAATAAAGTTTTAGTCAAATAAGGATAATCGAATTCTTTTGACCACCTTTTAATAAATCCAAGCATTCCTCTGTCTTTATTAACCATGGACAAAATGTGATGAGAAAATTTTAGTTTAGGGTCTAAGAGATGCCACTTAACGTGTAAGTCGCGTATATCGGATTGGGCCGATAAAAAGTCATCAGCTTGCACTTGGAACCGTTTAAATTTAGTAAATTATCTCGGCACCAGTTTTGAAAATTATCTAGATCGGATTGCAAGTCTAAATGGCTGGAAATGTCCTTATACTGCAGGCACAACTTAACATCATCTGCGTACATAAGTACGCGAGAATGACTTATAATTGAGGGAAGATCGTTAATAAATAATGTAAAAAGTAACGGACCCAGATGGCTCCCTTGTGGGACACCGGAGGTAACACGGAGAATTTCAGAAATTAAATTTTTAAAAAGGACCCTTTGTGACCTGCCATTCAGATAACTTGAAATCCATTTAAGCAGATCAACTGGAAAACCTAACAGGTCAAGTTTTTGAATAAGAAGTAAGTGATATACAGAGTCAAATGCTTTACTAAAGTCAGTCTAAATGACGTCTGTTTGAAAACTACTATTGAAGCCTTTTATCACAAATGTAGTGAGCTCTAGAAGGTTTGTAATTGTGGATCTACGTTTAATAAATCCGTTGACACGGAGAAATGATTGATCTGCAAAGGTGCAGTAAATGAGGAGTAATAACTTTTTCAAAAAGCTTAGCAATAGAAATATCTCTGTAGTTACTGGCTTATAACTTGTTACCTTTTTTGAAAAGAGGAATAACAAATGATTCCTTCCAAATATTTGGAAACTGGGAGGTTTCTAGAGATAAGGTAAACAACTTGTGAAGAGGTTTGCACAAGGCCTTAGCGCAATACCTAAGCACGCACCCAGGAATACAATCGGCCCCTGGCGAATAAACAGGCTTAATACGAAGAAGATCCAAAAGAAGAGAGCTTTCTGTTAAAGTGGGACAGAATATGAGGTTTGACTTGGACATGGTGTAAGAATAAGGCTGTGATGAATAATCTAAAGTAGAGTAAGTCGTTTGAAAAAATTGTGCAAATAAATCGGCTATTGCCTGATCTGTGGTTGCCGTCATGTTTTCGAACGACAGCGAGGAAGGAAAAGAATTAGATTTACGCTAGGTGAAAATTATAAAACTGTTTCGGGTCCTGAGAGAACTGGATCTTACAACGGTTTAAGTAACTATTATAACGCTGAGCATTAAGCACGGTAAATCTCGTTAGGGACAGTTATCTTGAAAGATGAAATCTCTCTAGCATAAGAAAACTTAAACTTTTCCACCTTTACACTATAACAATCGGGTTTAATTTTGTCTTGTATATAAGACAGTCCATCAGAAGATGTTTGATCAGGGGAAAGCCGAGAAACGAAAATTTGTTTCTTTAGTGGAACCACTGAAAGGGATTTTGGTGGAGCAGACATAGTTTCTGAAAAACCAACTTGAGCCGGTTGTCCGGTCTCAGTAGTCCCTTGTGGTGGTGATGCCACATTCTGAGAGATAGGTGGATCCACTAATTGTGAAACCACTACGGACAAATCGGAATTCTTAGAAGTCCCTGATTGCATGCATTCTGAACGGATTATTTGAATACCGAATCTTTTTTAGCTGCTGATCTTAGCAACATTTGAGGGTTTGCTGAAATCAGCTGCTGATCCGCCGGAATGCTCTGTTGTTCAGATGTTGCGAGTCCAGCGCAGACAGGAGATAATCAGCTCGGCGAAAACTATCTCTAGCAACTCCGAAAAGCTAATCAGCCCCATCAGGCCGCCTTTAGTTTGGCGCATGAACGATTTCATCTCGTTCGCAACCGCGACACAAGCGGCACAACAAAACTGCATATTGGTCCCCTTTGAAAGGTCATCACTTGTCCGGCCAGTAAAACCGGCGCACTTGATGTGCACCACATTTTCACACAGCCAACAGCAAAAGCAGACTAAATTTGTATTATTCATTTTATTTATTGGGACCACTGTACCAAGAAAGCGAATTGAAATTTATAAGCGAGCAGTTATAAGTACCGCAAGAGCGCAGAAACTGCACGCTTAGAACTTTCAAAGCAAAGAGAGCAAGAGAGCGGGAGCGTAAATAAGTTAAAGTGCATGCACAAAAGAGAAACGGCGGGGATATAAGAAAAGAAAACACAGATAAGAATTACGAAAACTAAAACAATTTATTAGTATTAATACAAAGTGCACTCGCGAAGCGAACGGAGTTTAAATTTGTGTTTGAATAACCGGAAGAAAATTAAAATTGTTTTGATAAAACCCACCGATGGGAATAAACGAAAACAAAATACAAAATTCGAAGCGCAGAAAAAAAACACGACCGTTCTTTGAAAGTCAAAGACGATAATAATAGCTTTTATACTGCAAAATTGTCATATGCAAATAGGAAAAAAAGGGATGTTTTCTCAGCCTTTAACAATTTTTCCTACGGAAAATATAAGATATAGACGTCCGATCGGCAAGCGCTTTTACCCTGATCAAGGTATGCGTAAATAAATAAGACTTGGAAAAATTTATGTCAATAGATTATACACTGCGCGAAATATTCTAAGAAACATGAGATTTTGACCGATTTCACAGTATTGTTCCTATGGGAGCTATAGGATATAGACGTCCGATCAGCACGCGCTTTTATAATGAAGGAATGCATAAAAAATATATCCGATTGTTCCTATGGGAACATAAATATATAAATATATATGCATAAAAAATATATCCGATTGTTCCTATGGGAGCTATAGGATAAAGACGTCCGATCGGGGCGATTTTCAAACTTGATCTGCGTACACATGTTTTAGGACGAGTGTGAAAGATTTAGATCGATAGCTTTTAAACTGAGCTCGCAAACGGTATTGAAACAGACGGACAGACGGACATGGCTATATCGACTCCCCTATTGATCCTGATTAAGAATATATATACTTTATAGGGTCGGAAACGTCTCCTTCACTGCGTTACAAACTTCTGACCAAAATTATAATACCCTCTGCAGGGGTATAAAAAGCGTAATATATTTTCCAACTGAAACGACTTTTTAATCTTTTCCGATAATAACCGGTTAATCCAAGGAAAGCTCTGATCTCTTCTACTTTTGTTGAATTTGGATATAAAACAAGAGAACGCTATAGTCGGGTGCCCCGACTATCAGATACCCGTTACTCAGGTAAAGGGAGTGCGAGGGAGATGGAGATAGAAACTTTGATCACGCATAACTTTTTAACGAATGGTCCGATTTGAAAAATTTCTTCTACATTTCGATAGATATTGATAAACACAATAAAACTGCATTTTTACTTTTCCGAAATATTAAAATTTTTAAAATCCTATATAAGCGATTGTGGGCGTTAAAGGGGGCGTGGCACCATTTTGAAACAAACTTGCGCTGCGTAGGAACTCCTAAAATCTACATGCAAAATGCCAATCTTCTAGCTTTAATATTTTCCGAGATCTCAGCGTTCATACGGACAGACAGACAGACAGACGGACAGACAGACGGACAGACAGACGGACAGACGGACATGGCTAGATCGACTCGGCTAGTGATCCTGATCAAGAATATATATACTCTATAGGGTCGGAAACGCTTCCTTCTAGCTGTTACATACTTTTGCACGAATACAATATACCCTTTTACTCTACGAGTAACGGGTATAACTATGGCTTTAACTTTAAGGGGGTTTGGTGACAAGCCATCAGGGGTTACGATGTGACTAAGAAAGCTAGCTTTTTTTAAGATTCAGATAAGTCTAATTGTAACTTTAAATTGGCTTCTGTAAGTTTAGAAAAAACTATATGTAATGAATTTAAATTTTTGGTAAGGGATGTGGAAAAAATTATAATATCATCTAGAAACACTAATCCGTGTTTATTAAGCAATGTTCGAAGGATATTATTCATGCACTTTTGAAAAGTAGAAGGTCAATTTTTAAGTCCAAATGGCATTCGGTGGAAAATGCTGTTTTAGATATTGATTCTGGGTCCATTTCTATTTGGTGAAATCCCTTTGCAAAATCGAAAGTTGTTAAATATTGTTATTTTCCTAGTTTACCAAGGATTTGAAGATTTTTGAATTTATTTAATAAATCTTTCAACGCTAAAGTTTCCTCCTGATTCAATGATCCAATCGATACAATTCAAAATACATTTTTTTGATTGATTCCTGAGCTGATTTCTTAATTGTCTTTTTACTGAGTTTGAAGTAATTAATTTGCATTTTTTATCAAAACGGGTAACTGTGCTAATTTTGTAATTTATAATTGATTGTGCATTTTTTTACAATTTTCTGCCAATTAGTATATCATAATTATTAGAAAAACTATGCATATAAAATGGTTCATTTGTTCATTTTAATAAATAATGTAAAAAGTAACGGACCCAGATGGCTCCCTTGTGGGAAATTAAATTTTTAAAAAGGACCCTTTGTGACCTGCCATTCAGATAACTTGAAATCCATTTAAGCAGATCAACTGGAAAACCTAACAGGTCAAGTTTTTGAATAAGAAGTAAGTGATATACAGAGTCAAATGCTTTACTAAAGTCAGTCTAAATGACGTCTGTTTGAAAACTACTATTGAAGCCTTTTATCACAAATGTAGTGAGCTCTAGAAGGTTTGTGATTGTGGATCTACGTTTAATAAATCCGTTGACACGGAGAAATGATTGATCTGCAAAGGTGCAGTAAATGAGGAGTAATAACTTTTTCAAAAAGCTTAGCAATAGAAATATCTCTGTAGTTACTGGCTTATAACTTGTTACCTTTTTTGAAAAGAGGAATAACAAATGATTCCTTCCAAATATTTGGAAACTGGGAGGTTTCTAGAGATAAGGTAAACAACTTGTGAAGAGGTTTGCACAAGGCCTTAGCGCAATACCTAAGCACGCACCCAGGAATACAATCGGCCCCTGGCGAATAAACAGGCTTAATACGAAGAAGATCCAAAAGAAGAGAGCTTTCTGTTAAAGTGGGACAGAATATGAGGTTTGACTTGGACATGGTGTAAGAATAAGGCTGTGATGAATAATCTAAAGTAGAGTAAGTCGTTTGAAAAAATTGTGCAAATAAATCGGCTATTGCCTGATCTGTGGTTGCCGTCATGTTTTCGAACGACAGCGAGGAAGGAAAAGAATTAGATTTACGCTAGGTGAAAATTATAAAACTGTTTCGGGTCCTGAGAGAACTGGATCTTACAACGGTTTAAGTAACTATTATAACACTGAGCATTAAGCACGGTAAATCTTGACCGAGCACTTAAATATCTAGTAAAAACAAATTGAGAACCGGTATTTTTATATTTCCTTAAAAGTGTGTCAACTCTTTGCTAAACCAAGGTGATTTATTGGAAGTTGACGGATAGTACCACGGAACACAGGAATTAAAATTAAAAAAAAAGTTTATTGCATTCTAAAAAACCTTTATTGCATCGGACATATTATAGCATAAGTAAAGAACAGACCAATCAAAGCCAATAATAAAATTATTTAGCCTCAGAAAGTCTGCCTTGCGAAAACAATGCATTCGTTTGGATTTTTCTGATTTTTCTTCTATAACTCTACCCGTATCAAATGAAAGTTCGATTGTGATATGGATCTTCAGGTTGCGTGAGTGGTCCTACTCTGGACAGAAACACACCTTCAGGATTTGATACAAAACACAAATCAAGTAGGCGACCTAATGAATTTCAAACATGGTTTATTTGAGATAGAGATATGTCCATAAAATCATGCTGTGCTATAGGTAGTAAGACATTCGATCCATCCTCAGTGGACCAAATAACTCCAGGTATATTAAAATCAAAGCTTTTTGCAACGGACTTAATAACGGATAGGTGATTTAAATAATCAGGAAGTTCAGACAACGGCGGAATATATGAGCGAGTTGTGTATATAAAGTTACAGAAAGTTTACAGAAATAAATTCAATGGTATTGAATTCATCAAAAAATAACTCCTCAGACGGGAGGTTTGAATCAACTGCAATTAAGACTCCACCTCCCCGTCTAGAGGGACGGTTATACCTATATATTGTATACTTACCTGGAAAAACTTCGGGGCTAAAGATCTCCGGCTTTAACCACGTTTCTGTGTACACAATAATATGAGATGCAAAGAAAAGGCTATCGGAATACAATTTAGTGAGTTTGCTACGCAAGCCTCTTGCATTCTGATAGGAAAGAAGGAGGTTAGTTTTTTGAAATTGGTACACTGGTTTGGCCTCGACTAGGAAGTTTTACTGCCACGGGCCCCTTCTTCGTTATCTTAGCCTCGAACTCTTTTACAACCATATTATCCGGCCAAAAGTCGCCCGAGCACATGGCTTCAAAAAGCTCGTTAGGGACAGTTATCTTGAAAGATGAAATCTCTCTAGCATAAGAAAACTTAAACTTTTCCACCTTTACACTATAACAATCGGGTTTAATTTTGTCTTGTATATAAGACAGTCCATCAGAAGATGTTTGATCAGGGGAAAGCCGAGAAACGAAAATTTGTTTCTTTAGTGGAACCACTGAAAGGGATTTTGGTGGAGCAGACATAGTTTCTGAAAAACCAACTTGAGCCGGTTGTCCGGTCTCAGTAGTCCCTTGTGGTGGTGATGCCACATTCTGAGAGATAGGTGGATCCACTAATTGTGAAACCACTACGGACAAATCGGAATTCTTAGAAGTCCCTGATTGCATGCATTCTGAACGGATTATTTGAATACCGAATCTTTTTTAGCTGCTGATCTTAGCAACATTTGAGGGTTTGCTGAAATCAGCTGCTGATCCGCCGGAATGCTCTGTTGTTCAGATGTTGCGAGTCCAGCGCAGACAGGAGATAATCAGCTCGGCGAAAACTATCTCTAGCAACTCCGAAAAGCTAATCAGCCCCATCAGGCCGCCTTTAGTTTGGCGCATGAACGATTTCATCTCGTTCGCAACCGCGACACAAGCGGCACAACAAAACTGCATATTGGTCCCCTTTGAAAGGTCATCACTTGTCCGGCCAGTAAAACCGGCGCACTTGATGTGCACCACATTTTCACACAGCCAACAGCAAAAGCAGACTAAATTTGTATTATTCATTTTATTTATTGGGACCACTGTACCAAGAAAGCGAATTGAAATTTATAAGCGAGCAGTTATAAGTACCGCAAGAGCGCAGAAACTGCACGCTTAGAACTTTCAAAGCAAAGAGAGCAAGAGAGCGGGAGCGTAAATAAGTTAAAGTGCATGCACAAAAGAGAAACGGCGGGGATATAAGAAAAGAAAACACAGATAAGAATTACGAAAACTAAAACAATTTATTAGTATTAATACAAAGTGCACTCGCGAAGCGAACGGAGTTTAAATTTGTGTTTGAATAACCGGAAGAAAATTAAAATTGTTTTGATAAAACCCACCGATGGGAATAAACGAAAACAAAATACAAAATTCGAAGCGCAGAAAAAAAACACGACCGTTCTTTGAAAGTCAAAGACGATAATAATAGCTTTTATACTGCAAAATTGTCATATGCAAATAGGAAAAAAAGGGATGTTTTCTCAGCCTTTAACAATTTTTCCTACGGAAAATATAAGATATAGACGTCCGATCGGCAAGCGCTTTTACCCTGATCAAGGTATGCGTAAATAAATAAGACTTGGAAAAATTTATGTCAATAGATTATACACTGCGCGAAATATTCTAAGAAACATGACATTTTGACCGATTTCACAGTATTGTTCCTATGGGAGCTATAGGATATAGACGTCCGATCAGCACGCGCTTTTATAATGAAGGAATGCATAAAAAATATATCCGATTGTTCCTATGGGAACATAAATATATAAATATATATGCATAAAAAATATATCCGATTGTTCCTATGGGAGCTATAGGATATAGACGTCCGATCGGGGCGATTTTCAAACTTGATCTGCGTACACATGTTTTAGGACGAGTGTGAAAGATTTAGATCGATAGCTTTTAAACTGAGCTCGCAAACGGTATTGAAACAGACGGACAGACGGACATGGCTATATCGACTCCCCTATTGATCCTGATTAAGAATATATATACTTTATAGGGTCGGAAACGTCTCCTTCACTGCGTTACAAACTTCTGACCAAAATTATAATACCCTCTGCAGGGGTATAAAAAGCGTAATATATTTTCCAACTGAAACGACTTTTTAATCTTTTCCGATAATAACCGGTTAATCCAAGGAAAGCTCTGATCTCTTCTACTTTTGTTGAATTTGGATATAAAACAAGAGAGAACGCTATAGTCGGGTGCCCCGACTATCAGATACCCGTTACTCAGGTAAAGGGAGTGCGAGGGAGATGGAGATAGAAACTTTGATCACGCATAACTTTTTAACGAATGGTCCGACTGCATTTTTACTTTTCCGAAATATTAAAATTTTTAAAATCCTATATAAGCGATTGTGGGCGTTAAAGGGGGCGTGGCACCATTTTGAAACAAACTTGCGCTGCGTAGGAACTCCTAAAATCTACATGCAAAATGCCAATCTTCTAGCTTTAATAGTTTCCGAGATCTCAGCGTTCATACGGACAGACAGACAGACAGACGGACAGACGGACAGACAGACGGACAGACATACGGACAGACGGACATGGCTAGATCGACTCGGCTAGTGATCCTGATCAAGAATATAATCCTTCTAGCTGTTACATACTTTTGCACGAATACAATATACCCTTTTACTCTACGAGTAACGGGTATAACTATGGCTTTAACTTTAAGGGGGTTTGGTGACAAGCCATCAGGGGTTACGATGTGACTAAGAAAGCTAGCTTTTTTTAAGATTCAGATAAGTCTAATTGTAACTTTAAATTGGCTTCTGTAAGTTTAGAAAAAACTATATGTAATGAATTTAAATTTTTGGTAAGGGATGTGGAAAAAATTATAATATCATCTAGAAACACTAATCCGTGTTTATTAAGCAATGTTCGAAGGATATTATTCATGCACTTTTGAAAAGTAGAAGGTCAATTTTTAAGTCCAAATGGCATTCGGTGGAAAATGCTGTTTTAGATATTGATTCTGGGTCCATTTCTATTTGGTGAAATCCCTTTGCAAAATCGAAAGTTGTTAAATATTGTTATTTTCCTAGTTTACCAAGGATTTGAAGATTTTTGAATTTATTTAATAAATCTTTCAACGCTAAAGTTTCCTCCTGATTCAATGATCCAATCGATACAATTCAAAATACATTTTTTTGATTGATTCCTGAGCTGATTTCTTAATTGTCTTTTTACTGAGTTTGAAGTAATTAATTTGCATTTTTTATCAAAACGGGTAACTGTGCTAATTTTGTAATTTATAATTGATTGTGCATTTTTTTACAATTTTCTGCCAATTAGTATATCATAATTATTAGAAAAACTATGCATATAAAATGGTTCATTTTAAACATAATCAATTTGTTCAACTTAATAGGACCATTTTTTTTTTTTATTTATCTTTGCTTGTATTTATTGAATCTTCTCTTAATTTTGAGACTAACAATAAGTTTACGAATCTTAACATTAAAATTTAATTAATAAGACTGAATTCTAGTTGCGCGTAAAGTACTTTTCCTTCTGTTGACTAGTAGAATGTTTAAGTCGCGATGTATGTTTTCGTTGCGAACGTACCACGGTGCCCCGGTGATTGTTCTCAAGATCTTCGACTGAGCTCGCTGGAAGATGTCAATATTGCTATTGCTGGCATTCCCCCATAACTGAGAGCCGTACATCCATAAAGGTTTTAGTAACGAGTTATACAGCAGGACTTTATATTCAAGACTAAGGGGAGACCGAGCGTTGATGAGCCAAAGAAGGCTACTGGCTTTTAGCTTTAGGTGTGTTCTTTTGGATTCAATGTGCCGGCGCCATGGGAGTAGAGTATGGTTTAACATGAGCGGCGGGCAGTTTTGCCTGTTCAGGGTGAACGTAACGTGCTTGCATTTTTCTTTCGTTCACTTAAATTCGCCAATCTGATAGCCACTTTTCAACATCGACCAGATCAAGAGCTAGCTGCGCAGTTGCTTGCATCGGGCATTTTGAGCGGCTGAGAATGGCTGTATCATCAGCAAACGTAGATGTTGTTAGTCGTGTGCTTGTTGGGATGTTTGCTGTGTAGAGAACATATAATGTTGGCCCAAGCACGCTTCCTTGAGGAACTCTAGCTCCAATAGTGAAATCGTCAGTTATAGCAGTGTTGCATCGAACAGCCAATTTTCTGTCGTAGAGGTAAGACTCTAAAAAGCTCTTGGGTGTTGTAGGGGAGCATTGTCTTGATCTTGTACATTAGACCTTCTAGCCAAACTCTATCAAATGCTTCAGAGACGTCTAAAAATATGGCAGTAAAGTACTCTCGTTTTTCGAACGCGTTCCGAATTTCTGATGTTATCCGGTTGACCTGCCCAATTGTTCCGTGCTTTTCACGACACCCAAATTGATGTGACGAAGTTCCTTCCTGGATTCTTAGGTATGTGTTTATCCGAGTCCATACGCATTTTTCAAAGAGTTTAGATAAGCATGAGAGTAGGCTTAAAGGTCTATACGACGTGGGAATTGTGTGGTCTTTTCCCGGCTTTGCTATCATTATTATAATCGACTTTTTCCATCTGACTGGAAAGTGGGCAAGTTTTGCGATGGCATTAAAAAGCTGGGTGAAAGTGCAAACGTCGCAATATGGGAGTTTAATGATCATTTTGGGAGTTTTGAGGTCGCAGCCCGGGGATTTTTTCGGATTCAGCTGATATTTGATGATGTTAACGATTTCGTTTGGGCGAAACTCAATTGGCTCATGTTGAAGCTGAGGCTCATTTGGTAAAGTCGGCGAGGTGAACGCACTAGTGGAAGGATTTGGTTGGAAGACATTTTTAAGGTGGTTGGCAAACGTGCTGGCTCTGTCTGCATCGCTCAGGCGCCCAGCCGCCTGTGGGGTTTCACGGTTACTTTCGGTGAACTTAGAGTAGGGTGAGCTCTCCATAGTGAGTGTTTTGTACTAGATGTTGACAATTGCTCTACGTAGCGTCGGTGGACAAGTGCTTCTTCATGGTGTAAAGCTTTTGTGAGTTGACGTGAGGCATATTTTAAGCGTTGCCTAGCAGATGGCGATCTGTAGAGTTGCCACTCTCGACGTAAGCGTCGCTTTTCGAGGACGAGCTGTTCTATTTGTAGATTTGTCTTCTTTTGATTGCTTTGCGTACTTGTAGTTTGTGGTGTTGAAACTGGAGCTGCAGAGACGAGTACAGACTCAAGTGTATTAACAAATCTGTCTACGTTGGCTTCATCGTTGGCATTGTAGTCCCCTGCTGCTATGAAGTGGGTTAAAAAACTGCATAAAGTCATCTTCAGCTGTAGTGAAGCGAGGGGGGCAGTATACGGCGGCTAGTGTAAATTGGTTGCCAGTATTTATTTGTATATTTATAGATGAGGCATGTAGGTAATTTTTAGCAAATTTGTTATGATAGTGGTTTCGGCTTCTGATGGTTGTCGAGTAGGAATTAAGCTAACTCAAGTTTATGCTGTGAGACGCCGTTAGCGTAGATATCCTTAGGGAAGTCATTATTTGGATTGTTGTGAAACCAGCATTTGAATCAATAGATTTTGGTTTCGCATTAAATCTTCCATAGTTGTGCGCATAAACGACATAAACTCCGTAAGGCTTTGTTGCAGGCTGTATATCATATCTTCAAAGTTGCTTTTTGACAGCTCCGGGAATTGTTGCTGCTGAGCCGTGTTCGGTTCTTGGTATGCTGATTGCAGAAATGAACTAGGACCATTTGATGTCAAAAATTCACATGGGTGATTTTGAACAGGAAGACAAAATATATTTTTATTGATAATATTTTTTGTGGATCCTGTGTCTATTTCAATGTATTGGTGATATCCGGGGCTGTTAACCGAAAATTTTTCGTTTGGTTCTGAGCTATTATGATTTTGTTCATCTATATTTTGGATGGATTGTACCTGTTGTTGCCCTACATTAATCAACCCGTGGTATTGATTGTGGTCATAAAACTATTGTTCATAATCCTATAGCCGACAGAAAACTTATTGGTCGGAAATTACATAACTTTGGTGTTTGTAGAGTTAGAAAGTTGGGATTTTCTATGCGTTTTATTTTTGGCTAATCAATCCGACCTACCAAATTTCCTAAGGATCGGCTGACTATATCCTATAGCTGCCATATAATTAAACGATCTGAAATAAGTTTCTGTACTAGATGGGTTTCACGAAAATAAAATTAATGTTAGTACATAACTAAAAAAAAGAAAATAATTGTTAAGAGGGAGTATTGAAAAATATTTTAAGAGTTTAGAGTTTAAACAAAAATATTTAAAAAAGATTTAAAGTAGGCCTAGATTTAATTAAACAGCTTACAATTTGTAATCACATTAAGTATTAAACATATTCTTCAGCTACCAGCTCTTCTCTTATATCATGTGGTAAGGACGCAATGGCTTCTGTCATCATTTCTAAAAAAGAATTTATTTCCAATATCTTTGACCGGTGTCGTTCTATTTCATTGCTAAACAGAGAGAAATAATAATACATAAATTTATTATTTAAAAATATAAACAATAGTTTTTGTGTTTTTAAACAGGTCAAATGGATATATCCAGGAAATAAATCAAGCGATTAGATAGTAGTTACTATACGGATGGGGCAAGAATAACCACAAATTTCCATTAAACGAAATTAATCATTAAATAAAACATAATGAATTTAAAGCATACTAGTTTTAGTATTATTATTAGTACCTACAACTAATGCATTCGATCTATTTTATGGTTTTTAAAAAGGGATTTGCGCAAGGGATGGGTTTTGCCAGGGTGTACAGTTTATTTGTTCTGTATCCCAAATTTCGGCCAACAAAAAAGAAAGGTCCTTTTTTATACCCTTGCAGAGGGTATTATAATTTTGGTCAGAAGTTTGTAACGCAGTGAAGGAGACGTTTCCGACCCCATAAAGTATATATATTCTTGATCAGGATCAATAGGGGAGTCAATATAGCCATGTCCGACTGTCCGTCTGTCCGTCTGTTTCAATACCGTTTGCGAGCTCAGTTTAAAAGCTAGCGATCTGAAACTTTCACAGTCGTCCTCAAAACAAGTGTACGCAGATCAAGTTTGAAAATCGCCCCGATCGGACGTCTATATCCTATAGCTCCCATAGGAACAATCGGATATATCTTGCAAGAATTGATGATATTTCGCGCAGCGTAAAAGTTATTGACATGAATCTTTCCAAATCGTATTTTTTTATGCATACCTTGATCAGGGTAAAAGCGCGTGGCGATCGGACGTCTATATCCTATAGCTCCCATAGGAACAATAGGGTAAAATCGGTCAAAATTTTATGTTTTTCAGAATATTTCGCGCTGTGTAAAAGCTATTGCTATAAATTTTTTCAAATCGTATTTTTTTATGCATTCCTTTATCAAGGTAAAAGCGCGTGCTGATCGGACGTCTATATCCTATAGCTCCCATAGAAACAAAATCTTATTTTTTTATGCATACCTTGATCAGGGTAAAAGCGCTTGGCGATCGGACGTTTATATATATAGCTCCCATAGGAACAATACGGTGAAATCGGTTAAAATGTAATGATTTTTAGGTTATTTCGCACAGTATATAAGCAATTGACATGAATCTTTCCAAATCGTATTTTTTTATGCATACCTTGATTAGGGTAAAAGCACGTGACGATCGGACGTCTATATCCTACAGCTCCCCTAGGAACAACAGTGTGAAATCGGTCCAAATTTGTTGGTTTTCTGAATTTTTCGCGTAGTGTGTAAACTACTGACATAAATTTTTCCAAGTCTTATTTATTTACGCATATCTTGATTAGGGTAAAAGCGCTTGCCGATCGGACGTCTATTTCTTATAGCTTCCGTAGGAAAAATAGTTAAAGGCTGCGAAAGTATCCCTTTTTTTCTATTTTTATATGACATTTTTGGAGTATAAAAGCAATTGACATCAATCGACGCAAATCTAGTTTATTTATGTATACCTTATTCCTTTCGCTACTTTTTTAGTTTTAGCAATTTCGGCAAAGTCTGCAAGGGTATTAAAACTTCGGCTTGCCGAAGTTAGCTTCCGTCCTCGTCTATACCTAAAAAACCGGACCTGTATACGCACAGATAGGGTAACGGAATTTCGTTAACCTCTGTGATTTAAAAATAGAAACTGTCTTGATGGGAGAGAGGGAGAGAGAGGAAGAGAAAGTCTCTCTTAGAAATATTTGAGCATTTAAACTAGATCTGAAATTTTGTTGATTTGTCCAAAGTAATTTTAGAATATAAGGCTGTATATTATTAATGTCTGGCTTGAACACTTTAAATTGCCCGAAAATAAAATTATTTACTTGAAGAGTTTAGCTTAATAAAAATTATTTCATTTATGATAAATAATTTTAGTAGTAAAAAAATATATGTTAATAATTTGCGGCCTCTACACTTTAACTAAATGTTTATAAATCCTCCGATGCGCAGTAGTCCGGAAGCATCCAAAAACGGCGTTAGTTTCAGCAATTTTGATTTTCTGGGCAGTGTTTGATCTTGCCCGACTGCGTCGTATTCTTATGGGAAAGCCGTAAGTTGCATGTGCCTTAATAGCCTCTCTCGGGCGTATTGTAAGTCTTTAGCTGTTAGGTATCCGCTGTGAGGTTCAATCTGGAATGGTAAGCTATTAGTATGATTGGCTATCGTTTTGGGGCGTATGCGTTGGATAAATCGAAAAACATAGCTGACAATGCGCAGTAGTTGATTCCAAGAAGAAAGTTTATGAATTAAACTGTTGATAATATCCGGATGTGAATCCGCTTTTAGAGTAAGGTTTAGTTCCTTGGATCCTACTTCGCAAAGTACAGATGGGTGCAGCTGCATGTTTTGTTTTTTGGTGGCGTTCGGCCAACGTGACTCCGACTCCAATAAGCAGCTTGGACCCTTCCACCATAGATCGTGGTCAAGCAGTGTTGATGGAAGCAGCCCTCGGGAGGCGCAATCAGCCGGGTTGTCTTACGAGCGTACATGATTCCAGCAGCTTCTGGGATACTCTGTTAAGATTTCGGCGGTTCTGTTACACACGAACGTGTTCCATCGTCGAGGTGGAGCGAACAGCCAGTGGAGAACGATTTCAGAATCCGTCAAACAAAAGGAAGCGGTAATTGGAATCGACAAAGACGACTTTATAAGAGTTAGCAATTTACTTAGTAAATGAGCAGCGGTGAGTTCCAATCTCGGTATAGAAATTGTTATACCCGTTACTCGTAGAGTAAAAGGGTATATTGTATTCGTGCAAAAGTATGTAAGAGGTAGAAGGAAGCGTTTCCGACCCTATAAAGTATATATATTCTTGATCAGGTTCACTAGCCGAGTCGATATAGCCATGTCCGTCTGTCCGTCCGTATGAACGCTGAGATCTCGGAAACTATAAAAGCTAGAAGATTGGCATTTTGCATGCAGATTCTAGGAGTTCCTACGCAGCGCAAGTTTGTTTCAAAAAGGTGCCACGCCCCCTTTAACGCCCACAATCGCTTATATACGATTTTAAAAATTTAAATATTTCGGAAAAGTAAAAAAAGTTATGCGTGATCAAAGTTTCTATCTCCATCTCCCTCGCACTCCCTTTACCTGAGTAACGGGTATCTGATAGTCGGGGCACCCGACTATAGCGTTCTCACTTGTTTTTATTGGAGCTACCCGTGTCTTGGCAGCGATTAGTGTGATCCAGGTTCCGGCGTCCGTTGTTACCCGACTGTATACAACGGCTCCGACTGCTTGTGAAGAGGCGTCCGCGAATCCGTGCAGCTCAATTGATTCCGAAGGTCTGGCAATGTATCGAGGGATTCGACACTGAGACAATGTTGGCAGCTCGCTTGCTAAGATTCTCCACCTCCTCGTAATGTGATCATTCAAAGGCTCATCCCAGCTTAGAGAGCAAAGCCAACACTGCTGAAATAATATTTTCAGCAAAACTGGTGTACAAAATAGGTCCGTCTGTGGATTCCAAAGCAGCCCCAATATTTTGACATTTTTTGACTGCTTTGTGGATGGCTGGTAAGCGCAGTCCCCCGGGGGAATAGAATCCGTTAGAGTTTTATAATTGGAACTCCATTTGCGTAGATTAAACTTATCCTCCGCTAGCAGCTTCACAAGTTCATCCTTGAGTTCGATGAGGCCTTCCTCTGTGTCCGCTCCTGTTGATATGTCGTCGACATATGCATCCGTTAATAAAGATGAAGCTGCTCGTGGATATTGATGAAGATGGTCCTCCGCTAATTGTTTAAGGACCCTTACTGCCAAAAAAGGAGAGGGTGATAACCCGTAGGTGACGGTTAACAACCGATAGTGTTGAATTCTTTCCTTTTCGTTATTTCGCCAAACATATGCGCTTGGGCTACCTTTATGCCCCGAAACATTTTCTCGATATCCGTGCAAACAACGTATCGGTATTGTCGGAATCTCAGGCAGACTCCGATTAAATCTCACTGTATAGGCGGATCGGTATGCAAGCAATCGTTGAGAGACCATCCGGTGTTTTCTTTTCCGGATCCGTCAAATACAACACGACATTTGGTTGTTGTACTTTCAGCTTTGATGACTGCATGGTGGGCTAGGTAACAACATTGATCTTTTGGCAAGATTAGTTGATGTTCCTTGAGTGCTTCCATATGCCCGCGCTGTAGGTAATCTTCCATAAAGGCACAATATTGCCCTTTTAATTCCGGATTCCGTCGGAATTTTGTTTCCAAAGATGCGAATCGATTTAACGACTGCTGTAGAGAAGGGTCGCTCAGAGCCGGCACTTCCTTCTTGAACGGGTATTCCACAATATATACGCCGTCCACATCCCGTTTGTAAGTGTTGACAAACTGTTGTTCCACGGGATCACAAGCGTCAATAGTTGCTTGACTAGGCTGGATTGTATCCATCTCCATGAATCTTCTAACCATCTCATTGAAATCGATTTGAGCATGATGAGCTTGCGCTGGCTTTGGGGATTCATCACACAATGGTCCCGAACCATCAATTACCCAACCAAAAATTGTTTTAATCAATTTTCGTTGCCCTGTGAAGAAACTTCAAAGTTGATCCGATCAGATTATGACATCGATATCTCCTGGGGTGGCGAAGGTGGGATCGGCCAAAGCTAGTCCTTGAAGAGCTTCACCAATTACTGATGTGTAATTCTTCTGCTGGCACTGACGTGGTTAAGGAACTCATAATCAGCACCTTTATCTGCTGGACATCCGTCGAGACTCGGAATTGCATTTGTATTTTTGCACACCCTCGAGTTACGCCAGCGGCTTGTGTAGAAATACGTGCGTGGGTACGAGGTGCGCGGATGCGTTGAATGAAAGACTCTGTGGCCAAAGTAATAGTGGATCCCGAATCCAGCAGCATTCGGCAAAACGTCTGGCGTCCACAATTGTCCACCACCTGAGCTAGTATGGTAGGCATCAGGGTCTGCGAACGAGCAACAAGTGCAGTCTCGACCGAAAAATTCGAAATCCCAGTTGTCGATGCTTCGGTTGTTGTAGAGCTGCTCTCCGGTGTAGTAGTTGGGTGGGGTTCACGTTCCCCTTGCGAGTCTTGATGTACCAAAGTTTGGTGTGATCCTTTGCAGAGTCGACATCTGAATTTCGAAGTGCACTGCCTGGCAACATGTTTGGGGCTTAGACAGTTAAAGCACAATTTGTTTTGCTTTACAACTGATCGGCGATCGAGTATGCCCAACGATAAAAATTGAGTGCACGTCATAATTGAATGCGGCTCTGTGCAAAGAACACAAGCCCTTCCTGACGAGTTGGAAGCGTCGCTGCGACGTGTACGCTGGCGATGCGTTTCCCACATGTTTTCGGAGTAGTCTGACACGATTCCAGAGCGTCGCATCTGGAGAACAAGAAATCCAAAAATGTCTCTATTTGATCACAGTCAAGCGCGTGTAATCCGCGAATAGATTCGTCTGCTCCGTCCGCTAGCTTGCGTAGGGCGGTCACTCCAGACGTTGCGACATTGGGTAAGGCCAAAAAACCAGCAATAAATGATCGCGTTATTAGTGGCTTTTTGTCGTATCGATTTACCAGCTTATCCCACGCTTCAACATAATTTTCTTCGGTGACGGCAATATGTTTAACTAAATTGAGGTAGTGGAACTTCTGGCAGCTAGTGAGGTTTTCGCGGCGGTCTACGGAGCCCATGAACATGTCACAAAATTGGGGCCATCGAGCAATTCAACTATAACAAATGGTCCTTTGAATTTAGGGTATAATTTCGTTTGGTATCGTTCTTCGCTTTTCAATAACACATGACGCCTATCTTATATTTAACGACTTTGGCATGCTTTTTATCAACTCTTGCCTTGTCATACTTCGCGTTCTTATTAATATTCTCCTTAGCCTTTTCTCTAGCGCTCTCCAGATCTACTCGCACCTCTTCATTGATGGTCAACATTCCCATGGGTCTTGCCTCTTTCCCTATCATCAATTTTAGAGGACTATATTGAGTCACCCTATTAGTAGTGCAGTTTATGGCCAATTGAATTTCGCCCAATGCCTCCTGCCACGAACGTTCGCTAGTCTCCACCGCCGTTAACATCCCTTTTAGCACACTCATGACACGTTCTACCTGTCAATTCGCTCTGCTAGTACCTGTTGCTATCACATGCAAGTTAAAGCTATTCGTGGAGCAAAACTTGCGAAATTCACTGCTCGTAAAGCATCTTCCCTGATCCGCTATAATCCTGCTAGGGACGCTGAATATCGATATGGCGGACTTCACTGACTGTATGCAATTTACAGAGTCTAAATTCCAAGTATGGTACAGATAGACGAATTTTGTGAAGGCATCATTTGTACAATAATGTACTCCTTTTCATCCTTCTTACCACTAATATCGATATGTATAGTATGCCACGGTATTTCAACTTTCGGTATGGGATCTAAGTAACTCTGCTTGTTTTTTGCCTGACGCTGATTTCGACAATTTACATGTCACACAATTTTCTACAAACTTCCTGACATATTTCGTCATGCCCTCAAACCAGTACTGCTCGTATACCTTATCTAATGTCTGTTGCGAGCCTAAGTGCATTATGGTCTCGTAAATGTGGTTGATAACAGACCATTTAAATGCCTTCGGAATAATGGGCAAGCATCGTGTCTTTCCATTCCTTTGAACGATACGATGCAACAAACTCTTTCTAACCTCATTCTGCAATTCGTCACTATTTAAACAGGTTATGATTTTCGATATATTCTCATCGCGTTGCTGATCGGATACTAACCAGTTGGGAGTTCTAGTTGCCAAGTCAACTCGTACTTCTACAACTTTGCTTGTTGATAAACAATCAACATGAGCCATTTGGCTCCCCTTGCGATATTCTACCTGGAATTCGAAAGGCTGCATGAATGACCACCATCGATGCACTCGCGGGGTCTATACCGCTTTATCTCGACTCGCATTGATGGAATTACAGTCTGTGTATACAGTAAACTTTCTACCACTCAAATAATGGCGAAAGTGTTTGATGGCATTAAAGACAGCCAATGTTTCGAGTTCATACAAGTGGTATTTGGATTCCGCTAACGTAGTGCATTTACTGTAATATTCAACTACCCTACGTTTGCCTTCTACTTTATGTATCAACATAGCGCACTTGCATCCGTATGTAATTCGATTGAAAATTTGGGATCAAATTAATTAGTACAGGGTCACTTGTAAGAACTCTAATGATTTTTTGACGAACTTCATCATGTTGTTCCTTCCATTCGAATTCATTTGATTTTGAAGTTTGTAGGTTCGAAGGTCCGAAATTTCTTTATGAAAATGAGTCATCATGGCCAGAAAACTCGCATTTTTCTATACCTGAGCTGCCCAAGTGTGTATAGCCGTCGAGCTATCAACTCCGTTTGAATTTATTACTAGTACAACTATCATTTTTTAAACTGATGGAAATCATCCAAAAAATGTCTTTGTAGAAGAATACAAGAAAATTAAAAAAGGACATGTTTGCAGATGATGACGCCCTTCATACAAAAGTTTTCTGAAGCTGGTAGAAGATTTTCGCTAATTCGGGTAGGAGGTAGACTCTTGCATGCACCTATTTCAAAAAATGCTAAATTTCCGATTATACTCCCTGGTAAAAACCAAATTGTTGATTTGTATGGTGGTTCGAAAATGCATCCATTGTTTTAGATATAATCCTGTTCTGATGAACCAAATTATGGGAAATCTGGCTGCGGATAGGTTCGAATCCGTAAGGCCATTTCATATTTGTGGCGTAGATTTGTTTGGTCCTATCAATGTATCGTTGCGTATTCGAGGACGGCCTCCATTAAGATGTATATTGCTGTATTTGTCTGTTTTGCTTCTAAGGCTGTTCACCTGGAACTCGTTACAAATTTGCGGACTGACTTTTTTCTTTTGCCTTTAAAAGCTTCATCGCAAGACTTGGCGTACCGCATCGAGTACATTCCGACTACGCGACGAACTTCGTGGGAGCCAGAAACGAGCTGAGAAGTCTTCAGAGCGCCTTCGAGGATCAGCAGTCGCAGTTTCAACTGTTCGTCGTGGAGAAGGGCATCGAGTGGAGGTTCATCCCACCACGAGCACCGCACTTCAACGGTTTGCGGGAGGCGGACGTGAAGTCAGCGAAGGAAATTCTCGTGCGTCAAGACGGAGACGCGTCCCTAACCGAAGACGAGGTCAAGGCTTATCCGTGCTCAATTCTCGGCCTCTAACTCCAACCAGCACCGATCCCAACGAGGTGGAGGCGCTCACTCCAGGGCACCTTCTAATCGGGCAGGCACTTCGTTCGCTGCCGCAAGGATTAGTGCCAGACGCACCGACCAGAGGTTTGAGGTACTCAAAGAGGTGGCAACTGCTATCCACGCTCAGACTGCGGTTCTGGCAGGCGTGGTCCAAGGAATATGTCCACAGCCTTCAGCAAAACCAAGTGCCAAACTACATCGCCCAATCTGGAGATCGGAGCCTTGGTAATCATCCACGAGGACAACACTCCACCCCAGCGTTAGATTACCGGCAGGATCTTCAGCGCGGTGACAGGGGCCGATGGCAAAATTCGAGTGACCGAAATCAAGACCGCAACAGGCGTATTTAAGCGTCCTATTCAGAAGCTGGCTGCACTCCCATTATATTGAAGGCAGGTCCTTCAAGGTGGCCGGAATGTTGAAGCGCAGAACGCTAATCATGAAGTTTATGTTAAGATAGACATAAGTAACAGCTTAAGAGAGCCCAAAAGCGTTATGTTCAGCGCCAATGCTAAGATCGGATTCAGCCTGCAAAGGCTCTCACAAAACTGCTCTGCTGGGCACAATAAACGAGTTGAATTTTGAACATCGAATCGGCCAGTCTTGCGTTTTTCTATTGCCCAAAATTTTGCAGCAGCCAAGCCAAAGTCTTTCACTTTTCGGAGTTCCCAAATATTAATAATTTAATTTTTCGTTTCGATTTTCTTCACTCTCTCCAGCTGTATTCTCCAAACTCTCTCCATCTGTATTCTCCAAACTCTCTATTATTTGTGAGGAGTTACTTAACTCCTCACATTCTCCCCTTTCTTCGGGAACGAAATGAGACTTGCACCTTTTCTCCGGCTGTTATCTTGGTTTTATCTCTAGATCCGCTGTTCCGGATCGCTGATGTTGGTCCTCCTTCCCTCTACGTCGCTCCTTCTCGTTCTATGCAGTTCCCGCCCCAAGATCTTTCCCCCATAGACTTGATTTGCTTCTCTCCGGCTGTCTTCCTTGTAAATCCTTGTAGCCTTCGAGTCCTTTTGCTCCTCCAAATGCTCTTGTGCCTGGGATGCCTTTTCCATGTTCCGACGTACGATTTCGAAGATATCTTTTAACGTTGGCGTTTTCTTCCGGGGTCTCTGTAATTCTCCCTGAGCCTAACGTTTCCCTGTCGTATAAACGGGGTTCCCGGCCTTGTGTGAGAAACGCTGGGGAGTATCCAGTTGATTCAGATATGCTTGAGTTCACTGCTAGCATAATCTCTGGCCAGTTCTCGCCCCAAGTTCTTTGATCCTTTCCTGCGAATTGAGCTATCATCGTCTTTACCATACGGTTAGCCCGTTCTGTTGGGTTTTCCTGCGGTGTGTAGGGTGCCGTGAATTGTTGTTTTATTCCCATTTCGTTAAGAAATCTTTTAAAGGATCGACTGGTGAACTGTACTCCGTTGTCGGTTATCACTATCTTTGGAGCCCCGAATCTTGATATTATGCGTTCTGTGAACGCCCTCTGTAGGGTCTCCGCTGTTGCTGTTCGTAGCGGCACAATTTCCGTCCATTTGGAAAACCGATCGATTAACACAAGTATCATTTGATTTCCGTGTTTCGATCTCGGCGATGGCCCGACGAAATCCGCACATACTGTTGCCCATGGTTCCTCTGGTACCTGAGTGAGCATTTTCCCTGCAGCCTGCAGGTTGGGCTTGTATTTCAGGCAAACTTCACACTTGCGTACATGGGTCCTGGCGTCTCTGTGTATTCCTGGCCAGTAGTACCGGGCTGCCAGGCGTGCTATTGTTCTTCTACTCCCAACATGACCAGCGAATGGGGAGTCATGGTTTTCTTCTAGTACGGCTTGTCTTAGACCTTGCCACGACATCTTCATTGCCCGCTCTGTGAGGAATGTGCCTATAGAGTGACTCGCCTTCCATTTCGTAATCTGGATATTTTTGTGGTTGGGCTTTTATTTTCTCGCACATACTCCTGATCCAGCTGCAGCTATTGGTCGGTTTTGCCGATGCCTCTTTCATGCCCCTAAGAGTCTCCGGCAACGGTTGTCGGGATAGGGCGTCTGCCACCACGTTCAGCTGCCCTTTCCTGAACGCTATCTCGAGGTCGTACTGCTGTAACTCCAGGGCCCATCTTGCTATCCTTCCAGAAGGGCTTTCTATGCTGTTTAACCACTTTAAAGCCATGTGGTCTGTAACCACTTTAAAAGTAAGGTTTCAGCTTTCTGATTGCCCACACGATTGCCAAGCACTCCTTTTCTGTTGTGGAATAATTTTTCTCCGCGCCGTTTAGTGTCCGGCTTGAGTATGAAATGACCCTTTCGCCGTCCTCTGTCTCTTGAGTCAGGAGTGCATCTAAACCATAGTCGCTGGCGTCCGTCTGAAGGATGAACTTTTTCTCGAAATCAGGGCACGCCAGCACTGGATCGGCCACTAATCGTGCCTTTACCTCTTTGAAAGCCTGTTGGTGTTCCTGCGTCCATATCCACTTTGTGCCTTTGCGGAGAATATCATTAAGTAGTTTTACTATACGCGCAAAATCTGGCACAAATCGTCGGCACCATGAAGCTACGCCTAGGTATTGTCGTACTTCGCGTACCGTCGACGGTGGCTCTAGTTCGGCTATGGCCGCTACCTTCTCGGGATCTGTGCCTATCCCTTAGCTAGTAGCGCGGTGTCCTAGGTAAAGCAGCTCTTGCTTGAAGAATTTGCATTTATCGGCCTTTATTCTTAAGTTGGCTTCCTTGAGGCGTGCTCTGCTCACGGCGTGAATCCTGCCTCCGTTGTCCGCGTGCTCTTGTGAGACTAAGTGCAGCTGGTCTTTGGCTTTCGTGATTCGGTCAGCTGCCTGTCTAGGACTCTGGCGGTGAACTACTGTGCTCTCGACGCATACGCCTCTCGAGACACCCGTGGTTCGGACGCGCGTTTTTCTTGGCTAGTCACTCCAGGACCTGCATAATTCTCGCCTGCCGGTTCAGGCCTACGCCGGAATTCGACAAGGCAATTGTTTTCGCACGGCAGCTGGTTCTGGACAACTTCCCTTCCGAGCCCACGGTTCGTTGTCGAAGGACTCTTTTTATTCAACTCTGTCGGACTCGCCGAGCAATACGCCAAGCTCAAATCGCGACAAGAATTGGAAGCGCCTGGACTTAGCCGCGTAATGCCTTAAGGACCTCAGCTACCTGTTTCACAGCTCGGAGACTTCAACTCTAAGTCCCGAACGTCTTGATGTAGCGATCTTGCTCCTTGTTGACTCGGCGCGGCTCTGCTTCCTCCTGATGTTAACTTGGCTTGTGTGGGTCACTGATTTGCTGCTTGTCTACTGATCTCGATGGATTGACTCCTTGTGATCGACTGATCCCACTTCCTGCGCTCGGAATGCTTATATCGGCCGGCGTATCCCTTTAATTCTCGGCTTCTCCTTTTTCGTCTTTAAGCACGGCACTATACTAGGGTCCAAAGTCCGCCGCCTTCTACCGTTACTTTTTCTCTACAAACTCTCTCTCTCCTCGTTCTCTCCAAACTCTCTCCATCTGTATTCCCCAAACTCTCTTCTCGTTCTCTCCAAACTCTCTGTTGAAGCGCAGAACGCTAATCATGAAGTTTATGTTAAGATAGACATAAGTAATAGCTTAAGAGAGCCCAACAGCGTTATGTTCAGCGCCAATGCTAAGATCAGATTCAGCGGGCCTGCAAAGGCTCTCACAAAACTGCTCTGCTCGGCACAATAAACGAGTTAAATTTTGAACATCGAATCGGACAGTCTTGCGTTTTTCTATTCTCCCAAATTTTGCAGCAGCCAAGGTCTTTCACTTTTCGGCGTTCTCAAATATTAATAATTTAATTTTTGGTTTCGATTTTCTTTCATGGACTACCGAAAAGTTTTGTTCGGATTTAAAAATCATTTCAAAGACCGCTTAGCTGCTTGCGAATTTCGGGGCCAAGACTTGGCATTTTTTTTTGCTTTTGGACTCGCAAATTTCGGCGCCAACAATTGGCATTTTTCGGATGTTCGCCAACTGCAGCCAACATCTATGGACCGCAACGCCAACTCGAGGGAAGTGGATCCAACTGATGACCAGGGTAACAGTGTCAAATCAATAGTTGATCGCTGCAAAAATAATAGTTGCAACTATTGCCTTGGCATTGGTCAAAATAATAAAATAATTGGAAGCAAAACAATTTTCGAGCCTATATGTTCCCCATAACCACAAATAAAAACCGCTATAAAATTAATAAATAAATAAATTCAAGTGAACAACCACATAGTTTTTAACAGCGTCAGTGCCGGTGGAAAGTAACAGTTAGTCCTCGCTGTGTGTCTGCCTTTTCGTTTCGATTTTGTGTTAGCTGTTTTAACTTCGATTTTTTGCAGACCGCTAAGCTCCAGGGCAACGAACTGCAACTGCTTGTGTTTTCTCTTTCGGGTGTTGGTACACTCTCTTAGAAATAACTACATAAATACACAAAAAAGAAAAATATTGGCTATATTGTAATAAATTAAAGTGGCACCTACAAAAACCAAAAAAAATTTATAGGGAATAGGAGACAGAAGGGGAGATGGAAGATAGCAGCTCCTCGGTGCAATTAAGGAAATTATTTTCGCAGCTGTTTGAAATCCCTTCAATAACAAAACCTTCTGCGTCTGCCTTGAGGTTAATAATTGATACAGTAAGTGCAATTTTCGATTCGCTTATGTCCTTAGGGGACGAAAAGATATTGTCAATGCGGTGATTAAGTAAAGGTTTTAGATTGACGATATCAACATGTGTCAGCCGAGGAAGCGTCGAGGGTAAAGGGAAAAAGTTTATCGGAAATGCCCTCTAGAAGCCAGAAAAATACTAGGAATTCATATACTTGCTCCAGGGTCAATAACACAAGTGATCCAAAATGTTTATATTGCGGTTCTAATCATTTTATAGGTAATTACCAGGGATTTAGCGGAATGCCAGTTTTAGATCGTTTTAACTTTTGCCAAAATGAAGCAATTATGTATTAATTGTCTACATGAGGGACATAGAGTATTTAAATGCACAGCATCCAAATGTCGGGTATGCTCACACGCACATCATACTCTACTACATCGATACTAAAAATCGAGTGAGCCACATCAAGGTAGAAGCTGGCAGGACCAGCAAGAGCAAGGTACTTCTCAGGCTTCTCCCCATTCGGCTCAGGTTCTTCAAGACACTTCGGAAATTAACCAAGTAATTCTAGCAACAGCCGTTGTTAATGTTCGCGATCGATTTGGCCAGCTGCAACCAGGGCTTTATTTGATTCAGGGTCGCAAGTTAACTTCATGACAGAAAGCCTGGCTCAGCTTTTAAGATTGTCAAGAACAAATAAATGTCTTACTATCACATCAGTGGGAGAATCAAATTCCATTGCCAGAAACGAAGTCACTGCTACGTTATATTCGCGGCTCAATGGACACGATTTTACGTCTGAATTTTGGGTACTGGGAACCATAACTAGCAATCAGCCAGATAATATGCTTTCTGCAAGGCAGTGGAAAATTCCGGCCGGCGTAGACTTAGCTGATCCAGAGTTCCACGAGCCGCAAAGAATTGTTATTTTGCTCCGAGCAGACTCCTTCTTTGATTTGTTGTGCACTGGTCAAATCAAACTCACCAATTAGAAGAAGCTTATGCCACTCAGATAACTTGAGATCCATGTTAGAAGATCACATGGAAACCCTAATAAGTCTAGCTTTAATACCAGAAGCGAGTGATTTACTGAATCAAACGCTTTACTAATATCAGTGTAAACTACGTCACTCTGCATGTTCTTTCTAAAGCCATTTATTACAAAAGATGTTAGCTCCAAGAGTTTTGTCGTAGTAGATCTTCGCCTTATAAATCCATGTGAAATGGAGATATAATCGATCTACAAAGATGTTGCAAATGGGGTGTAATTGTGTTTTCGAAAAGCTTTGGGATGACGGATAATTTGGATATGCCTCTGTAATTACTTGTATTGCATTTATTTCCTTTCATATGAAGGGGAATGACAAATGACTCCTTCCAAATAAGTGGGAAATGAGATGTTTTTTAAGACAAGGAAAACAATTTGTACAGAGGTCTACACAGAGTTTCAGCACAGTATTTAAGCACGCAGCCTGGAACTCGGTCCGGACCCGGTGAATAGGCTGGCTTAACTTTATGGAGATCCAAAAGCTTTCGCTTAAAAAATCGGACAAAAAATCAAGTTCAACTTGGGTATGGCATTTGAATAAGACGGACTTGGACGGGATGAAACAGAATATGTTGTCTGGAAAAACTAGAAAAATAGATCGGCAATTGCTCAAATCGCGACAAGAATTAGATCAAAGCGCCTGGACTAAGCCGCGTGATACCTTAAGGATCTCAGCTACTTGTTTCTCAGCTCGGAGACTACAACTCTAAGTCCCGAACGTTTTGATGTAGCGATCTTGTTGTTATAAGCCCTTAATGATTCGGGTGCTTATTGTTTTACAATGATGGGAGAGATTTTCATGGCTTAATTGACTACAAACTGGAGTACGAGTATGAAGCTTTGATGAAAAATGTGTAGGATTAATAGCTTGGTCACAAATTATTTAATTATGTCGCACGTTTTTACGCTATGTTGGACTGAAATTATCTATATATATAAAACTGTTCATTGAAAACTAAGAATCAACGCACAGCCTAAACTAATTAAATGACCCAATTAAAATTTTTTCCCAATCAATTCTTATAACACTAAACTAATTTGCTGAGATTTATTTTGGCCACAAACATGCCCCCATATTCTTTCTTTCATCATCTATATATATAAAGCTATCAGTAAGAAAACTGGTAATCAACGCACAGCCAAAACCACTGGTTAACAATATTAATATGCATTTTTATTACATTCTAATAACTTTAAACTGATTTGCTAAGATTTATTGGGGCTCCCCAAGTGGCCCCAATCGCTTCCAATTGGAAAAAAGGTAATTTTCAAAAATTCTGGACGCTAAACCGTTTAACCAATCGAATCCGTGTTTTCGCCCAAAAATAGTTTGAGACATTATAAATGTTTAAAAAATTTGACCGCTTAGATTGACGGCTTTTTACTATCTTTAACACCCGTTCTAAAATTACAATTTAGCCAAAAATATCTTCAAACGTCGATAAATGGCACTTGAACTGAGTATAAAAAATTCCTTCGGTAAAGTTTTTCCTTAAGCTTTAACGATTCATTTGATGGTTTCATCAAAGCTCTAGCTATCTTCTAAACAAAGAAAAAGTCGATCGATTATGAATTTAAGTTCATACAAATTGTCAACAAATGAATCCGTCTCCCTCCCTCTCCCTCTGCCATGCATTTCCCTGCTCTTCCTTAAAAATATAAAATGAGCTTTAATACGGTTTTAATTTCTGTAGACTTTAGTTTATAGTTATTGGTGATCCGCCCCCACCAAAGTGCCCTAAACTCATTTAATTAGAAAATGAAATCTTGTACGCTAAACCGTTAAACCAATCGATACCGTGTTTTCGCTAAAAAATAGTTAAAAGCATAAAAAATGTTTAAAAAATTGGACGGCTTCAATTTTTAACTTTTTACTATTTTTAATACCCGATTAAAAAGTAGCCGTCTTATCCAGCATACGCGTGCATATATATATCTCCATCTCTTTTTTAACCCCTGACTCTGCTTTATGATTGTCATTATACCCGTTACTCGTAGAGTAAAAAGGTATATTGTATTCGTGCAAAAGTATGTAACATGTAGAAGGAAGCGTTTCCGACCATATAAAGTATATATATTCTTGATCAGGATCACTAGCCGAGTCGATCTAGCCATGTCCGTCTGTCCGTCTGTCTGTCTGTCCGTCTGTCTGACCGTATGAACGCTGAGATCTCGGAAACTATAAAAGCTAGAAGATTGGCATTTTGCATGTAGATTTTAGAAGTTCCTACGCAGCGCAAGTTTGTTTCAAAATGGTGCCACGCCCCCTTTAACGCCCACAATCGCTTACATACGATTTTATTTTAATTTTAAATTAAATATTTCGGAAAAGTAAAAATGCAGTTTTATTGTGTTTATCAATACCTATCAGTAAGAAAACTGGGAATTAACGCACAGCCAAAACCACTGGTTAACAATATTAATATGCATTTTTATTACATTCTAATAACTTTAAACTGATTTGCTAAGAATTATTGGGGCTCCCCAAGTGGCCCCAATCGCTTCCAATTGGAAAAAAGGTTAATTTTCCTTTCAAAAATGCTGGACGCTAAACCGTTTAACCAATCGAATCCGTGTTTTCGCACAAAAATAGCTTAAAACATTATAAATGTTTAAAAATTTTGACCGCTTAGAGTTAGGGCTTTTTACTCATTTTAACACCCGTTCTAAAATTACAATTTAGCCAAAAATATCTTCAAACGTCGAAAAATTGCACTTTTAAACTGAGTATCAAAAATTCCTTCTTTAAAGTTTTTCCTTAAGCTTTAACGATTCATTTGATGGTTTCACCAAAGCTCTAGCTATCTTCTAAGTGCTCTTTACAGTAATTGCTGCCAGTATACTCAAAAGCCGTTTTTTGCCGAAATTCTATTTGGTTTTTGATAGTGTGGTAAAAATGTACCATTCAAATTGTTTTTTGCGGTGTTTATTTTTACTGTGTTCTGCCACGCGCTGTTAGGAAACATAAGAGCGGGAGATCGCAGTAGATAGAGAGAGAGGAAAGAGAGTAGCAAGTGCGCAAAAGAAGAAGTTAACGGGGAAACTTTCAATTTGGTCAGAGTCGTATCAATAAAATTTCTTTGCATAACCGTGTATTTTGGTGTATAAACGTATGTGAGCAATTATATTATTATTTTAGTTCGCCTTTTTCGGAATATCAATTTTTTCTGTAGAATGTGCAAATTTGTTGATATCTCTGATGTTAACTTAAAAATTTGGTGAATTATGCCAGTTAGTTTCGTTTTTTACTATTCTTAATTAGTAAAGTCATAAATGATTTACATTTAAATGAATATTTGGTTATTTATTAATTATATACCTCGTTCCTTAAAAAAATATTAAATTAAAAAAAAAATCAAGAAAAATGTAAAGTAACATACAGAATACGTTGAACGCTTGTCCTTGTCGACCTGTGTAAGTTTATAACTCGAGAGCTCGCTCCTCCTAAGAACAAGGATATCCCTTCTTATCTAAATATCTCCTAAAATTCATACTCCAGCTTATACTTTCAAGGACTACTTCCCTATAGATTTTTATGCATCTCCAACATCAATGCTCTAGGTAAATACTTGTATGTCCTTAGTAAAAAATAAAAAAGAAAGTTAGCAGTGAGTCAAATTTAAGATCGCTTGGTGGATTTATTCAGACGTTAACTTGATTTATCTATTCCATTTCCGTCACTCGTAGTAACGTCCTGCAAGTATGTAGTAGACTCGTGTTGCGCGAGCTGATCGATGTGTCCAATTAGTGACCGTAACATTTTCAGCTCGCCGAATTATAGCGCGTGCATAAGCCGGTAATCATCAATGTGAATACTGGTGATAATTAATCTTTAACAAACTGAGCCAAAACAAGAGAGAACGCTATAGTCGAGTGCTTCGACTATTAGATACCCGTTACTCAGCTAAACAACTTAATATAAATATGCCTTCTTGTATGTTTTTCGCCGCTCGAATTAGCACCTTGGCCAGCTATTCCAATGTCATTCGTTAGATGGCGCTACCCTGGTACCACGGGCCATGAAAGGCGGAAATGTAGGCGCTAGTCAGGTTTAAGCGTTTAATGGGTTTTTGGGCGTTATAGTGGGCGTGGCAAACTTTTATTACGCCAATCGATAGGTATTGACGAAACAAATACATATCAATTAAAATTTTCATCATAGCATCAAAACTGTGGCCACTGCTTGCGGCTTGTGGGCGTCAGAGGGGGCTTGGCACCATTTTGAAACAAACTTGCGCTGCGTAGGAACTCCTAAAATCTACATGCAAAATGCCAATCTTCTAGCTTTTATAGTTTCCGAGATCTCAGCGTTCATACGGACAGACAGACAGACGGACAGACGGAGAGACGGACAGACGTACAGACGGACATGACTAGATCGACTCGGCTAGTCATCCTGAACAAGAATATATATACTTTATAGGGTCGGAAACGCTTCCTTCTACCTGTTACATACTTTGCACAAATACAATATACCCTTTTACTTATGTGTTATTGTGTTATTAGTGTTATTGAATTACTCGAGGTCATACGTTGGTTATATTTTTTAATTTCTTCTATAACACAACGATGTATTTTACTTAACTTTCATCACACTTACACTCCCTGGGGAGTGAACCCGACTATGATAGGACTAGCTAGTTTCGTCTGCACGTCACCTCAGACTCATCAGCTATCTACGGGGATGGAAGCAGAGCGTCAGAAACTCCCCAATGTTACGATCAGAGAAGCTTTTTGGCAATTGTGAGTTGCCAAAGTTCATTGGTTTTAACATAGGTGGAGTTCTGTCGTTAAAGCTTCTATCAGTGTGTGAAAGTTTTCAGTGTATTGTCTGTTGAAAAACCCTCGGTTTTTTCGATATGCAGACTGGTAAATACAACAAATAGTTGAAGATTGTTTTTAATTGCTCAATTTAGGGCGAGTGGATCCCTTTTGTTTATGTTGGTTTTGTATCGACCTTGTAAACAATAATTGTAGTGTTATTGAATTACTCGAGGTCATACGTTGGTTATATTTTTTAATTTCTTCTATAACACAACGATGTATTCCACTTAACTTTCATCACACTTACACTCCCTGGGTGCTTCCATCCCCGTAGATAGCTGATGAGTCTGAGGTGACGTGCAGACGAAACTAGCTAGTCCTATCATAGTCGGGTTCACTCCCCAGGGAGTGTAAGTGTGATGAAAGTTAAGTGGAATACATCGTTGTGTTATAGAAGAAATTAAAAAATATAACCAACGTATGACCTCGAGTAATTCAATAACACTACAATTATTGTTTACAAGGTCGATACAAAACCAACATAAACAAAAGGGATCCACTCGCCCTAAATTCAGCAATTAAAAACAATCTTCAACTATTTGTTGTATTTACCAGTCTGCATATCGAAAAAACCGAGGGTTTTTCAACAGACAAAACACTGAAAACTTTCGCACACTGATAGAAGCTTTAACGACAGAACTCCACCTATGTTAAAACCAATGAACTTTGGCAACTCACAATTGCCAAAAAGCTTCTCTGATCGTAACATTGGGGAGTTTCTGACGCTCTGCTTCCATCCCCGTAGATAGCTGATGAGTCTGAGGTGACGTGCAGACGAAACTAGCTAGTCCTATCATAGTCGGGTTCACTCCCCAGGGAGTGTAAGTGTGATGAAAGTTAAGTGGAATACATCGTTGTGTTATAGAAGAAATTAAAAAATATAACCAACGTATGACCTCGAGTAATTCAATAACACTACAATTATTGTTTACAAGGTCGATACAAAACCAACATAAACAAAAGGGATCCACTCGCCCTAAATTCAGCAATTAAAAACAATCTTCAACTATTTGTTGTATTTACCAGTCTGCATATCGAAAAAACCGAGGGTTTTTCAACAGACAAAACACTGAAAACTTTCGCACACTGATAGAAGCTTTAACGACAGAACTCCACCTATGTTAAAACCAATGAACTTTGGCAACTCACAATTGCCAAAAAGCTTCTCTGATCGTAACATTGGGGAGTTTCTGACGCTCTGCTTCCATCCCCGTAGATAGCTGATGAGTCTGAGGTGACGTGCAGACGAAACTAGCTAGTCCTATCATAGTCGGGTTCACTCCCCAGGGAGTGTAAGTGTGATGAAAGTTAAGTGGAATACATCGTTGTGTTATAGAAGAAATTAAAAAATATAACCAACGTATGACCTCGAGTAATTCAATAACACTACAATTATTGTTTACAAGGTCGATACAAAACCAACATAAACAAAAGGGATCCACTCGCCCTAAATTCAGCAATTAAAAACAATCTTCAACTATTTGTTGTATTTACCAGTCTGCATATCGAAAAAACCGAGGGTTTTTCAACAGACAATACACTGAAAACTTTCACACACTGATAGAAGCTTTAACGACAGAACTCCACCTATGTTAAAACCAATGAACTTTGGCAACTCACAATTGCCAAAAAGCTTCTCTGGTCGTAACATTGGGGAGTTTCTGACGCTCTGCTTCCATCCCCGAGATAGCTGATGAGTCTGAGGTGACGTGCAGACGAAACTAGCTAGTCCTATCATAGTCGGGTTCACTCCCCAGGGAGTGTAAGTGTGATGAAAGTTAAGTGGAATACATCGTTGTGTTATAGAAGAAATTAAAAAATATAACCAACGTATGACCTCGAGTAATTCAATAACACTACAATTATTGTTTACAAGGTCGATACAAAACCAACATAAACAAAAGGGATCCACTCGCCCTAAATTCAGCAATTAAAAACAATCTTCAACTATTTGTTGTATTTACCAGTCTGCATATCGAAAAAACCGAGGGTTTTTCAACAGACAAAACACTGAAAACTTTCGCACACTGATAGAAGCTTTAACGACAGAACTCCACCTATGTTAAAACCAATGAACTTTGGCAACTCACAATTGCCAAAAAGCTTCTCTGATCGTAACATTGGGGAGTTTCTGACGCTCTGCTTCCATCCCCGTAGATAGCTGATGAGTCTGAGGTGACGTGCAGACGAAACTAGCTAGTCCTATCATAGTCGGGTTCACTCCCCAGGGAGTGTAAGTGTGATGAAAGTTAAGTGGAATACATCGTTGTGTTATAGAAGAAATTAAAAAATATAACCAACGTATGACCTCGAGTAATTCAATAACACTACAATTATTGTTTACAAGGTCGATACAAAACCAACATAAACAAAAGGGATCCACTCGCCCTAAATTCAGCAATTAAAAACAATCTTCAACTATTTGTTGTATTTACCAGTCTGCATATCGAAAAAACCGAGGGTTTTTCAACAGACAAAACACTGAAAACTTTCGCACACTGATAGAAGCTTTAACGACAGAACTCCACCTATGTTAAAACCAATGAACTTTGGCAACTCACAATTGCCAAAAAGCTTCTCTGATCGTAACATTGGGGAGTTTCTGACGCTCTGCTTCCATCCCCGTAGATAGCTGATGAGTCTGAGGTGACGTGCAGACGAAACTAGCTAGTCCTATCATAGTCGGGTTCACTCCCCAGGGAGTGTAAGTGTGATGAAAGTTAAGTGGAATACATCGTTGTGTTATAGAAGAAATTAAAAAATATAACCAACGTATGACCTCGAGTAATTCAATAACACTACAATTATTGTTTACAAGGTCGATACAAAACCAACATAAACAAAAGGGATACTCTACGAGTAACGGGTTTAAAAACTAAAAGTTCTGATAATAGGTTGCTGAAGGCCTGAAGTCCCCCAATAGATTCACCGCGATCGCTCTATGGTGGAACACGCAAGACCATGTGCACCGGCCAAGACTGTGCCCATAGGCCAAAAACAATCGCTGGATGTAGCGGTGGACATAAGCAAGAACCCGCCACGGCTTATCGAACTTGGTAAAGCGGTTTGGAGCGCTTCTCTAGATTGGTCGCTGGGGAATCAGAGACATGCCAAAGAGCTTGGTTGTCGACCAGTGCCTGAAGCGAAACGGCACTACCGGCCAAGTGTGCTGGATTGTTATCGGGTTGAACATGCGACCTCTTTTCGGCCACGGTTGACTTTGTTCTGTTCGTTACCATATGCGGACCTGCTCGTGGCGCTTGAATCGCAGCTCACTAGCCGCATGCTAGCTGAGCCCGATTCCCCAAAGCGCAAAAAAGTCGCGTTCGGTGGGCTTTCTATGGCAGGTGCCGTGCAACCTGCTGCCCGCGATTCGATTCCAGCTCAGCTGCCAATCTTAGGCGCCACACAAATGGTACTAAGATCGGGGGCAACAAGTGATTTGGTACCCGAAGTTGCAGGAACCGATGTGGCGCCGTTAGGAACTTCAAAATAAAGTAGTGGCCCCAACACCTCAAGTGGACTTAACGTCCGGATTACCGGCCGATAATGGTAGTATAGATACAAATTCTGTAGTATTTCCTTTAGCGCAGCATGACTTTATTGACGGCTTGCTTGACATTGCGTTATCCCAAGTGTTCCATGTTAAAAACTCTTTAGGACGTTTACTAGACTTGTGTTTTGTTTCAAATTCAGAATTTGTATTACCAATTTCATTAATAATTTTAGCCGAATTTTTTTATAGTGTTATAAATACTAATATACAACAACAAAAACAAATTATCCACATTGGTAAAAATGATCTAAACTATTACGTGTAGTGCAGGGGAACAAGGGCCCAACATTGCATATATAAAAGAAAAAAGGAGAGCTTCTACAAAATCGATAATTGCTTACCAGCAAAACATGCTGATTCATTGTAGTACTAGATGACCGAAAATGTAAGTCCAATATTACCTAGCTCGATAAACACTAAAGAGGTACTAATCGTGGTAAAACTGCCAATAAAAATAATACAGGTCGAACTATAATGGAAATAACCAAACCACAGAATTCCAAAGTTTGCTCCTTGGCTTTATTGATTGTTGGAATCGGTTGGAATTATTTGAATTCCAGAAGTGCGGACATCTTCACCTTTTAATGGCCCCACTATTATTGTTGATTCCACTACATTGTTCATTAATTTTTTGACTGCCAGTCGCATTGCAGAGTTTCGTTTGATTGATGTTTCGCAACAGGATAATTGGTACACCTATCTTCAATTTCAGTATGTGTGGTGGCATCCCTGGCAGATCAAGTGAGTTCAAAAATTCCGTTACGGCTTCTCTTATTTCCATAACGGTGTCTATTAAATGCACAATTGAATTTCATTATTAAGTTGATAGACATCTTCATTTTTGGCGGCAAGTATGGCTGAGCCAGTCGTGATTGCTATAATTTCTTTCAATATTCGGAAATACTTCTTCTTTCGATGAAACTAAATTAAAAAAATTATCTGGTAACGATATTTCTCTTGAAATCATCGACTGGCAGTCTTCCGTTCCCAATGTCCAGTAACTGTCGTGAGAACTCCTCCGCTGTTTGATCGTTCTGCAGGCCATAATGCTGAATATTTCGGGCAAGCATTTATTTCGTCGGCTGGTGTCGATCGAGAAATTATTGGTAACGTTTGTCTAAAATATCCGTTAACTGTCTGCCCTCGTTAACGTCGTCCAAATGCTTAATTTAGTTACGTGTAAAAGGCACTTCAGAATACATCAGTGTGGCATCTTGAGCATATTCATGCATGTGTCGAGTCGTCCGCCTATTAATGAAGACGGCAAAATAGTTGGCTTTCCAGCTTTTGCTGTATTTCTGTCATTTCCAACTGCGTCTCGCAAATTAATTTATTCTTAAGACCGGAGTTTGTTCGGTTTCAATTTTCGCATACATATCAACAATGTACTGATGAAACAACTGACGGCATTTCAAAATATAATTGTTTTCTTTCCTTCAATCATGAAACGGTATACGTAAAAATTCTTTGCGATGCTTTTTATACCCGTTACTCGTAGAGTAAAAGGGTATATTGTATTCGTGCAAAAGTATGTAACAGTTAGAAGGAAGCGTTTCCGACCCTATAAAGTATATATATTCTTGATCAGGGTCACTAGCCGAGTCGATATAGCCATGTCCGTCTGTCCGTCTGTCCATCTGTCTGTCCGTCCGTATGAACGCTGAGATCTCGGAAACTATAAAAGCTAGAAGATTGGCATTTTGCATGCAGATTCTAGGAGTTCCTACGCAGCGCAAGTTTGTTTCAAAAAGGTGCCACGCCCCCTTTAACGCCCACAATCGCTTATATACGATTTTAAAAATTTAAATATTTCGGAAAAGTAAAAATGCAGTTTTATTGTGTTTATCAATACCTATCGAAATGTAGAATTTTTCAAATCGGAACATTCGTTAAAAAGTTATGCGTGATCAAAGTTTCTATCTCCATCTCCCTCGCACTCCGTTTACCTGAGTAACGGGTATCTGATAGTCGGGGCACCCGACTATAGCGTTCTCTCTTGTTTTATTTGTTTCCTTGCTACTGCACCATTCTGCCACGCTTAGCAATTTATTAATTCGTCGATGGAGAACAATATCCAGGGTTTGGATCTGATCTCCAACTATGACAATCCGTTCTTGTATCGATTTTTCTATCATTTATTTTTTTCTTTTCTTTTGTGCTTGAGTAGATAAAAACATAATTGTGACCTTAACACATGTTGTGTCAAAATTTGTGCTCAAACGGTTAATATCTTTTCGAGTACATCGGCCAGGAACATAGGCACAGAGCAATTTTATATATATAAATGACACCGGAGAAATCAATTATTTGTACATTATTAACGGCAATGGCAACCCGAAGACGAATCTTTCGTCACAACTCAAAAAATATGGCTAATTATACCTTCCTTTGATATGATGGGAAAGAAAAATTCTGCCGAGATCGTGATTGTTCTTGGACAACCAATCTGCTATTGTGAGACTGCGATCGGCAAACAAGCTGAAAGACTTAGATAAAGATCTCCCGAATCGTAAGCAATGGCAATCAAATTTACATAGAGTACATTTCCTGTACCCTTTCATGACAAAAATTCAAAAATGTTTGTGTTGTTTTTCAACTCACATCTAAACCCCGCCTTTAAAGGTACTTACTTGTTTAGTTGGTCTATCATGCTATCGATAAAATCCTTAGTTCTCGTCGCGATTCTGTCCTCTCGCTCATCTAATCGTAATGTGTGATAATCTTTCATTCCGGCAATTAAATTTAAAATAGCATCACGATCATCCATGCATACTCGCAATTCCATGGGTACATCATCAAAATCCTGAAGTGCTAATTTGGTAGATATGAAACGGGTTAAAATTTCGGTCATGTTTTCAGAAAAGTGAACTGAAATTTCACGCAACTGAACAAAATATGCTTGAGATTGTTCTACAAATTTTGACATAAGTTCAGCTATTTTACGATGAAAGTTCGTGGTTGACTCCTAAAAATATTTAAATATATTTAGTTATAAGTGAGTTTTACACAAAACGTAAAATTAATTTTTGTTTTTTTTAGAAGATTTACGTACAAGAAGGGAAAGTTGAAGCGTTTGTCTTAATGGGACAGGGCAAGAGACAGCCGAGTTAAGCCGAATCAAACGTAATGAAGCGAACAGCATTTTTGCAACCCGGAACGACCAGTGCAAAAGGAGCAACCCCATTCTACAGCGAAGAAGGCGTCACGATTAGACAGAATCACTATAGTTTAAGGATTATATTTGTTTGTAACCCTTTCTAACCCGCACAAAAGCTCTTTCCAGACCATAGCCGATCGTCCAGTGTGGCCAGTGTATAATTAGTATTTCTAACATTTTACATTTTTAGAACTCCTAGAATTTTCTTTGACTAATTACAAACTTATTCCTTTTATTGAATAAATTGTTTTGTCCAATGAATACTCTTCGTTTTAAATAACATTTCCAGTTGTGTCAAGTTTGAAATAATAGGTAGACTTATTTTGATCTGTTCACCTGTCTATTACTACTCTTCAAAATTTTTTAAAATCAAATAAAGTAAAACAAAAATAATCTGTATACAGCCTAAAAAATTTGTATATATATATTTTATTTAAATATTATTTTTTCCCCCCAATTGATCGAGGGCTGTATACAGATTATTTTTGTTTTACTTTATTTGATTTTAAAAAATTTATATTTGCTTCTGTGTGTTGTTTGCATTTTTAATTGATAAAAAAAATATAAATATATCAGACATATAAAATATAAATATAGTATTAAATATCTCGGCCTCGGCGCAAGAGCTCCGCTGGGAAATAAATAAATTGTTAATTTATTTAAATAACTTTATTGGCGACAGAGATGTCTCATCGAATTGAGGGCATTTAATTTTGCCGTTTTGTGTCGTTGTGTTTTTTGCTTATACTTAAAATTCTCCTTATTAGCTTTGCAACAATCTTGGGGTTTTTTTTGTTTTTTTACTGCTTCCCCGCTCCGCGCCGGTCCGCGAACCCGACACAGCGCATTCACATTTCGACTCTGTTAGCTTCGCTTCTTTGTTTACCATAGCGGCAGCCCAGCTGCCACGGCCCCTTTGCTGTACAATTTTGTTTATGTAAAGCTGCTTAGGCATGCAACTCTTGGTAGATGAAATTTAACATTGCTGTCCATGTCATTCCTAAATTATAGGGATACCAAACAGAATAGCGACTCAGAATCAGACTCTGAGAGACTTCTAATTACTTCTACACCGAGGCAGGCGGCCACCAGTGCCGCTCCCAATACAAACATGTCCATAAACGCGGATCAGCTCCAGGCTGTCATCCAGGCGGCTATCGCCAACACCCTAATAGAAAAGGCCGGCGAGGACCAGCGCAGGGAGAATGAAATGCGCCAAACTATAGAGAACTTAGCTAGGCAGGTGGCAGAGGCGCGGATATCACCCGCCCAGATGGAAACCCCCCAGATCAAAGTTTATGAACCCATTGATATCTCAGGCAATGTTCAATGCAACGAGCCCTTAGACGCCGTTAAATGCCTTCCCGAATTTACGGGGGCACAAGAGACATATGTCTCTTGGCTGCAAGCGGCAGTAGCTGCATATTATATATTTAGAAATTATGTAAATAGCTCACGCCATTACCAGGCGGTAATTATTATTAGGAGCAAAATTAGGGGCCCTGCTGATGCCGTGCTATCTTCGTTTGGCACTGTATTGAATTTTGATGCGATTATAAATCGCCTCGATTTCACATACAGTGACAAGCAACCGATGCATGTCATAGAACAAGAGATGGATAAAGAAAAGAAACAATATCCAAGGTCGCAGGAGCGCCAGCAGGCCACTCCTCAAAACAATTCGCAAACAGGTGCTAACAAGAATCCGTATTTCACAAAGCAGCACAAAGTTCAAGTCCACTCTGCTCCACGCGGTGATAGGCCTCATGAGAATACTCCCGAGCCCATGGACATCGACCCCTCGCTGTCCAGGATGTTCAAGCCATCTCAAGCGCCTTACCAAAACAGGAAACCGGCCGTGTCCGATCGATCTGGCCCGCACAAGAGGCAGAGAGTTAACCGAGTTAACCACAAGGACGACCTTAGGTACGCGAGACACAAACATGTTGTCATTCGCTTGATAATTATACCCGTTACTCGTAGAGTAAAAGGGTATATTGTATTCGTGCAAAAGTATGTAACAGCTAGAAGGAAGCGTTTCCGACCCTATAAAGTATATATATTCTTGATCAGGGTCACTAGCCGAGTCGATATAGCCATGTCCGTCTGTCCGTCTGTCCGTCTGTCTGTCCGTCTGTCTGTCTGTCTGTCTGTCCGTATGAACGCTGAGATCTCGGAAACTATAAAAGCTAAAAGATTGGCATTTTGCATGTAGATTTTAGAAGTTCCTACGCAGCGCAAGTTTGTTTCAAAATGGTGCCACGCCCCCTTTAACGCCCACAATCGCTTATATACGATTTTAAAAATTTAAATATTTCGGAAAAGTAAAAATGCAGTTTATTGTGTTTATCAATACCTATCGAAATGTAGAAGAAATTTTTCAAATCGGACCATTCGTTAAAAAGTTATGCGTGATCTAAGTTTCTATCTCCATCTCCCTCGCACTCCCTTTACCTGAGTAACGGGTATCTGATAGTCGGGGCACCCGACTATAGCGTTCTCTCTTGTTTTTTTACTATTTTTTTCATTTTTTATCTCTAGCCACTTGGCATAAGTTTTTGTCCTTATCATGTTTATTACCATTATTTTTACTTATAACTCATTTACGCTTTATATCATATGTTTTGGTGGTGGGCTACTCAAATTTTATAAAATGCTACAACAAATCCAAAATTACAGGTTTAAACCCATACCTCTGCTATTCCTTTTTGCCCTGACATCGGCACATGTCACGGACTACTCGCAAGCCAAATACATTCCCATCATTGATGGACGAATTTTAGTATGGGAAGAATTCGCATTTTTGAGACACTCAGCGAATCTCTCAGAGTATAGGCGCGTGGCGGAGGAAACTGTTGGCATGATTAACATGTTTCCCCGTCCCACATGCAAAAGCTTTTGATCGTAGATGTCGGTCACCTGCGTGACCTTCTCGAATCACTGAGCATCCACCATAGGGTAGCCAGGAGTTTAGACTTCTTGGGAGCGGCGTTAAAAGTAGTGGCGGGAACGCCAGACGCGGAGGACCTTGAAAACATTAAACTTACGGAATATCAACTTATTAATGCAAACAATAGACAGATAAATATTAACAACAAAGTACAGGAACAAATCAATAGTATTACCACCACTGTCACCCAAATTCTGAGGTCGGCTAAAGAATCCCAAGTTGATACGGGACACCTATACGAGATGTTATTATCTCGGAATAGGATGATTGCAATGGAGCTGCAGAATTTATTGCTAGCAATAGCTCTTGACAAAATCAATATAGTTAGCCCCAGCATATTAGATCATGCAGACCTGGAAAGTGTGTGGATCGAGGAGCCCACAGATACCCCCATTAGACTGTCCGTTGCGTCTGTCAAAATATTACAATCCGTTAACATTTTACATTTCATTATTAAATTTCCAAAAATTAAATCAGCATGTGTCAAGATCACAGTTTTTCCCGTGTCACACCATGACACAGTACTTAGGTTGGAGGACAAGGTCATAGCAGATTGCAATGGGGAGATTCACACAGTCAAAAACTGCTCCGTGTCACCTGGAGCTACATTTTGTCAACTGGCGCTGAGAAGATCATGCGCCCAAGAACTCCACGCTGGGGGTATTGCGCACTGCGATATCCAACATAGCGATTTGCTCCCTATCACCCACGTAGATGAAGGCATTATCATCATAAACGATCGCCCAGCTCGTGTGAGGGTGGACAACGGCACTTACGTCCACTTGCGAGGAACTCACCTCGTCACCTTCATTGAGAGTGCCATGGTTAACGAAACCCGTTACGTCAATCACGACGTGGCCCGGAAAAGGGTACCAGGAGTGGCTAGCTCGAATTCCCTGAACATCACTCTAGAGCATAACATCCTCAGCCTTCCATACCTTCACCGCTTCAGTGAACGTAACTTGGAACATATTAAGCAATTCGGGGAAGATATCAACGGCTATCGTTCACACCAGATAATGCTAATCGCAGGAGCGATCTGCTGCGCGTTGATCTGCGTCGGCCTCACTTATCGGCGAGTCACCCAGGCCAGGAGATCCACGGCCCAACTAAGGGAGGTGATTGCCCAAATAGGGTCGGCCGAGGGCGGCCTTAATTCTGAGGGGGGAGTAGTTAACTAAGTTAACCGGGCGACGGCAATGACCGATCGATTTAAGTTTCAGTTTATATTTGACTTCATTTGAATAAAGAGCTGTCGCTCATACAAATTATACTCCGACAACCGTCGTTAAAATCTTATTACTGAAAAACTGTCTGAGTCCCTAGGCCAGCAGGTAAAGAAGGGCAGTCACCCTTCCAACGTAATCTTCGTAATTCATCTTGGAGAATTCTTCGGCCAGCCGGCCAATTACCACAGTGACGAACCTTGCCACCCGCACCCCCCTGGATAAGCTGCAACTGCGAGGGACGACCTGTGGGATATTTAAATATTTAATTTACAAGTTACCATCAAAATGAAAGAAAATCATCGAAGACAACGGTACATATAGCACTTAATTCGGACAATGCTAACTATGTTAAAATCGTCGTCAAAAATCAATAAAAAACCGGTATGTCATTACCAAACAACCTAATATTATATATAGTAACATAAAGTAACATACACACACCCACATATCTACCACATAAACATATTTACATTACGCATTTGTCACACCCAAAATCATCGGCTTCCCAGAGTCTCCAATTAATATAAACATCCTCTTGAGTTATAAACAAATGAAAGAACCCCAAATTGTCGGCTCCCACGACTGACCAATTAATGTAAACATCCTCTTGCATTATAAACAAATGTCTCCAAACTCCAAAAAGCTTTTATCCCCCAATACTGTAAAATTGCAGACGCAGCTCAAACCTAGATCGCTCTCATGCTCAGTGCTCTCATTTTGGACACTCTCAATTTATCAATAAAGTTCTTTCTCCCAATCGAAGGTTTGATAAGCGCCAGCTTAGTTTATAAGTTTGAGTTTTAAGTTGAATCTTGTAAGGAGCAGACTTATCTCTCCCAGTTCGCGTTTACACTATTTTGATAAATAAAAATTATATTTTTTTCAAAGTGTTAAATCCCGAATTTGTTATTGGCGCAGCCGGTTGGTTATAACTTTTTATACGGTTATATCCTTAAAGAACCCAAACGTCGTTCGTCCCAGTGCAATTATAAACCAGCTATCGCAGTGTCGGTTTGTGTCGCTAATATACGAACGGAAACCTAAATTTTTGCAACACGCTATCGAAGCTCAGGCTGCGAGGTTTTTTTAACAAAACATAAATCTTGACCCGTGTGACTGTCAAGTAATTAAATAATTAAAAAACAAATAATAAAAACAAATTTTTTTGCAAAAACCCGTTTTATTGTAAGAGCTAGTGCCTTTGTTCGTAACACAAGGGTTACTAAAAAATAAAACACCTCAGTTTTCCCCCACCAGTGGTAAGAGACAAGGTATAACAATTTTAAATCAAATTCATAATACAAAACTTTTAAAATTGTGAAAAATTTATAAAACTAAATAAAAAACCAAAAATGGCAGAACCAGTGCTATTATTGTCAGAAAACCATCTAAATCAAGCCCTGAACCAAATCAGGCAAGTGCCGCAATTTGGAGGCAACCCGCTCGAACTCAGCCCGTTCATCAGGAGGATAGATTTTATCCTGGAGTTGTACCCCACAACATGTATACGCCAGTCGAGCGTATTATTCAGTGCGATTGAAATGCAGCTTCACGGAGATGCCCAGAGGGTATCTCAACTATCAACAGCCAGATGCTGGAGGGATTTAAGGAACGCCCTCATCAACGAATATAAAACCCAGACGCCCTGCGAAGAACTACTAAGACGTCTGTATAACACCCCCTTTCCTGGGTGTATACGTAAGTTTGTTGAGGACATTGAGTCCAAATCTTTTGTAATATTAAATAAATTAGCCTTAGAAAATATCGCTTCAAATACAATATTATACATAAATGCTCTTAATAATACAGTTAAAGATGTTATTATGAAAAAATTGCCAGACAGACTTTTTATGACATTGGGTATGATATTACTAATGCTAATAAACTAAAATGTGTAGCACAACAAGAAGGTTGTTATGAAACATTGTATTCAGATCGAACAAAGAATTCACCAAGTCAAAACCAAGATAAGAAAAATTATCAACCCCAACAAAATACTAATAAACAACAATACTATAATTCCCAAAACCAATACAGACAGCAGAATAAAATTTCCCCAAATCAATATAAGCAACAAGCTAGTACATCTCAAGGCCAACACAAGCCTAATTATAATAAAAATAACAGCGAAACTTTTTATGAAATCCACCCATTATATCAAGCAACAAAACAAGAATTCCAACAAAAATTAAATTATAATCAGGTTAGGAATCCTATAAATTATCAATCACAACAAAATGGGGCTAATGCTCCTAATCGACCAATAAAAAGAAATCGCGAAAGTACGAGTGGCCATATGAAAATGGATACCGAAAATTTTCATCAACAAGCCTCGGACACCGAACAGGAAATAGAAACCCTTACATACGAATCATCATGAATAACCAAGAGTTCCGATGTGTTGTAGACACAGGCTCTTCTATTAATTTAATTAAAGAAAATTACTTTCATTTTCCAACCAAAAATACACCTCTAAAAGTTCATACCATAAATGGTAATATTCAGTTAAATAAATCCGTGTCCTACCATGCAAGTAAGCTTTGTCCGACCAAACAAACATTTTGGGTCCATAATTTTTCCGATAGATATGATATGCTCATAGGAAGAGAATATCTCGAAGCTTGTAACGCAATTATTAATTATAAATCAAAAACAGTTAATTTAAACGTTTATCAATTCGGAATGAGATTTAATTATAACGATTTCGAATATAAACAAAGAGAAGCAGAAATTGATTGCTGCGATCCCCCATTTTCAACAGATACACCTTTTAATTTTGCAATAAATAACGACTTGCAAGAATCCAATAAATTTAGATTAGAACACCTTAATGACAAGGAAAAAGATAATCTTAAGAAAATTTTATATGAATTTAGCGACATACAGTACAAAGAAAGTGACAATTTGACTTTCACTAGTACTATCAAGCATGTCATTCGTACAAAAAATGAGCAACCGGCTTACAAAAAAACATACAAATATCCTCAAGCTTACGACCAAGAAGTCGATTCGCAAATGAGAGATATGATAAAACAGGGAATAATTCGAAAGTCAAATTCCCCTTATTGCTCACCCATTTGGATAGTACCTAAGAAAGGTGATGCCTCTGGAACAAAAAAGTTCCGTATCGTAATTGACTATCGTAATTTAAATGAAATTACGGTAGATGACAAATACCCTATCCCGGTTATGGATGAAATATTGGACAAACTTGGTAGATGCCAATATTTTACCACTTTTGACCTTGCAAAAGCTTTTCACCAAATACAAATGGATGAAAATTATATTCCAAAGACAGCTTTTTCCACCAAAAATGGCCATTATGAATATACTCGAATGCCCTTTGGATTGAAAAATGCCGCTGCTACCTTTCAAAGGTGCATGAACAATCTCTTAGAAGATTTGATCTACAAGGATTGTTTGGTCTACATAGACGATATTATCGTGTACTCCACTTCATTGGAGGAACATGTATTATCTTTGCGAAAGGTATTTGAAAAATTACGAGAAGCTAATCTCAAGCTTCAACTCGCGAATGCGAGTTTATGAAAAAAAAACAGAATTCCTTGGACATATTATAACAACAACTGGTATAAAACCAAATCCTCTCAAAATAGAGGCAATAAAAAAATTTCCCTATACCCAAATCCCCAAAACAAATAAAATCCTTTTTAGGTCTTTGTGGATTTTATAGGAAATTTATCCCAAACTTTGCTAAAATAGCAAAACCAATGACAGCAAAGCTTAAAAAAGGCGTAACTTTAAATATAAAAGATATTGATTATGTACAAGCGTTTGAAAAACTTAAACTTTTAATAATGTCCGATCCAATACTTATATACCCAAATTTCGAAAAACCATTTTCATTAACAACAGATGCAAGTAATATTGCTATAGGAGCAGTATTATCGCAAAACCATAATCAAATCTGTTATGCCAGCAGAACTCTTAATGAACACGAATTTAATTATTCGGCAATAGATAAAGAACTTTTAGCTATTGTCCGGGCCACCAAATATTTCAGGTCCTATCTTTTGGGAGAAAATTCCTGATCCTAAGTGATCACAGGCCTCTAGTATGGCTCAATAATATTAAAGAACCTAATATGAAATTACAACGCTGGAAAATCAAACTAAATGAGTTTGATTATGAAATAAAATATTTGCCCGGTAAAGAAAACCATGTGGCAGACGCCTTATCTAGAATAAGAATAGAGGAAGCCTATTTAGGAGAGTCTTCCAGTAATTCAAATACAATAACAACAGTAGCTACAGTGCATAGTGCACCAGAAGATAACCAAAACCACATTTCAATAACAGAAAGACCCCTGAATTATTATAAAAGACAACTAGAATTTATAAGAGGAGACTTAAATGAAGTCGAAGTAATAAATTATTTTCATAAAACAAAAATTATAATAACATATAAAGAGATGACAATAGAATACGCAAAACATTTAATAATTGAATACTTTTCTTATAAGAAAAGCGTAATATACTTTTCAATTGAAACAGACTTTTTAATTTTTCAAAAGGCATACGTTGAAATTATTTCCCCAGATAACTTAACTAAAACAATGAAAACTAATAGTAAATTAAAGATATTAACACTTACGCAGAATTCAAAGAAATTATTATTAAAACACACAGAGAACTATTACATCCAGGAATAGAAGAACAAACAGCACTTTTTAAAGAAAAATATTTTCCCAATATTATTGATATAACAACAAGCAAAAATGGAATTTCTGACGTTGAGAGATTTCATAAAACGGTAAATGAAAAGTTAAGAATCATAAACAGTGGAACAGACATAGAAAATAAGCTAACAAAATTTGAAACTATTCTTTATGTCTATAATCATAAAACAAAACATAACACGACAGGCAGAACTCCTGCAGATATTTTTATTTTCGCTGGAACTCCAAAATATAATACACAGTCAAATAAAATCAATAAAATAGAAAAACTAAATGAATCACGAAATAGATTTGAATTTGATACTAGATATCGACAAGCTCCACTAGTAAAATCAAAAACCACTAATCCGTTTAAAAAGACAGGAAAAATCACAAATTAAATGATAATCATTACGAAGAAGTTAACAGAGGAAGAAAAATAATACATTATAAGTCTAAATATAAGAAAACAAAGAAAATTAACGAAAATAAATAAGATAATTCCAGATGCACGCCAAATGAAAACCAAACCTAACTTGTTGATCAACAATTTCAACATATTATTAATTTTAATACATTTTACAAAACTTACCAATGGCCAAAATTTGGAAATCAATCCCGTTCAAGCAAAAAACGGTTATTTAATATTTAAAACAGGAACCTTGGACTTACCAACTAATTACGAATATCATTGCTTAACCGTCAACTTAACCAAAACTGAACTAACGTATACTAATTTAATTAAACAATCAGAAGAATTTTCAGGTTTAAAACAAATTATATACTTAACAGAGAAATTAAACAGAGAAATGAATGGAATTAGAATTTCAAAACGTAGCAAACGAGGTCTTATAAATTTTATAGGCACAACATACAAATATCTATTCGGAACATTAGATGAACATGATAAAGAAGAATAAATAAATAAAATTGAAAATTTGGAACAAAACAATTCAAGTTAATGAACTTAATAAAGTAATAGATGCGGTAAACAAAGCTATTGAAACAATAAATCATTTAAGCTTGGTCAATGATGTAGACGAAAGGCTAGCATTACTTATTTTTAATCTACAAGAATTTACTGAATATATAGAGGACATAGAACTAGGAATGCAACTTACTAGACTAGGCATTTTTAACCCTAAATTACTTAAGCATGATACTTTAACACATGTTAATTCAGAAAAATTATTAATAATAAAAACCTCTACTTGGTTACAAACCAATACTAATCAAATATTGATAATTTCTCATATCCCAAAATACATTATAAAAACTTCAATATTCAAAATTTTGCCTTACCCAAATGAATTTAATGACATATTAACAGAACCTTTAGAAGACAAATATTATTTTCAAAATAATCAAATATTTTCATTTAACACAAGAGAAAGAGTTACAAATAAATGCATTAGAGGAATATTAAACCAAGCCAATGCCGAATGTAAATATACAAAAATGTATAAAAAATATGAAACAAATTATATAGAGCCAAATATTATAATTACTTGGAACTTACCGAAAACTATTTTAAACCAAACATGTATAAATCAAGCAATAGTTGTCGAAGGAAATAAAATCGTAAAAGCATTTAACTGTTCTGTTCAAATCGAAGAAATCTTAATAACAAATACTATAATGTTAACAATAATGTAACAATGATAGAACCACTGTCAATAATTGAAGCAAAAGATATAATAAGAATACATACAAGAAAAAAAAGAACGCGCGCGCGCCAACGATCGCGCATGTAGGGGCACACTAGACCGAGAGAGAGACGGTCACACTTAGCCCGGCAAATCCCACAGACGACGGGCACACTAGATCTCTCCGAGCCCTATATAAGACGGACCACGGGCCATAGAAAGGCACTTAGCAGCCAACCGTCTAAGGGTGCAGAGGCATCTCCCCAGTGGTGGTAAGCAGCAAAGTCATTTTGGGTGGACTAGATCATTCGATCAAAGTCCGCTTATATACATTGTAGTTAGTTCCCGTACTACTTCCTTCTCCCTCTAACCTTCCCGGCTGGCCGATCTGAAGGTATCCCTAGGAGAAGTCTGATTTTAGGATCACACCTCCTTACGGCACGGTTCACCGGCTGATTTCTCTCTCTCTTGCGGCTGACCTCAGGGTCCCCAAGCAACAAACTTCTCTCTCTTGCGGCTGACCTCAGGGTCCCCAAGCACCAACTTCTCTCTCTTGCGGCTGACCTCAGGGTCCCCAAGCACCAACTTCTCTCTCTTGCGGCTGACCTCAGGGTCCCCAAGCACCAACTTCTCTCTCTTGTGGCTGACCTCAGGGTCCCCAAGCACCAACTTCTCTCTCTTGCGGCTGACTTCCGGGTCCCCAAGCAACAAATTCTCTCTCTCTTGTGGCTGACTTCCGGGTCCCCAAGCAACCAACTCTCTCTCTCTTGTGGCTGACTTCAGGGTCCCCAAGCAACCAATTCTCTCTCTCTTGTGGCTGACTTCAGGGTCCCCAAGCAACAAATTCTCTCTCTTGTGGCTGACTTCAGGGTCCCCAAGCAACATTCTCTCTCTTGCGGTCGACTTTCGGGTCCCCAAGCACTAAATAGATCTCTCTCGCACGTGGCCGACTTCAGGGTCCCCAGGCACCCTATTCTCATTTCAGGTAACCCAACCCGTGCTGGTCCTATCGAGCAGCTGGACGGCTCCCGAGACCAGGTATTCTAAGCGTAAGAAGGAAGCGAAGGCTGCAAGGGCGGCACCCCGCCAATCCGGAGAGTTCGTTAGTTGTTAATAAATTGTCAAGATACTTACTGAAATAAAAACCTAGTTATAATTCAATTACTAAATAATTCCCCACGACTTCTACTCTGGGCTGGGTCGGAACTCTCTTTCAGCAACCACGCCTGACACAAACAAATTCTTGTGACGAACCGTGGCCATCCCTGAGCAACCCGACAACGACGAACCGTCACAGTAACGCCCGAGCAGGTTAAAGTGGTTGCAAGAGATAAACCGACACCAGCGGAGTAATGTCGAGCTGGGTATATCTGGCACCAAAGAGCGAACTAACGAAATACACGGAAGAGTTCGGATTAGGAACGGCAGAAAGAAGTGAAGATTTAAGACGTTTGTTGGCAGCGTTCGCCAAAAAAACGGATCATACGGAAACGGTCAGACAAAGACACTCTCAATTTATCAATAAAGTTCTTTTTCCCAATCGAAGGTTTGATAAGCCCCAGCTTAGTTTATAAGTTTGAGTTTTAAGTTGAATCTTGTAAGGAGCAGACTTATCTCTCCCAGTTCGCGTTTACACTATTTTGATAAATAAAAATTATATTTTTTTCAAAGTGTTAAATCCCGAATTTGTTATTGGCGCAGCCGGTAGGATATAACTTTTTATACGGTTATATCCTTAAAGAACCCAAACGTCGTTCGTCCCAGTGCAATTATAAACCAGCTATCGCAGTGTCGGTTTGTGTCGCTAATATACGAACGGAAACCTAAATTTTTGCAACACGCTATCGAAGCTCAGGTTGCGAGGTTTTTTTTAAAAGAACATAAATCTTGACCCGTGTGACTGTCAAGTAATTAAATAATTAAAAAAACAAATAATAAAAACAAATTTTTTTGCAAAAACCCGTTTTATTGTAAGAGCTAGTGCCTTTGTTCGTAACACAAGGGTTACTAAAAAATAAAACACCTCAGTTTTCCCCCACCAGTGGTAAGAGACAAGGTATAACAATTTTAAATCAAATTCATAATACAAAACTTTTAAAATTGTGAAAAATTTATAAAACTAAAAAAAAAACAAAAAATGGCAGAACCAGTGCTATTATTGTCAGAAAACCATCTAAATCAAGCCCTAAACCAAATCAGGCAAGTGCCGCAATTTGGAGGCAACCCGCTCGAACTCAGCCCGTTCATCAGGAGGATAGATTTTATCCTGGAGTTGTACCCCACAACATGTATACGCCAGTCGAGCGTATTATTCAGTGCGATTGAAATGCAGCTTCACGGAGATGCCCAGAGGGTATCTCAACTATCAACAGCCAGATGCTGGAGGGATTTAAGGAACGCCCTCATCAACGAATATAAAACCCAGACGCCCTGCGAAGAACTACTAAGACGTCTGTATAACACCCCCTTTCCTGGGTGGACATTGAGTCCAAATCTTTTGTAATATTAAATAAATTAGCCTTAGAAAATATCGCTTCAAATACAATTTAATACATAAATGCTCTTAATAATACAGTTAAAGATGTTATTATGAAAAAATTGCCAGACAGACTTTTTATGACATTGGCTAGGTATGATATTACTAATAAACTAAAATATGTAGCACAACAAGAAGGTTGTTATGAAACATTGTATTCAGATCGAACAAAGAATTCACCAAGTCAAAACCAAGATAAGAGAAATTATCAGCCCCAACAAAATACTAATAAACAACAATACTATAATTCCCAAAACCAATACAGACCGCAGAATAATATTTCCCCAAATCAATATAAGCAACAGGCTAGTACATCTCAAGGCCAACATAAGCCTAATTATAATTATATAATTATATCAAGCAACAAAACAAGAATTCCAACAAAAATTAAATTATAATCAGGTTAGGAATCCTATAAATTATCAATCACAACAAAATGGGGCTAATGCTCCTAATCGACCAATAAAAAGAAATCGCGAAAGTACGAGTGGCCATATGAAAATGGATACCGAAAATTTTCATCAACAAGCCTCGGACACCGAACAGGAAATAGAAACCCTTACATACGAATCATCATGAATAACCAAGAGTTCCGATGTGTTGTAGACACAGGCTCTTCTATTAATTTAATTAAAGAAAATTACTTTCATTTTCCAACCAAAAATACACCTCTAAAAGTTCATACCATAAATGGTAATATTCAGTTAAATAAATCCGTGTCCTACCATGCAAGTAAGCTTTGTCCGACCAAATAAACATTTTGGGTCCATAATTTTTCCGATAGATATGATATGCTCATAGGAAGAGAATATCTCGAAGCTTGTAACGCAATTATTAATTATAAATCAAAAACAGTTAATTTAAACGTTTATCAATTCGGAATGAGATTTAATTATAACAATTTCGAATATAAATAAGGAGAAGCAGAAATTGATTGCTGCGATCCCCCATTTTCAACAGATATACCTTTTAATTTTGCAATAAATAACGACTTGCAAGAAACCAATAGGTTTAGATTAGAATACCTTAATGACGAGGAAAAAGATAATCTTAAGAAAATTTTATACGAATTTAGGGACATACAGTACAAAGAAAGTGACAATTTGACTTTCACTAGTACTATCAAGCATGTCATTCATACAAAAAATGAGCAACCGGTTTACAAAAAAACATACAAATATCCTCAAGCCTACGACCAAGAAGTCGATTCGCAAATGAGAGATATGATAAAACAGGGAATAATTCGAAAGTCAAATTCCCCTTATTGCTCACCCATTTGGATAGTACCTAAGAAAGGTGATGCATCTGGAACAAAAAAGTTCCGTATCGTAATTGACTATCGTAATTTAAATGAAATTACGGTAGATGACAAATACCCTATCCCGGTCATGGATGAAATATTGGACAAACGTGGTAGATGCCAATATTTTACCACTATTGACCTTCCAAAAGGTTTTCACCAAATACAAATGGATGAAAATTCTATTCCAAAGACAGCTTTTTCCACCAAAAATGGCCATTATGAATATACTCGAATGCCCTTTGGATTGAAAAATGTCGCTGCTACCTTTCAAAGGTGCATGAACAATCTCTTAGAAGATTTGATCTACAAGGATTGTTTGGTCTACATGGACGACATTATCGTGTACTCCACTTCATTGGAGGAACATGTATTATCTTTGCGAAAGGTATTTGAAAAATTACGAGAAGCTAATCTCAAGCTTCAACTCGACAAATGCGAGTTTATGAAAAAGGAAACAGAATTCCTTGGACATATTATAACAACAACTGGTATAAAACCAAATCCTCTCAAAATATAGGCAATACAAAATTTCCCTATACCCAAATCCCCAAAACAAATAAAATCCTTTTTAGGTCTTTGTGGATTTTATAGGAAATTTATCCCAAACTTTGCTAAAATAGCAAGACCAATGACAGCAAAGCTTAAAAAAAGGCGTAACTTTAAATATAAAAGATAATGATTATGTACAAGCGTTTGAAAAACTTAAACTTTTAATAATGTCCGATCCAATACTTATATACCCAAATTTCGAAAAACCATTTTCATTAACAACAGATGCAAGTAATATTGCTATAGGAGCAGTATTATCGCAAAATCATAAACCAATCTGTTATGCCAGCAGAACTCTTAATGAACACGAAATCTTTTTGGCAGAAAATTTCTGATCCTAAGTGATCACAGGCCTCTAGTATGGCTCAATAATATTAAAGAACCTAATATGAAGTTACAAAGCTGGAAAATCAAACTAAATGAGTTTGATTATGAAATAAAATATTTGCCTGGTAAAGAAAACCATGTGGCAGACGCCTTATCTAGAATAAGAATAGAGGAAGCCTATTTAGGAGAGACTTCCAGTAATTCAAATTCAATAACAACAGTAGCTACAGTGCATAGTGCACCAGAAGATAACCAAAACCACATTTCAATAACAGAAAGACCACTGAATTATTATAACAGACAACTAGAATTTATAAGAGGAGACTTAAATGAAGTCGAAGTAATAAATTATTTTCATAAAACAAAAATTATAATAACATATAAAGAAATGACAATAGAATACGCAAAACAATTAATAATTGAATACTTTTCTAATAAGAAAAGCGTAATATACTTTCCAATTGAAACAGACTTTTTAATTTTTCAAAAAGCATACGTGAAATTATTTCCCCAGATAACTTAACTAAAACAATGAAAACTAACAGTAAATTAATAGATATTAGCACTTACGCAGAATTCAAAGAAATTATTATTAAACACACAGAGAACTATTACATCCAGGAATAGAAAAACAAACAGCACTTTTTAAAGAAAAATATTATTTTCCCGATCACCAAAAATGAATTCAAAATTTTATTAATGAATGCGAAGTATGTAACATCGCAAAAACAGAACACAGAAATACTAAATTAGAATTTGAAATAACCCCAGAAATTTTTAATCCAAGAGAAAAATATGTCATTGACTTTTATATGATAGATAATAAACAATTTTTATCTTGTATAGACATTTATTCAAAATTTGCCACCTTAATAGAAGTCAACAGTCGAGATTGGTTAGAAGCAAAAAGAGCATTAACTAAAGTCTTCAATGAAATGGGTAAACCAAACCAAATTAAAGCAGACAAAGATTCAGCTTTCATGTGTGCAGCATTGCAACTTTGGTTAAAATCTGAAGATGTTGTTATTGATATAACAACAAGCAAAAATGGAATTTCTGACGTTGAGAGATTTCATAAAACGGTAAACGAAAAGTTAAGAATCATAAACAGTGAAACAGACATAGAAAATAAGCTAACAAAATTTGAAACTATTCTTTATGTCTATAATCATAAAACAAAACATAACACGACAGGCAGAACTCCTGCAGATATTTTTATTTTCGCTGGAACTCCAAAATATAATACACAGTCAAATAAAATAAATAAAATAGAAAAATTAAATGAATCACGAAATAAATTTGAATTTGATACTATATATCGACAAGCTCCACTAGTAAAATCAAAAACCACTAATCCGTTTAAAAAGACAGGTAAAATCACAAAATTAGATGATAATCATTACGAAGAAGTTAACAAAGGAAGAAAAATAATACATTATAAGTCTAAATATAAGAAAACAATGAAAATTAACGAAAATAAATACGATAATTCCAGATGCGCGCCAAATGAAAACCAAACCTAACTTGTTGATCAACACTATCAACATCTTATTAATTTTAATACATTTTACAAAACTTACCAATGGCCAAAATTTGGAAATCAATCCCGTTCAAGGAAAAAACGGTTATTTAATATTTAAAACAGGAACCTTGGACTTACCAACTAATTACGAATATCATTGTTTAACCGTCAACTTAACCAAAACTGAACTAACGTATCCTAATTTAATTAAACAATCAGAAGAATTTTCAGGTTTAAAACAAATTATATACTTAACAGAGAAATTAAACAGAGAAATGAATGGAATTACAATTGCAAAACGTAGCAAACGAGGTCTTATAAATTTTATAGGCACAGCATACAAATATCTATTTGGAACATTAGATGAACAAGATAAAGAAGAATTAATAAATAAAATTGAAAATTTAGAACAAAACACAATTCAAGTTAATGAACTTAATAAAGTAATAGATGCGGTAAACAAAGGTATTGAAACAATAAATCATTTAAGCTTGGTCAATAATGTAGACGAAAGGCTAGCATTACTTATTTTTAATCTACAAGAATTTACTGAATATATAGAGGACATAGAACTAGGAATGCAACTTACTAGACTAGGCATTTTTATACCCGTTACTCGTAGAGTAAAAGGGTATATTGTATTCGTGCAAAAGTATGTAACAGCTAGAAGGAAGCGTTTCCGACCCTATAAAGTATATATATTCTTGATCCGTCTGTCTGTCTGTCCGTATGAACGCTGAGATCTCGGAAACTATAAAAGCTAGAAGATTGGCATTTTGCATGCAGATTCTAGGAGTTCCTACGCAGCGCAAGTTTGTTTCAAAAAGGTGCCACGCCCCATTTAACGCCCACAATCGCTTATATACGATTTTAAAAATTTAAATATTTCGGAAAAGTAAAAATGCAGTTTTATTGTGTTTATCAATACCTATCGAAATGTAGAAGAAATTTTTCAAATCGGACCATTCGTTAAAAAGTTATGCGTGATCTAATTTTCTATCTCCATCTCCCTCGCACTCCCTTTACCTGAGTAACGGGTATCTGATAGTCGGGGCACCCGACTATAGCGTTCTCTCTTGTTAACCCTAAATTACTTAAGCATGATACTTTAACACATGTTAATTCAGAAAAATTATTAATAATAAAAACCTCTACTTGGTTACAAACCAATACTAATCAAATATTGATAATTTCTCATATAACAAAATACATTATAAAAACTTCAATATTCAAAATTTTGCCTTACCCAAATGAATTTAATGACATATTAACAGAACCTTTAGAAGACAAATATTATTTTCAAAATAATCAAATATTTTCATTTAACAAAAAAGAAAGAGTTACAAATAAATGCATTAGAGGAATATTAAACCAAGCCAATGCCGAATGTAAATACACAAAAATGTATAAAAAATATGAAACAAATTATATAGAGCCAAATATTATAATTACTTGGAACTTACCGAAAACTACTTTAAACCAAACATGTATAAATCAAGCAATAGTTGTCGAAGGAAATAAAATCGTAAAAGCATTTAATTGTTCTGTACAAATCGAAGAAATCTTAATAACAAATACTATAATGGATTACACAGAAACTATTTATGTTAACAATAATGTAACAGTGATAGAACCACTGTCAATAATTGAAGCAAAAGATATAATAAGAATACATACAAGAAAAAAAAACACATTTCAAATTATAATACTTACTATTTTAATTGTAATAATTATAATTTTAATTATTTACTTCATCTATAAATTTAAGAGTATTCCGAGAAACATTGTAATTAAATATAAAAATCAAAACAAAAACAATACTTAGAACCCAGAAAATTAAACAGAATTAAACAATATTGTACCAAATGAAAATACCCTACAATTAAACGAAAATACTACACAAACTAATATACCCACTCACATATACCCTAATATATCCGCCTGAGGACAGGCTCTTTTCTAATGGATGGGGAAGTAACATACCCCCACCCACATATCTACCACATAAAGTAACATACACACACCCACATATCTATCACATAAACATATTTACATTACTCATTTGTCACACCCAAAATCATCGGCTCCCAAGAGTCGCCAATTAATATAAACATCCTCTTGACTTACAAACAAATGAAAGAACCCCAAATTGTCGGCTCCCACGACTGACCAATTAATGTAAACATCCTCTTGCATTATAAACAAATGTCCCCAAACTCCAAAAAGCTTTTATCCCCCAATACTGTAAAATTGCAGACGCAGCTCAAACCTAGATCGCTCTCTTGCTCAGTGCTCTCATTTTGGACACTCTCAATTTATCAATAAAGTTCTTTCTCCCAATCGAAGGTTTGATAAGCGCCAGCTTAGTTTTTAAGTTTAAGTTTTAAGTTGAATCTTGTAAGGAGCAGACCTATCTCTCCCAGTTCACGTTTACACTATTTTGATAAATAAAAATTATATTTTTTTCAAAGTGTTAAATCCCGAATTTGTTATTATATATACAAAACAGTTCATTGAAAACTAAGAATAAACGCACAGCCTAAACTAATTAAATGACCCTATTAAAATTTTTTACCATTCAATTCTTATAACACTAAACTGATTTGCTAAGATTTATTTTGGCCACAAACATGCCCCCATTTTCTTCCAGGGGCAAAAAACCCCCAATTTCTATAAAAAAAAATCTGGACGCTAAACGCGTTAATCAATCGATGCTATTTTTGGCCAAAATTTAGTCCTCTACATAATAAAGATTCTATTTAATTTAATATTCGATATTTTAATGTTTACTATTTTTTATCGATCTTTGAAAATCTAAGAATCTTCCTCATTTTTTCCTAACGGCAAAAAAACACTGATCTAAGTCAATTAGCAATATGAAAATTTATCGAGGGAATCCTGATACTTTAAGGATTCATGAAGCTCTAGGTCAATTCTAAAAAAAGTTACATCAGCCTAAAGTAGGAATAATAATTCCAACAAATTATACACAAGCATTGAACACCGAATGCATTCTCTCGCACTGTCTCTCTCTCTCTCTCTCTCTCTCTCTCTCTGACTCTGTGTAGTACTATATTTGTGCGGCGGCTGATCTTGATTTCTTTTTAAAACTTAAAATTAAAAACTTAAAACTAAATTAAACTTAACAATAAATTAACAATAATTTAAAATTAAATTATACCAGCAACACACACGAATAAACCCCGTCAAAGCGTTCAAGCCGCAGGGCTTTGAAAAAAGGGCAGGGGGGCAGTCATCTATATATATAAAACTGGGTATATCTGGCACCAAAGAGCGAACTAACGAAATACATGGAAGAGTTCGGATTAGGAACGGCAGAAAGAAGTGAAGATTTAAGACGTTTGTTGGCAGCGTTCGCCAAAAAAACGGATCACACGGAAACGGTCAGACAAAGACTCGCGAAGGAAACAATTCCGGCGATCATGGTAACCAGGGAAAGGGATGAGATAATGGACATCAAAGGAGCAAGTCAAGGGGACGAAACGGAAGGAAAGACTGAAATAAAAATGGAAACAGAAGTCATAGACCGGGTACGCGGATGGGGCATCCGGTACCAAGGAACAACAAACCCACTGGAGTTCCTAAGCAAAATGGAACAGTGGGCAGGCGGATACGGAATACGGAAGGGCCAGGTGATACAGACGATGCCATTCATCCTGGAGGGGATCGCGAGTGATTGGTGGAACACCACGCCGAGCAGGGTCGTAACATGGACTCAGCTCAGAACAGAACTTCTAGAATAGTTTTTTGCCGCCGAGGTCTGAGGAACAGTTGGAGAATCAGATTGCACAGATGAAACAAAGAGAAACGGAGCCCGTAAGATAATACGCAATGGGGCTACGAAAACTGATGCAATTCACGAAACTCTCAGAAGAGGCCAAACTCGACCGAGTGTACAAAAACAGCAGGAGCAAGATAAAGCTGTACGCTAGGAGGGCAGGATTCAACTCGTTGACAGAATTCCTCAAAATAGCGGAGGAAGTAGAAGAAATAGAGGCAGAGGACCGGACACAGGCAAGCCAACCTGCACAGCAGCAACTATTATTATTATTATTATTATTTATTAATCTTCCTAGCGCTAAAGTTAACAATTTAACTTAAAAATAAAGCACTAGTCACAAAACAAAGTTTACAATCTTACTGAAAGTTTTACAGAATTACTTAAACATATTTGCAAGTTTTGATTATTATCCGTAGTACAATTTTGAATTCTTATCTATAGTTAGTTCTTGGATTTATAATTAGTTGTGTGTGGTTGTGGGTGTGGGTTAGTTATTTTTTAACATTAATAATAATTCTTTCCGAAACTGTCTAGCACTTCTTGTATTCTTTAAACTGTGTGGTAAATTATTCCAAAGCTTAACAGCCCATGCAAAGAAGTGATTTTCACTTGAGGAATAGTTGATTCTTGTGGGAATTATATTATTCGTTCTGGCTGATTGTGCAAAGTTGAGAAACGAAAACAAGTAATTTGGTTCCTTGATCGTGACTATTTTGTGAAGGAGAATCAGTGTCCTAAATTCAACTAATGTGGAAAAGTCTAGTCCAAAGATTTGTTTAGCATGACTTGAAATTGAATGGTGTGGTTTAATATTGAAAATAAATCTTGCTATATTGTTGTATGCTACGGTTAATTTATTCCTACTTATTGAGTCACATTTTCCAAATATTTCAATGCAGTATAATAGTGAAGGGATTATAATCGACTTTGCTAATACCATTTTACTATGGGTTGGTAAAATACTCTGGATCAGTTTTAATTGACGTAGTTGACAATACGTCTTACCAACTATATAGTTAATATGATTGGACCACGAAAGAGTGCTGTTGAACACAATTCCGAGGTTGTTAGCTCGATTTACGTATTCAATCTCATCAGTATCAACCTTGAGCCTTTGCAATGGTGCGTTTATTTCTTTTTTAAAAATTATCAAACATTTGGATTTTTTTGGATTTATTTGAAGACCGTTATTCATTGCCCAATTGCTAACTAGTTTAAGTTCACTATTACTGACATCAATACATTCAGATATACAGCTATATGGACGACTCACATACATTTGCATATCGTCAGCATACATCTGGACTTCACAATTAGACAAGACATTTGGAAGATCGTTCACATATATCGAAAACAGTAATGGTCCAAGGACCGACCCTTGGGGGACACCACGCTTAGTAAATAAAAAGTCTGAGGTCTCAGACTCCGTTACAACACATTGAGATCGGCCGATTAGGTATGTTCTTACCAAGCTTGTAGCTTGGTTTGAAAAATTATATAGTTTTTCTAACTTAGTACACAGAATAAAATGATCGACAGTGTCGAAAGCCTTGCTATAGTCTAGCAGTGTTAGAAATGTAACTTGCCTGTCATCCGTTTTCATGCGAATATCCTCTGAAATTTTTAAAATTGCTGTCATACAACTAAGCGTTTTCCGAAAGCCATGTTGTCGTGTATTCAACAGTGAATTATCGTGAAGATACAAATTAATTTGTGTGGAGACTAGGCGCTCAAATGCTTTGGATAGAAAGGAAAGTATGCTTATCGGTCTATATTCACCCTTTATTTTTGGTATAGGAAGTACTTTGGCTGTCTTCCAGCATGTTGGAAATGTAGAAGATGTTATTGCTGTATTAAAAATGTGTGTTATATATGGAAGTAGTTTGGGAACAAGGATTAGTAAAAATTTTGGATGTATATTATCGAGACCCATAGCACTTGATTTTATATTTAACATGGACTGTAGGACATCACACTGACTCACACAAACAAAACTAAAGCTAGTATCACAGTTGTTGTTTGGCAATGTGTTCAGGTACGGGTTGTTAGTTTGATCAGGTACTAAAGGTTGAGATTTCACAAATTTATTATTTAATTCATTAGCATTAATATGGCAAGCTGTCTCTTGTCGTTGTTTTCCTACTCCAATACTTTTTATGTTTTTCCAGAATTCTTTACCAGATGACACATTATTGAATTTCTGTTGATAGAATTTCCTTTTAGCTAACCAGCATGACTTATTGACCTTTATTCTCAGGGAACTGTACTGCTTGTGTAAGTAATCTGTTTTATAGCGTTTCCATTTTCTATAGGCCCTATCACACGCATTAATTGTATTTTGATTTCCATGCTAATCCATGGGTTCTCATTTGGCTTAATTTTTTTTGTTTTGACTGGTACATATTTGTTGTATAGAAGCTCGATATTGTTGTTAAAGAACTCTATCTGTAAATCAACATTGGGAATTGTATACAATGCTTGCCAGTTGTAAGAGTTACACTCTGAGTCCAGTAGCGTATAGTTTATATCTTTTAAGGCCCGATAGGTTATGGAGTATTCCTCAGCGCTTACGTCTATGCTATACGTCAAGTAGATAAGATCATGCCGCGAGAAAACTGGTACAGATACCTGGTCATATAAAAGGATTTTACTTGCGTCATCTACGAAAAATACATCTAGTAGGGTTTGTGAGGATTTTGTGAAATGGGTAGGGTGTGTGACATTTGCTGGCTGAAGTCCGAGAGATAATAGTTCTGCGCAGAGACTAGTATCAGTTAAAAGGTCACTGTTGAAATCACCGGTTAATACAACATTTTTGTATGTCAGATTGATGTCAGTCAGATTGGCAAGTAGATCTGAGTAGCAAGTAGTACGATGTGGTCTATAGGCACAGCCAATAAGAATGTTTTGAGAATTTGTTCCTCGTATTTCTACAAATAAGTATTCTATTGCACTCTCTAGCTCTTGCTGACGTATAACTTTACATTTAAATTGTTTACGGACAAAAATAGCAACACCGCCGGCATGATTTACTCTATCAGAACGAAACAGATTGTAATCAGCACAACGAAGATATGAACTACTGATATCGGACGTGAACCAAGTTTCGGAAACACAGATGACATCGACTTTTGAATTTTCGAATAGGTACCTGAACTCATCGATTTTATTAGTCAGACTTTGCGCATTTATGTGACATATTTTCAGACCAGTAGTTTGTTTACAAAGAATTCTGATCAATGCATGGCTGTTAAAGTTTTGATTAGGCTCGATTGCAGACATAAGTAAAAGAAGTATAAGTATTTTGAAGTGCTAAGACCTGGAACACACACACAGTACCACACATAATATAATAAAAGTACAAATTGCAATTGAAAGTAAATATAAATAGAACTAATAATACCTTAAAATGAACATATAGAACATTTAGATGAACTGCATTAACGAAATAAATTAGGTGTCGCTCCATCCTTCCTAGAGTCAGTTTCAGCAGGTGTCTCATGCCGATCAGAATTAATGTCGGTAAGGGCCTTCATGTTCTCAATGCATAGGACCTGATCACTGCCCGTCTTCTTTACGTGGACCATTGCTCGACGAGTGAAGACAGCCGATAGGACCTTCTGACGCTTCATGTGCATGGCTGCTTTAAAAATCTCATAGTTGGTTTTAGTCAGCTGTTCGTTCAGATAGATTGGAGTGGGCGAATCTATGCCAACATAACTTAGAGAAAGCTGGCTTTTCGTTTCACGCCGTAGTGCACCCACGGTACGCATTAGGTTAGCCTTGTCCTCAAGTCTATCGAACTTGATCATTATAATTGGGTCAACTATAGAACGACCGTTTCTAGGGGGTTTCATCCGGAATATATCTCGAATTCTTGGGGTGGGGGTAACCTTAAGGTTAAAGCAAAGAGTGTGAAACAATGCCCTCACATCTTCGCCTTGATTAAATGGTACCCCATGAAGGCGGAGATCACAAGCTACCCTTTCATTTTGCTGCAGCTCAGATGCAGACTTTAGGCGATTGACTTGGTCTCGCAAGGCCCGGATTTCCGCAACCTCACTCTCCAAACGCTCAACTCTCTTCATGATTTCCGACATATCTCTGTTAATAGCGTCCAGCGTAACAGTAATTTTGGTCGTAATGCGATTCTCCAGTTCAGCCATATGGTTTTTAAAGAAATCAGTTTGCTCAGCAAACTTCTGGCTTATTTTATCCCAAAGCCCATCTGTTGGAGAACTTAACTCAGTGGAAGTTTTTTCCCTGGTTCTCTTTGCTGGCGGTTGTGGCATGTTTAGGCAGTTAGAATTTAAAAAATGGTTTGGCGAAAAATAAGCTAGCTGCTACAACACGAACTCTTTTAACAGTCACACTTCTGCGGTGGTGTGATCGTACCGTGTGAATGGTGACAACAGCTGACCTGGTCCACCTCTAGTTTTTGGCTTACTTTTGACACGCTTTCTGGCTCAAGAGAGTGTTCCGCCTTTTTTGCCGTTTTTTCACCGTGTTTGCGACGATTTGAGTGGTCTTCGGGGATATGAGTGGCTTTTGCGACGCGAAGAATTTTGTTTTATTTTACCAAAATCAGCAACGATACGGGAAAAACATCAGCATGTGCAGACGACTTAGGCTCCGGGTCGATTTGTTGAAGCTTATTGTTGGTCGTAACAGTAGCGGGAACTCAGAAAAAACGAGTCAACACGGAGCTTGAGGTATAGCACGGTCCTCAACTAGGACCGAAAATATGCAAATTAAATTTCTCCTTAGTGATTTGGTTAAAAAAATTTATTTTTATTTAACATCACTTATCTCTAACATTTCATAGGTTGCACTTAGAATATTTCACTGCTCCAATCGTATAACTTCACTTCTAATTCACTTCTATTGTTCTTATTCTTTCGGATCTCAAAAACGGACTGCCGCACTTGGGCTGAAAGATTAATAATCAAACCTCGGCTTAAGAGATTTTATCTTCAAAAATTGATTAAGATATTGACTCAAGAGAGTCGGAAAAATAGGATGATGAAATTTGGCAATTAAATCTGAAATCAAGATTCTGCCGGAAATCGGTGTTTACATTATCGAGCTTCGAGGGTCGCTTTGGGTCTCCGATGTTTAGAATATCGGCTGAGGATGTTTACAGAATCCGTTCAATGCGGAGTGTGAAATGATTTGGGTGAGAACCACTCGAAGGCGTAGTTGAATGAAATAGCTGACTACGGGTTTATCTCGGAGTCAATTCTGAATTATTTGGAAATTGGGCTGGGCTCAAAGTTGTTTATAAATCGGGTAAGTGGCCCTTAGTAATGTGCTATATAACTCCCTCCATCCTAAATTGAATCGTCCCGATTCATTGGAACTAAAGGGTATATTGACTGTAATTGATTAGTCAGTTCGACAATGATAACTTATCTTATCTTATCTTATAACTTATTCACTTCTATTGTTCTTATTCTTTCGGATCTCAAAAACGGACTGCCGCACTTGGGCTGAAAGATTTATAATCAAACCTCGGCTTAAGAGATTTTATCTTCAAAAATTGATTAAGATATTGACTCAAGAGAGTCGGAAAAATAGGATGATGAAATTTGGCAATTAAATCTGAAATCAAGATTCTGCCGGAAATCGGTGTTTACATTATCGAGCTTCGAGGGTCGCTTTGTGTCTCTGATGTTTAGAATATCGGCTGAGGATGTTTACAGAATCCGTTCAATGCGGAGTGTGAAATGATATGGGTGAGAACCACTCGAAGGCGTAGTTGAATGAAATAGCTGACTACGGGTTTATCTCGGGGTCAATTCTGAATTATTTGGAAATTGGGCTGGGCTCAAAGTTGTTTATAAATCGGGTAAGTGGCCCTTAGTAATGTGCTATATAACTCCCCCCATCCTAAATTGAATCGTCCCGATTCATTGGAACTAAAGGGTATATTGACTGTAATTGATTAGTCAGTTCGACAATGATATTTTCTTCTTGGGTGTTTTCATTGTCGGGAATATTGGTATTTTCATTTTCGGGTATATTATTTTCTTCATTAATTTCTACATGGGTTTGCCGTGGTTTGAATATTAAAAAACTTCTGTATTTAATTATAAGCATAATCATTAAATATAATAATGTAAGTATTACCAATATTAACGAAATTGGTATTTGGGTTTGTTTGATTTGAATAAAAGGATTTAGTATGTTAATATTATCGAATGAAAGTTCCGAATTATTTGACATTATATATTCGGTTACTAAAAATCGGTATGTTTACGAGCAGTGATGTATTCCAATATCTTATTTTCTACATTAGTGTAGGTTACATTATTAATTATAGAAGTGCCATTAAAAGTTACTAAATACGACCCTTCTAAATGGGTGTCATTGATTACATTTTTTCCGTTTACAAAAATGGCTCCTTCTTGGATTACATCTACATTTTTATTTTTTTCTCTGATTTTTTTACATTTTGTTTTTTCTCCAATTAATAAATTTGTAAAACACGATCCTTCTGGATTTATTGTGCAGTAATTATTAAACAATTCATTCTTAAAATTAGACATTACATAATACTTGTTTTTACATTTTGCGACGTGATTGTCGATTAATAATTTTCCATCTTTATGTGAAATTGATCTTGCATTGTATACTTCGCAACGATCGGTAATAATGGGATATTTTATGTATATAATAAAAAGTTCTTGGTGCAAAGCAATTTTAAATTCAGATATATCCAATAGGTCAGTTATAATTACAGGCTTTTGTTCATGTTTATAATTTTCTTATAGGTCCTCATTGTTTAAAATTTTTATGTTAAAAACATCAATTTTTGCAAGTGTAATTGTATCCATTAAATTTGTAAGATCGTAAGTAAGCAAACGTAAACGATATTTTCTAAGTGGATTTTCTTGATTTTTAAATGCAGATTTGAAATCATTAGATAACGTTTTTATTTCTTTAAATATTTTAGAGTTAATAACGAATTGATCGTTATTAGTTTGTATTAAATAATTGATTTTATTCTGAACAGCTATGAAATCATAATGATCTGGAGTACCAGCTAACCATTTCCAAATAGTGCCTAATTCATTAATTCCTCGCTTTGATCTATTGGGTATAATTTGTGCGATAAGTATTTTAATTATTTTTAAATCCTGTACTATTTCCCAATGTAAATTCTGGTCAGTATTTATAAATTCAGATTCAAGATTAATTATTTCTTTATAAAAACTTATATTAGTAATATGAAATAAATCCGCGTATGATTCATAAATAAGAGCATCTTTGGTATCCTTGTAAAGGAAGAAATCATGGTTTGTATAATCCATAATTTCGGCGTTGGATGTAGCCACCATCAATAATAAGAAAGTTAATGATATCATTATCTGGAATTTGAAATTGAACATTTTTTATTTAGCATTTAATATTGTCTTTATGAATCGTACGGTTTCGATTATTAATAATAACCTTATTAGGATGATTCTCCTTTACTACTTGTTTTTTGTATCTTGAATTAAATTTGTTTCTTTCCCCGTGTTTTTTTTTCATAAATTACCTCACCTACGTGATAGTTTTTTCTTCGTTTATTTTTATTGTGAAAATCTAACATTTTTTTCTGAGCTTGTTTAAGCAGTTGGGAAGTTGTATCATGCTTAATTTTATTAAATAATATGTCATATGGTCGTTGATTAGTAATTGAGTGTATGTTTAAATTATATTTCTGTGCTGCTCTAATAATAATTTCTGAATAATCGACTAAATTAAGCTCGTCTTTAATGCAACGGGCAATTTCTGTCAGTGTCGAGTGTGCCCTTTCAATTTGTCCATTGGAGGTACTATTTTGAATAGGAATCTATACAGGTAATGAATATTAAATTTTGAGCATAATATATATCAATATGTAAATTTTCACCCTCTCTTTCTGGAATAGGTGCCTCTCCAATAGGAATTTGCACTGGGTGTCTATTGTATTTATTCTGATTACAGATTTGACAATTTTTAATATATTCTTTAAGTTTCTTGTATAAATTCGGCCAATAATATACTCTACATATTTGCTTATAATTTTCATCAAGCCCTCTATGAGCTCTACAATGAGTTTCCGTTATAATAAGAGCCTGGTCTTCCGCATTTTCGACATCTTGGACAAATATTTTCGTATTTAAAAATGTATTAATAAAATTATCTTTAAGTGGTTTTTGTATTCTATATAAATCTTCTAAAGTACAATGAATTCCTATAGTTATATTTGGTGGAATATATTCCCTTAGAATTGATACCAAATTTTCTGGAATATCATATATCAACAACTGCTAATAGCAACGGGGAGGTATACAATACATGACTCGATAAACTCATTTGGAAATACAAGGCCTTGTATTTCCAAATGAGTTTATCGACTCATGTATTGTATACCTCCCCGTTGCTATTAGCAGTTGTTGCTTAAACTGGTTTAAGGGCTTTCGGGTTTCTTGTATAACATTCTCAAAACTACTCTCTGCTGAATGCTGAGTGTTTTGATCTGAGACCGATTCATTACTTTCTGTCAAGTTATTTATTTGGATTCTTGATAAGGCATCTGCGACAACATTTGTTACTCCTGGCTTATAAATAATTTTTGGTGAATAACTTTCAATAAAAGAATACCATCTCTTCATTTCAATATTTGGGTTTTTTTGAGAAATGGAAAATGATAAAGGTTGATGATCTGTATAGATCTCAATGTTATTAACTCCATATAAATAATTTCGTAAATTTTTAAATGCCCAAACTATGGCTAAAAGTTCCTTTTTATTAGTAGCATATAATTGTTCAGTTTTAGATAAAGTTTTGGAAATAAAAGTAATTGGTTTTCCTTCTTGAGAGAGAACAGCTCCAATTGCTAAATCAGATGCGTCAGTGGTTAAAGTAAATTTTTTATTATAATCTGGTTGTACTAATTCTATTTGTGCGATTAAATTATCTTTGAGCTCGTTAAAAGCTCTGACAGCTGCATCATCCAACTTTATGAAAGTTCTACGTGAATCTTTTTTAGATACTTTGCCAGTTTCACCTTCCAAATATTTGGTTAATGGTTTTGCAATTTTGGCGTAATTTTGCACGAATTTTCTGTAATATCCTGTGAGGCCTAGGAAGCTTCTAAGCTCTCGAATATTTTTTGGAATTGGGTATTTTAAAATTGTAGAAATTTTTTCGGCATCGGTTTTGATCACATTGTGAGATACAACGTAACCAAGAAAATTTGTTTCTAATTTAAAGAACTTTGATTTTTCAATAGAAATTTTCATGTTTGCGTTCAGCAAAATTTTAATTATGACAATTAAATCTCTGTAATGTTGTTCAACAGTATTTGAAAAAATAATAAAGTCATCCATATAGACATGACAAATTTTACCAACTTCATCTCTTAATATATCATCCATTGCTCTTTGGAAAATTCTGGGAGCGTTAGTTAACCCGAATGGCAATCGAAGGAATTCGTATTTACCATTATTTATTGAAAAAGATGTTTTTTTAATGTCTGATTCTTTCATGAGAATCTGATGAAATCCAGATTCTAAATCGATTGTTGAAAAGTATTTTGCCTTTCCAAGGTTTGACAAAATTACTGAAGGATCCTGCATTGGGTATCTGTCGGGTATTGTATTTTCGTTTAATTTTTAAAGTCAATTACGAGACGGAGTTTTGGAGTTCCATCTTCGTTGAAGCCCTTTTTGGTACTACTAATACAGGAGAATTATAAGGACTCCTACTTGGCCTTATAATTTCTCTGTTTAACATTCGGTTTATTTCCGAATTTACAAAATCTGATGCTGACAAAGCATACGGATATTGTTTACTATATATGGGTCTATCATTTTCTGTATTTATTTCACCTCGAATATCAGTTCTAAATGGAATCTGCATATTTATTTTCGAGTGTTCTTTGCTGATAATGTTTTGAATCTCATTCTCCAAATCATTTAATTGATTTGCAGATGATATTTTTTTATTGTTAATTAAATCTTTGTCGGATACTTCTACGACGGCGTGTTCAGGATTTTTATTTCCCAAACTTTTAATTTTGCCGTATATTTCTACGACGGCGTGTTCAGGATTTTTATTTCCCAAACTTTTAATTTTGTCGGATATTTCTACGACGGCGTGTTCAGGATTTTTGTATCCCAAACTATTTTCACTTTGATTACCCACTTCAGAATCGGATCTGACTTGAGTCTCTTTATCAAAATATTTTTTTATGATAAATTCTCTTAACGGAAGAATGGTATTTTTTTCAGATAAAGAATGTTGATTTAAAAAGTTCCCATTATCGTAATTCAATTTTTCTTCTTTTCCATTATATTTTAGTATTCCCTTAGCTGTATCGATTACAGCTCCAATTTTCTTTAATAGATCAGATTCTAGTCCCTCTATTTAATAAAACGTGTATCGCATATTAAATATAGTTATCATGTGATAATATTTAATTATTGAATATCCATTCACTGTGGATACCCTTTTATAAATTGGAAGTTCATTCTTATTATACCCGTTACTCGTAGAGTAAAAGGGTATATTGTATTCGTGCAAAAGTATGTAACAGCTAGAAGGAAGCGTTTCCGACCCTATAATGTATATATATTCTTGATCAGGATCACTAGCCGAGTCGATCTAGCCATGTCCGTCTGTCCGTCTGTCCGTCTGTCTGTCTGTCCGTCTGTCTGTCTGTCCGTATGAACGCTGAGATCTCGGAAACTATAAAAGCTAGAAGATTGGCATTTTGCATGTAGATTTTAGAAGTTCCTACGCAGCGCAAGTTTGTTTCAAAATGGTGCCACGCCCCCTTTAACGCCCACAATCGCTTATATACGATTTTAAAAATTTAAATATTTCGGAAAAGTAAAAATGCAGTTTTATTGTGTTTATCAATACCTATCGAATTGTAGAAGAAATTTTTCAAATCGGACAATTCGTTTAAAAGTTATGCGTGATCAAAGTTTCCATCTCCATCTCCCTCGCAATCCCTTTACCTGAGTAACGGGTATCTGATAGTCGGGGCAACCGACTATAGCGTTCTCTCTTGTTTTTATATATTCCTGTCTTTATATAACAAGAAGTTGCCCCTGTGTCAATTAATATTTTTAATTTTTATACCCGTTACTCGTAGAGTAAAAGGGTATATTGTATTCGTGCAAAAGTATGTAACAGCTAGAAGGAAGCGTTTCCGACCCTATAAAGTATATATATTCTTGATCAGGATCACTAGCCGAGTCGATCTAGCCATGTCCGTCTGTCCGTCTGTCCGTCTGTCTGTCCGTCTGTCTGTCTGTCTGTCTGTCTGTCTGTCTGTCCGTATGAACGCTGAGATCTCGGAAACTATAAAAGCTAGAAGATTGGCATTTTGCATGTAGATTTTAGAAGTTCCTACGCAGCGCAAGTTTGTTTCAAAATTGTGCCACGCCCCCTTTAACGCCCACAATCGCTTATATACGATTTTAAAAATTTTAATATTTCGGAAAAGTAAAAATGCAGTTTTATTGTGTTTATCAATACCTATCGAAATGTAGAAGAAATTTTTCAAATCGGACCATTCGTTAAAAAATTATGCGTGATCAAAGTTTCTATCTCCATCTCCCTCGCACTCCCTTTACCTGAGTAACGGGTATCTGATAGTCGGGGCAACCGACTATAGTGTTCTCTCTTGTTTATTAATTGTTTTATCTGTACGAATTAAGTAGGGTAAGCCTACTCCTGAGCTTCGCCTAAAAAATGATCTTCCTCAATATTGTTGAGCCTCATTGTCTTGTTAACCGGTTGATTAACAGTTCCTGCGGGCATTCTTTTATTTTGTACTTGTTCCTGCTGATTGTATGGTTTCCTATTTTGATTCCATTTATTATAATTATTATTCTGATAATTATTTCCCTGATTAAAGTTATTATTGGGCCTATTCGGAATCTGCAAAGATTCATCTATTTCCATAGGCTCTGGCTTATTCTGAGGTTGTCTGTATGAATTCCATTGATTTTGTTGGTTATAAAAAGGTCTCCCCTGATTGAAATTATTATTTCGGTTCTGATTAAAATTGTTTTGATTTTGCCAATTTTTATTAAAGTTATTATTTTCCTGATTAAATCTAAAGTTGTTATTGTTCCTTTGATTATTGTTATAATTGTTTAGTTGTCTTGGTTTGTTGTTTAAAAATATTATACCTTTACCACTTTGGTTTGGTTCGTTGATTTTTTTCTGTGTATTTGTAAACGAATTTGCAAAATGTGCTCTCATACTATTACTTTGAAGTTCCTGTACTATAGCCATAGCATTAGGTAAATCTTGGGGATTCACGGAAAAGATTGTGTCGGAAATTTGACCGTTAAGGCCAGTTATAAAAACTCGAAAGGCGGTTTATCTATGTTTTTCATTCATTTCTTGAGTAATCGGTTTGTTTCGTCCGTAAGTCATAATTGTTTTGTTAATTAATAAAGTCAATTTACTATTGACTGTTCCATAATAGTCCATTATGGATAATTTACCCTGGCTGAGAACACTTAACTCCTGTACAATAATATGGATAGGACGTTTGTCACTATAGACAAAGTCTAGTCTGGCCATTATGGCATCGAAGTTTAAAACCGTACCGTTATGGGTTAAGGCGTCATTGGCCATCCCTGTTATTTTGTTTCTTAATATTGATAATGCTGAATAAAATTTTTCGCTACCTCTGGTATATTGACCCATAGCTGTTTCAGCTGATTCCCTCCAGCTAACATATTTGTCTTCTTCACCCCTATACTCTCTAACAGATTTGATGATCTCATAAGATGTCTCGCATTTAATATTTGGGTCAACTATTTCTACTTGATAATCTTCAACTTCCTTTATTTTATTAGCAAGCTGTAATTTTAAACTGGCTATCTCTTCTTTTAATGGATTCAATTCACAATTAACAATGTGTTTAATTAATTCTCCTATATTTAACATTGTGTTATTTGCATTTGTAGGATCTTGAGGGGTAATTACGTTGTGAGGCCTTTTATTACTTGGACCTGCTTGTTCTGGATTCATTTTTAAAATATTTTCAAAAATCTTTAATTAACTCTTCCACTTTTATATTCTTATATTTCTTATAATTTTTCTTAATTAATAAAAAAAAATAATCTCGCTCACGACTTGTCCTTTTTCTAGCCGATGATCCTTGTTGGGGTCTTCTATTAGTCTTCCTTCTAAATTAAATTGTCTTCCTTCTTTATTTGATTTGTCTTCCTTCTTTATTTGGCGAGGGATTGCCCTACAGCCTGGTATTTTTTTGTTTTTTCTTTTTGATGATTTTGTGAAGATTTTTGTATTCAACTTTTTTAATTTTTTTCTTTTGTATAATTAATTGTTCACTTCAATTTTTAGCTGGTGTTGGTTCTCTTTTTTATTTTTTTTTTTTTTATTTTATTGTTCACTTTTGTACATTTTTTGGTTGTTAATTTTATTATATATTTTTTTTAATTTTATATGTTTATGTGTCCGGAGCAATAAAAATTTTTTTGACAAGCACTACTTTTATTAGGGAGGTTTTTTTTTTTTAAATAGATTATACCATTTATTGATTTCTACTTTTAAAGATTTGTTTAGATCAACACACACTTTTTTGGTTTTCGTTGGTTATTTTGATTTAAGGAGGATTATTACATTTATTGATTTCCTGCCCTTTTTTTATAACACAACTTTTTTTATTTTCAGCGGGTTGTATCTGGGTTTTTTCGGCCGCACTAAATTCCTTTTTCATATAAAAACATTTTTTGAACTTTTTTTATATTTTTTATGCCTTGCTTTAGAATTTGTTTTAACTATGCGGCCCCACGTTGGGCGCCAATTAAATTTCTCCTTAGTGATTTGGTTAAAAAAATTTAATTTTATTTAACATCACTTATCTCTAACATTTCATAGGTTGCACTTAGAATATTTCACTGCTCCGATCTTATAACTTATTCACTTCTATTGTTCTTATTCTTTCGGATCTCAAAAACGGACTGCCGCACTTGGGCTGAAAGATTAATAATCAAACCTCGGCTTAAGAGATTTTATCTTCAAAAATTGATTAAGAGATTGACTCAAGAGAGTCGGAAAAATAGGATGATGAAATTTGGCAATTAAATCTGAAATCAAGATTCTGCCGGAAATCGGGGTTTACATTATCGAGCTTCGAGGGTCGCTTTGGGTCTCCGATGTTTAGAATATCGGCTGAGGATGTTTACAGAATCCGTTCAATGCGGAGTGTGAAATGATATGGGAGAGAACCACTCGAAGGCGTAGTTGAATGAAATAGCTGACTACGGGTTTATCTCGGAGTCAATTCTGAATTATTTGGAAATTGGGCTGGGCTCAAAGTTGTTTATAAATCGGGTAAGTGGCCCTAAGTAATGTGCTATATAACTTGCATGCGCTGCGGAGGAACCGGACATGCGGCAAGCACGTGCAGCAGGGGTAACGAAGGGAGCAGCCAAACCATAAGGGCTGTAGCCAGAATCGCCCAGGATAGCCGAGCAGCCGAGACAACAGACTGGGATATACTAGAGGTCCATGAGGAGCAGCACAACGACGAAGGATGGACACTACCAGAAGGAGCGGGATCACACCTCCTTACGGCACGGTTCACCGGCTGACTTCTCCTCTCTTGCGGCTGACCTCAGGGTCCCCAAGCACCAACTTCTCTCTCTTGTGGCTGACCTCAGGGTCCCCAAGCACCAACTTCTCTCTCTTGCGGCTGACTTCCGGGTCCCCGCAACAAATTCTCTCTCTCTTGTGGCTGACTTCCGGGTCCCCAGGCAACCAACTCTCTCTCTCTTGTGGCTGACTTCAGGGTCCCCAACCAACCAATTCTCTCTCTCTTGTGGCTGACTTCAGGGTCCCCAAGCAACAAATTCTCTCTCTTGTGGCTGACTTCAGGGTCCCCAAGCAACATTCTCTCTCTTGCGGTCGACTTTCGGGTCCCCAAGCACTAAATAGATCTCTCTCGCTCGTGGCCGACTTCAGGGTGCCCAGGCACCCTATTCTCATTTCAGGTAACCTAACCCGTGCTGGTCCTATCGAGCAGCTTGACGGCTCCCGAGACCAGGTATCCTAAGCGTATGAAGGAAGCGAAGGCTGCAAGGGCGGCACCCCGCCAATCCGGAGAATTCGTTAGTTGTTAATAAATTGTCAAGATACTTACTGAAATAAAAACCTAGTTCTAATTCAATTACTAAGTAATTCCCCACTACTTCTACTCTGGGCTGGGTCGGAACTCTCTTTCAGCAACCACGCCTGACACAAACAAATTCTTGTGACGAACCGTGGCCATCCCTGAGCCACCCGACAACGACGAACCATCACATAATTTTAATTATTTACTTCATCTATAAATTTAAGAGTATTCCAAGAAACATTGTAATTAAATATAAAAATCAAAACAAAAACAATACTTAGAACCCAGAAAATCAAACAGAATTTAACAATATTGTACCAAATAAAAATACCCTACAATTTAACGAAAGTACTACACAAACTAATATACCCACTCACATATACCCTAATATATCCGCCTGAGGACAGGCTCTTTTCTAATGGATGGAAAAGTAACATACCCACACCCACATATCTACCACATAAAGTAACATACACACACCCACATATCTACCACATAAACATATTTACATTACGCATTTGTCACACCCAAAATCATCGGCTTCCAAGAGTCGTCAATTAATATAAACCTCCTCTTGAGTTATAAACAAATGAAAGAACCCCAAATTGTCGGCTCCCACGACTGACCAATTAATGTAAACATCCTCATGCATTATAAACAAATGTCCCCAAACTCCAAAAAGCTTTTATCCCCCAATACTGTAAAATTGCAGACGCAGCTCAAACCTAGATCGCTCTCATGCTCAGTGCTCTCATTTTGGACACTCTCAATTTATCAATAAAGTTCTTTCTCCCAATCGAAGGTTTGATAAGCGCCAGCTTAGTTTATAAGTTTGAGTTTTAAGTTGAATCTTGTAAGGAGCAGACTTATCTCTCCCAGTTCGCGTTTACACTATTTTGATAAATAAAAATTATATTTTTTTCAAAGTGTTAAATCCCGAATTTGTTATTAATTATATATTTTTTTTTGTTTAACATTTCCATTTTTTTTATTGGATCTTCTCTGAATTGAGACTAACAATAGGTATATAGAATCTTAAATTAAAAAACTATCTGACGCGAGATTTAGGGGCTCTAACGCGATTGCGTTGCAATCGGGTCCGGTTGGAAAACCTGGCTAGGCCCCTGGCGAGCTGGTTTGGATGAGAAGTTAGATTGGTGTGGTAGGACGCTTAGCCAAGTCGTGTAATCCCGTTAAAGAGTTTACAAATAACCTCAACTGCACAGTTAGGAAGTTCGATTAACATTTTGGGAGTTATTTGATCACCGCCTGGGGCCTTTTTTGGCAACTTTTGAAACAGAATTGGCTCCGTCTCAGATTCGATTCGAATTGACGGCGACGGTAGTGCGAATGAATTAGTTGCAGTGTTTGGCGGGAAAACATTTCGAAGGTGTAAAGCAAATGTACAAGCTCTGTCTTTGTCGCTTCTGGCCCAGCTGCCTGAAGAGTCTCTTATGGGAATTGCTGTTTCGGCCGGCGCACTAAGAGTTGGGTGGGCCCTCCACAGGGGATTCTTAGTGCTGGTGGGTGAAAGTTTCACAATGTATTGGCTTTGTGATTTTACTTTTTCTTGCCTTAGAGCCCTGGTAAGTGTGCGACCAGCTTCCTTAAGACTTTGGTTTGAGGATGGCGATCTGCTGGTTTGCCAAGCACGTCTCCAGAACAATCTGTTCGATTTCAAGGTTAGTTGGTGTGTGTGCCCATCCTAGACTTGCGGTGTTGAGACTATGGCTGCTGCGACGAGTACAGACTCCAGTGCATCGGCATAGCAGTCGATGTCCTCCTTGATGTTGAGCTGTGAAGTTAGTTCAATGTGGAAACTTACGTACTTTTTGAACTTCAGGCAGTTGGTTCTATGCGACGACAGCCTGCAAGTGTGCTCGATGGATTCCGGGCTTTGAAGAAAAGTTATAAGCACAGGTGAGTGGTCCGATGATAGATCCAAAAGCGATTTTGCTGAAATTAGATTGCGAGAAATGTTTTTTGTCACAGCAAAATCAATTAAATCAGGTAGTTTTCTAGGATCTGTTGGCCAGTATGTAGGGCTGTCTGGTGAAACGTAGTTCAGTTTGTTGCATGTTTTTTGGCGCCATGAAAGGCGGAAATGTAGGCGCTAGCCAGGCTTAAGCGTTTAATGAGTTTTTGGGCGTTAGAGTGGGCTTGGCAAACTTTTATTAGGCCAATCGATAGGTATTGACGAAACAAATACATATCAATTAAAACTTTCATAATTGCATCAAAACTGTGCCCACAGCTTGTAGCTTGTGTGCGTCAGAGAGGGCGTGGCACCATTTTAAAACAAACTTGCGCTGCGTAGGAACTCCTAAAATCTACTTGCAAAATGTCAATCTTCTAGCTTTTATAGTTTCCGAGATCTCAGCGTTCATACGGTTGGACAGACAGACGGACATGGCTAGATCGACTCGGCTAGTGATCCTGAACAAGAATATATATACTTTATAGGGTCGGAAACGCTTAATTCTACCTGTTACATACTTTTGCACGAATACAATATACCCTTTTACTCTACGAGTAACGGGTATAATAATTAACAAGAATATTTAACCTTGCTTTTTGCTTGTCAGTTAATTTCTGTTGGCATCGACTCCTTCATCACAACAATTAGGAACTTTCTCCACGAGTAACGGGTATAATAATTAACAAGAATATTTAACCTTGCTTTTTGCGTGTCAGTTAATTCATGTCTGTTGGCATCGACTCTTTCATCACAACAATTAGGAACTTTCTCCACTTCTGACAAATTTAAATGCTTTGGAAATAAATCATAGGATTTCCAGAAATCCACTCCTAAATACAATTGTTGTTTCAATGATGGAACGATATAAATTGAAAAGGCTTCTTCAAGGCTTCGCATATACTGTCCCAGAGAACTAACGACTTGTGATATCTCCAATAAAAATCATTCGCCTTGCCCTCAAACAAAACGTTTGCATTGCGGCACAATTTCCCGAAATTCCCCTCTAGGGTTTGATGAGTAAGTGCTTCCACTCTGTATATGAAATTGTCTACAGTTACCCCTGTTCCGGAAAATTTGACTTTCCAACTCACTACCGCTATTAGCTTGTGATGCTGGAGAAGCTACTAACGATTCTGATCTGTTCCTGGTTGGGTTAGGGTTTCTCAGGATTGGAAACTCCCCGTCTTCCATAACTATTTCGCTTCGTCTATGGGATCTTTCGTCTGTATTCGACTGTGATCTCTAATAAGCTATGCCTGTGGCTTCGGCCGAGATAGAATTTTGTGCCTCTAAACTCTTTGTATACATTTTCCTAAGGAGCTTCCGAGCTTATGGGCCAACATGACTAAAAGGCGCTTCTCCATTGCCAACAATGTAATATCGTTTACGGCCCTAGCGGTATCAAATGATGGTTCGCTGCTGACACTAGGATTAGTATTTGGGTTCTGGATTTTGCTGCCTGTTGTTACACTCTTGCTAGTTCCGGATTGCTGTGCTCGGGAGACAGCTCGGGCTTCCCGGGCACTCCCAGTTGGACCGCATTGAACCTTGCAAACTTACATGGTGTTCTTAGTGCTGTGGCTACGGATTCAATCTAATGGGACACACTGGCTTAAAGTTTTCCCCAGCGGCAGTGTTATCAGGGGATCGGATAGATACAATAAGATAATCTTGTTGGTGCTAACACTCTCTACTCTACTCAACAAAAAAATGTAATCTGACCTGAACTCAAGCTGGATGCTACGCGTATAGCAGGATTTTATTTGTTTACTAAATTTTCTCGCAGAATTTACAAGAGATTCGATTTCCTGCTTAGAGAACTGCCACCTCTAATATTTCAGGAAACTCGTGGAGAGAGACGATCAAATCTTCAACTGAGCCTTGCGATCTGGCTACTCGGAACGCCCGCTGTAACGGCTGCAATAATTTAACAGCTATTTAAACTAACAAATTTATATTTCTTCGCATGAATTTTATTTTGGGTTCATGTTTTAAAGTCCCTTCAGGGCCCTACTACACTTTTCATCACCTTGTAGACTGGACAGCCTCTGTAGTTTGCGGTGTGGTTTCCTTGGCAGTTTACATACTTTTTAGTGAGAGAGCCTTCCTTGTTGGCAGGGCAGGGTTCGGAGCCGTGGCAGTTTCACACAAGCTACACATACTGACCTGAGGATGCAGTAAGCCCTGGTATGACCGTATTCCTGGCAATTTGTGCATTGCACTGGCCCGGTCCGTTTGTGCGGCTCTTCCACTGTGATCCTACGGTGCAGAAGGTACTGCAACTTGTAGATCGGGTGCACTGCGTTTTATATTCCCTTTCATAAGCGGAATAACATGAAAGTTATCTTTTCCAACAAGATCAACTATTTTGTTGACTGGAGCATTCGAGATCTTCTCCCAAATAAAAATAGATGGGGGCTTTAGTATCCTTGGGGCTAATTGTTCGGACTCAGAATGGAAAATCTATTTTCATCTAATGGCCCGGGATTTTCAGGGCCTTTGTTGGAACGATTTATTTTTGGCTTATTGCCGTCCGAGTTTTTTGGGGGTGTTAGCTTGCGCTTGGAGATATTAATGTAGCGATCCATGCCTGTCCGCATGGCCGAACCCGCTTGCAGAATTGTCACTTCTTCTACCGTAGCTTTGTTTTTGCCGTTTGCACCGATTTTTGCACTTGGTTGTGTTGTTACTTTATCTGCAGCACAAGAAGAGGGTGGAGTCGTTATTGCATTGTTGGCGACAGAGACCGTTGTAGTAGTCGTAGTAGTTGCTGTTGTTGTTGCGCTAGGCGGCAGAAGCTCTTTTGGAGTCTTGCATTTCTCACTCCACGGCGTTTGAGCGGTGAAGAGTAGGGCGGGAGAGCAAGAGCTAGATCTCTGGTTTTCGGCGGTCAGTAAACTTGCACCTTCAAGCACTTTCGGTTCTAGAGTATTACTCGTCACCGTAAAATAAGCATTGTTACGGGCTAAAGAAAGACGACGTTTGTTCTACGTTCGGGCTTCGTCTTGTTGTTTTTGTCGTTGAGTGCGCTGATCCACGTTCTTACTCATTTGTTTATAGTTAGTGCGTAAAGATTAATTATTTAATTAATTAAAACTTTAGTTTACGATATCTGATTTGCATCGCGAAACGCAAAACCTCGCGTTTATTAATTTTTCGAACGTTTTCGACTGATTGCCTAATTGTTTTTCCGGAGCGTTAATAAAACACGTCTGCACGCAGCCGAAGTACGTAAAAAATCATAATATGGTTGTAAAAGAGTTCAAGGCTAAGATAAAGAAGAAGGGGCCCATGGAAGTAAAACTTCCTAGTCGATGCCAAACCAGTGTACCAATTTCAAAAAACTAACTTCTAAACTCCTTCTTTCCTATCATAATGCAAGAGGCTTGCGTAGCAAGATCACTAAATTGTATTCTGTTAGCCTTTTCTTTTGCATCTCATATTATTGTGTTTACAGAAACCTGTTTAAAGCCGGAGATCTTTAGCTCCGAAGTTTTTTCAGGTAAGTACAAAAGATATTTGTATGACCGTCCCTCTAGACGGGGAGGTGGAATCTTAATTGGAGTTAATTCAAACCTCCCGTCAGAGGATTTATTTGAATTTGTAGGGACAGGATCGTTTTCTTGCCGGGGTGTGATTTGGGCGGTGTGATTTAGCGAATTTGATTAATAAAACTCGAATTGCGAATTGTGTTTGTTCTAGGCGATTGTATTTTTAATAATAACCATTTTCGTGTCGGCGCAGCGGCTAACTCGTGGTGAATACAAGAATGGTGAATGGTGAATACAAATGCGAGAATGGTGAAGACAAAATGCAAGCATGATACGCGCGAGATTTAAATACATTTCAACTAGTTTATCAGAATTAATTATATAAGTTTTAATAGAAAGTTTTGCGTTGATCCAACATCCCGGCCCCATTGAAATTACGCTCGTGAATTTCAGCAGACAGGTAATAGTGCCAGCTTATGTATAGGACGCCTGATGATGCCCTCGGATGTGCAAACGTCAGCCACTCTAACTCGACGATCCTTGCCTGACGTAGTAGCTTCGACTCGACCCATTATCCAGCGTTGTGGAGGCACGTTGTCTTCATGAACGATGACCATGCTTCCAATGGCTACGTTGTCCAGCTCGATCGCATCTGCAGCTCTACTACGTACTCATGGACAAATCGCTGCCAAAAATGTTGCTTTATTGCGCTGACTCTTCTCCAACGCTCCAAGTTGTCGATGGTTCCGACTTCAGACGGGTCTTCAGGCAACGCACGAACCAAGTTTCCTACGAGGAAGTGACCCGGAGTGAGGGCCTCCAATTCGTTAGGATCGGATGATAGTGGCGATATTGGTCGCGAATTTAGGATCGCTTCGATGTCGATGAGGACCGTGCTGAGTTCTTCGAAGGTTAGTCCCTTCGCACTCTTCACGGCGGCCTCCCACAGTCCTCCGAAAGTTTATAAATTCGTTTGATCAAAAGGATGTAACAGCAGATGTAGTTTCGGTTTTAAACAAAAATTCACGGAGAGCCTTCATATTGTTACAAGCCCCAACAAAATTGTGGCATTGTCACAAAATATATCGGTTGGTAGTCCGCGTCTTCCAATCATGTGCTATAAATGCCTCCGTTGAAAGGACCGAAACCAATTCGATATGGACGGCCTTTGATGCAAAGCATACGAATATGCATATATGATATATATGCATACTTTGTTGGGCCCTTTCCTCTTTTACGCATGTATATATTGACTGGTCGGATCCACCGACCTTTATTAGCGGAAATCCATCTATGGTGTTTAGAAAAGGGGTTAAAACCTTTAGTTGTGTACGAACTTCTTCACTTCTTTGTAAAGATCGAAGCTCCTGAGGAAATGACTGCCCTTGTAGATTCCAAATAATGCAGTGGAATGCTCGATTTAGCTTTGGTGGCGACGGAGAAGTGGTATCAAATGACGCTATTTTTCGTGATCTATTTGCGAACCGAAGCATCCACGCTACGATAGGAAGGCAACGAAGATGAGAGCTAGTGTTTGCGACTAAGTTGAGCAAGGGATTGTCATGTATTTTTGCGACGGCTAGTTCTAAGGGGGTGCACCCTCTGGATACCATATCCGCAGGATTGACCTTTGTCGGAACGTATCGCCAAGTACAATCAGTAGAGAACTCCTGTATCTCGGACACACGATTTCCCACGGACGTTGATAATGTAGCAGAGTGCTGTCCCAGCCAATATAGAACGATTTGCGAATCTGACCATAGAAATATTTTGTACCGATGATTTGTAAGGATTCCGCGGACTCTTGGGATCAGCTTTGCCAAAAGATGTGCCCCTGCCAATTCCAATTTTGGCAAGGACAGTTTTCGTGTTGGAGTCACTCTGCTTTTTGATGTAAGGAAACTCACATTAACCTTGCCATTCGGATCGATCGTGCGTGTGTAGACACAGCAGCCATAGGCACGTATCGAGGCATCGCTAAATCCACGAAGTTCGAATCCGTCCTTATTTGGCTGTAAGCGATATCGAGGCACTGAGAGCATTTAAAGTGACTATAACGATTCGATGAATGATTTCCACCCATGATCGATGTTTTGTGGAACCGATTCATCCCAACTCAGCTTTATCAACCATAACTCCTGTAATAAAATCTTTGCTGTTATGATGATCGGCGAAATCAATCCCAGAGGGTCGAAGAGTGATGCCGAAATCGACAGTATGGACCGAAACTGTTTCTTTTGGCGTGAATTCAAAGAGCAATACATCATCTGTTTGGTTCCAATTCATTCCTAGCGTAGTTGCAACTGTAGTGTCTTCGATGTTCAGTTCAGAAGTTTCAAGTTATGATCGTCCACGAATTCCTTGTGATTCGAGTGCCATTTTCTTAGCTCGAAACCACCCCTATTCAAAATGTCAGTAACTTCGCGTTTAATTTGCCTAAGTCCGTCTAAGTTATTATGACCACAAAGGAAATCGTCCACATAGAATGATGATTTTAAAGTTTGTGAACCAGCCTTTTTATTTGCGTCGTACAAGTCGGCCAGATACACCATTCTGCGGATGGCAAGATACGACGCTGACGCTGTACCGTAGGTAACGGTGTTCAATTGATACGTTTTCAGCTCACTTTCTGGTGAGTTTCTCCAAAGTATATACTGAAATTTGCGATGTGGCGTATCAATTAAAACCTGTCTAAACATCTTGACAACATCGGCAGTAATGGCATATTTGAAGGTCCGATATCGAATAAGCAATGTATACAAATCACTATGTATTGTTGGTCCCACCATAAGTAGGTCATTCAACGATACTCCAGTAGAAGTCTTAAATGACGCGTCGAAAACCACTCTCAATTTAGTTGTGGTACTTTTTGGTTTGAATACGCAGTGGTGGGGAATATAAAAGTGAGGCTCATCTAACCTGGGCTTAGGAACCAGTGTTAAATGATTGAGCTCTTCGTACTCTCGCATAAAATCCACATAAGCGGCCTTGACTTCAGGTGATGCCTTTAAACGACGCTCAAGAGTTTAAAATCTGCGACGAGCTGTGTCGTAGGACTTGCCCAACATTGAAGGATCATCCTTGAACGGCAGCTTTGCGACTACTCTACCATTCGCCTCCTGGTATACTGTTTTCAGAAAGGCTTGCTCACAACTACGATGTTTGGGGAAGACCTTGTCCATCTTTTCCACTTCATCTAACTGCCTATGTTTTTCCAGGTTTTGTTTATCGATTCCTCTAATGTAAGAGAATAACAGTGCGATGTTGTCGGACTAGCCCGTTTACAGCGACCAGTAACAACCCACCCAAACAAGGTTTTCTGTAAGGTAGGAAGACTAGGACCAAATTTGATTTGTACGACTGAAATTATGTCGAAATATGCTTCAGTTCCTAACAGCAAATCTATTGGGCTTGTTCTATAGAATGTATCATCTGCTAGTGGAGTATTTCGAGGCCAATTCCAAGATGAGATGTCTATATCGGAATCTGGCTGATATGCGATATGCTTAGTAACACAGAATTCAAGCGCAAGTTAGAAATTGTTAAGCCGAGACTTAATTGCTGTTGTTGCCAGTTGTCTTATCCGAGTTTGGCTGTCCCCGATGCTACAGATATTTATATTGCTGTTACTCAGTGGTAACCGAAGGGCTTGAGCGAAATTATCAGAAAGAAAGTTGACTTGCGAGCAAGAATCAAGTAATGCTCGACCAATTCTATAACTACCGTTTGCATCCCTTACCAAAACCATGGCCGTGGCCAAGATAACTTAGTCATGTGAATAGCCTATAAGAGTGTGAGAAACAACGTCGACGCTGGATGGTGGTTTCGAATGGGTTTGCAGAGCTAAATTTGTACTCTCACGATGAAGCAGGGTGTGATGTGATCGAGAGCACAAAAGACATTTCTGGCTAGAAGGACACTTAGACAGATTATGTCCCTTTCCTAAGCAGTTTAGGCAGAGCAATTGTCTTTTAGCAACCTCATACCGCGTCAGGGCTGTTAGAGTTTTGAATTGGGGGCAGTTAAATATTTTATATTTAGCATCGGATCAATAGAGGCAGGTCTGAGTGGTACAATTAAAGCTTGCCCCTAGACGTTGTCCTTGTTGATAGCGATATCTAACGCCACCAACTGCTTGGTGCGCTTTCGTACTAGTTTCGGTCTGGTCGGAAGTTTCTAGGTATTTATAATGCCTATTAATTAGTGCTCTACACTCATTCCATTTGGGTAAGCCCGCAAAGCTTAATGACTCAATGACTTATGACTTAATGACTGATAAGCTGATTGAATTTTTCAATATTCGATAAGCCTGCATGTTAATCTATCACTTGCTTAAACGATTTAATTAAGTTTTTGTAGATAGAATAATTTCCGTCAAATTTGGGGAGCTTGATGGTAGGTAGTTTCAATGACGATACAAGGGAATGTCTTGATGCCCTTTCGAATACAGTGGAGTTTTGAAAATCTTCTCCAAGCTGCTCTTTAATCCCAACTTTGACAGAGACATATAGATCTTCTAGCTTCTGAATCCGAAGGAAATTAATCACACAGCTCCACGTTGTGCGCCAAAATGTAGGGACAAGAGCGTTTTCTTGCCGGGGTGTGATTTGGGCGGTGTGATTTAGCGAATTTGATTAATAAAACTCGAATTGCGAATTGTGTTGTTCTAGGCGATCGTATTTTTAATAATGACCATTTTCGTGTCGGCGCAGCGGCTAACTCGTGGTGAATACAAGAATGGTGAATGGTGAATACAAATGCGAGAAAGGTGAAGACAAAATGCAAGCATGATACGCGCGAGATTTAAATGCATTTCAACTAGTTTATCAGAATTAATTATATAAGTTTTAATAGAAAGTTTTGCGTTGATCCAACAGAATTTATTTGTATAAAGTTGTCGCTTCCTGGTAGCTCTACATACATACTCGAATTGCGAATTGTGTTGTTCTAGGCGATCGTATTTTTAATAATGACCATTTTCGTGTCGGCGCAGCGGCTAACTCGTGGTGAATACAGGAATGTTGAATACAAATGCGAGAAAGGTGAAGACAAAATGCAAGCATGATACGCGCGAGATTTAAATACATTTCAACTAGTTTATCAGAATTAATTATATAAGTTTTAATAGAAAGTTTTGCGTTGATCCAACAGAATTTATTTGTATAAAGTTGTCGCTTCCTGGTAGCTCTACATACAGAACTTTCTCATTTATTCCCCGTAAGCCAAAAGAAGAAAGTTTTTTGTACTGATTTTATGCGACTAATATGTATTCCGTATTGTGAACTCCAGACGGGAGAACCATACTTCAGAATCGAACGGACTAACGAAAACCATGGACGAAATGTGTTTAGAAAATTTTAGTTTAACCTTCTGCAGGTTTGCTACGAATGTATAGGCAAACACCAATAGCTCTTAAAGCCTGGTACTCAGATCGACAAACGAGTACGCTAGAGTGCTACGGTCGTACTCTCAATCTGGCGGGTTTTTATTCGGACGTTGATGCACTATGATCAGCGCAAACAAGTGGCCCTTACGACACCAAGCAGTGCTTGTTATGCGCGGAGCCTAGGCGTAAAAACGAGATCGCGAGAAGTTAAAAGCACAATGTAGAAGCGGACAGACTAAGATTAGAAATAGGTACGAGACTAATACTAATACTAATTTTGTGCTAAGTAAGATAAAATTAATGATTTTAGGCTTGGCAAAGAGTCGGTAGTAGAAATAATGTGGTATAGTCTATTATAGTCGTTACACAGTACTCTAAACGGTTCATGCATATCAAAGATAGATTTACAAATATTTAATGTAAGAGGAACATAGTTCCTGGTAATTCTATTAGGCACGGAGAAGCTTATGCGACCCAGTAACTTGGGATCCTCCACATCCCCGTGAATAAGTTTGCAGATAAAAGTTGTGCCAAGCATCGTTCTACGGCTTACTAAGGATGGTAGATTAATTAGGAAAAGTCTACTAGAGTAGGATGGTAAAATAAGGCTTGCATTCCAGTTAAGGCCCCGTTGAGCAAATAATAATAAGTTATTTTGCACAGACTCTATCCGGTCTATATGTACACCATACTGAGGACTCCAAACTGCTGAACAGTACTCCAGGATTGGACGGACTAGTGAAATGAACAGAGTCTTTGTTACATAGGGACCATCGAATTCCTTTGACCACCTTTTAATAAATCCAAGTACTCCCCTAGCTTTATTCACCATAGAAGTAATATGGTCACAAAGCTGACGTTAAGTTATGCCTGCAATATGACGAAATTTCTAGCAGTTCAGACTTACAATCTGACCTAAATGCTTTTCAAACATGGTGTTGTGAAAATCTTTTGGATTTTAATAGCGCTAAATGCAAAGTAATGACATTTTGCGGGTGAACCCACAATATGCAACGTAGACGCTGGGTGGTTGCGCGTTGTCTATAATTACGCATGTTGATGACCTTGGGTCAAGAAGGACGGATATTATAACGGAATACACAGATAAAAGAAGGAATTTAATGCATTATAAAAGATATTAACGTCCTTAGCCACGTTAATGCATGAATAAAATTCGGACCAGTCATAACCGGATATAAAAGAATTTAAAAGATGAAAGTTTGCCTTACGAAAGCAGCGGATTCGTTTAACCGACTTTTCGGATTTTTTATTCAGCTCTGTTCTTGCGTCTACAGTCAGTTCTAGAGTTGGACGATAAGGATCTTCCGGTTGTGTAAGTGGTGACGTTCTTGATAGGCAAACGCCTTCTGAATTTGAAACAAAACACAAGTTCAGTAAACGTCCTAAGGAGTTCTTAACATGGTTCACTTGGGATAGCCCCATGTCAAGCAAACCGTCAATAAAGTCATGCTGCGCTAAAGGAAGTAAAATGTTAGAGTTTTCGTCAGGGGACCATGTCGCACTAGGTATATTAAAATCACCCAATACTATTAACTGATCTCGATCTGACAGTTTTTTGGAAGTTTTTTGGAGTTTGTTGGCAATCAGTTAAAATTTAAATGTAGTATTTGCGAGAAAGAGCCTTTAAAAGGTATTATCAACTACCTTTGCAAGATAAGTCTGTACAAAGAAATTAAAAAACAAGAGAGAACGCTATAGTCGGGTGCCCTGACTATCAGATACCCGTTACTCAGGTGCGAGGGAGATGGAGATAGAAATTTTGATCACGCATAACTTTTTAACGAATGGTCCGATTTGAAAAATTTCTTCTACATTTCGATAGGTATTCATAAACACAATAAAACTGCATTTTTAATTTTCCGAAATATTTAAATTTTTAAAATCGTATGTAAGCGATTGTGGGCGTTAAAGGGGGCGTGGCACCTTTTTGAAACAAACTTGCGCTGCGTAGGAACTCCTAGAATCTGCATGCAAAATGCTAATCTTCTAGCTTTTATAGTTTCCGAGATCTCAGCGTTCATACGGACAGACAGACAGACAGACGGACAGACAGACGGACAGACGGACAGACGGACATGGCTATATCGACTCGGTTAGTGACCCTGATCAAGAATATATATACTTTATAGGGTCGGAAACGCTTCCTTCTAGCTGTTACATACTTTTGCACGAATACAATATACCCTTTTACTCTACGAGTAACGGGTATAATAATACAATTTTTATTTAACAGTTGTTTTTTTTTTAATTTACTAATAATTATTTGCTAATTTAAAGTTCATAGCTGCACTTTTATATTTTTTTTTCGTTTTTTTTCTGACCTAAGAATCACTTTGCTCTGACAAGAGGCACCCCAGATAGTATTAATTTTATTTTGTCCTCACATGTACACTGCCATCGACTTTTGCGGGTTTTTTGATTTTTTCCCTCCATTTATTAAAATTTTCAGTGAGAAGCGCACGCCAAAAAATATTAAATTTTTTAATCTTTGCGCTAGGGTTCACTAAAGTTCATTTCAGGTGGTTGGCAACGCGAAGTAATTTTCTGGTATTTTTTCGTCGATCTGAGTAACGAAGGGAAAAAAAAACCGGACGGAAAGTGAACGCCAGCTGGTTGCCTCTCGCTCTCTCTCATTTCGTCGATCTGAGTACTAGGCTTCAGGAAGAGTTGGCAAATTCATGTAATTGGACCGGTGACATTGATCCGTATGCAAATTAACTTTCTCCTTAGTGATTTGGTTAAAAAAATTTATTTTTATTTAATTAACTTCACTTATCACTAACATTTCATAGGTTGCACTTAGAATAGTTCACTGCTCCGATCTTATAATTTATTCACTTCTATTGTTCTTATTCTTTCGGATCTCAAAAACGGACTGCCGCACTTGGGCTGAATGATTAATAATCAAACCTCGGCTTAAGAGATTTTATCTTCAAAAATTGATTAAGAGATTGACTCAAGAGAGTCGGAGAAATAGGATTATGAAATTTGGCAATTAAATCTGAAATCGAGATTCTGCCGGAAATCGGTGTTTACATTATCGAGCTTCGAGGGTCGCTTTGGGTCTCCGATGTTTAGAATATCGGCTGAGGATGTTTACAGAATCCGTTCAATGCGGAGTGTGAAATGATATGGGTGGGAACCAGTCGAAGGCGTAGTTGAGTGAAATAGCTGACTACGGGTTTATCTCGGAGTCAATTCTGAATTATTTGGAAAATTGGCTGGGCTCAAAGTTGTTTATAAATCGGGTAAGTGGCCCTAAGTAATGTGCTATATAACTCCCCCCCTCCTAAATTGAATCGTCCCGATTCATTGGAACTGAAGGGTATATTGACTGTAATTGATTAGTCAGTTCGACAATGATATTTTCTTCTAGGGTGTTTTCATTGTCGGCAATATTGGTATTTTTATTTCCGGGTATATTATTTTCTTCATTAATTTCTATATGGGTTTGCCGTAATTTAAATATTAAAAATTTGCTGCATTTAATTATAAGCATAATCATTAAATATTACCAATATTAACGAAATTGGTATTTGAGTTTGTTTGATTTGAATAAAAGGATTTAGTATGTTAATATTATCGAATGAAAGTTCCGAATTATTTGACATTATATATTCGGTTACTAAAAAATCGGTATGTTTACGAGCAGTGACGTATTCCAATATCTTATTTTATACATTAGTGTAGGTTACATTATTAATTATAGAAGTGCCATTAAAAGTTACTAAATACTCCCCTTCTAAATGGGTGTCATTGATTACATTTTTTCCGTTTACAAAAATGGCTCCTTCTTGGATTACATCTACATTTTTATTTTTTTCTCTGATTTTTTTACATTTTGTTTTTTCTCCATTTAATAAATTTGTAAAACGCGATCCATTTTGAGACGTGATTAATTATCGATTAATTATTTTCCATCTTTATGTTAAATTGATCTTGAATTGTATACTTCGCAACGATCGGTAATAATGGGATATTTTATGTATATAATAAAAAGTTCTTGGTGCAAAGCAATTTTAAATTCAGATATATCCAATAGGTCAGTTATAATTACAGGCTTTTGTTCATGTTTATAAATTTCTTGTAGGTCCTCATTGTTTAAAATTTTGGTGTTAGAAAACATCTATTTTTGAAAGTGTAATTCTATCCATTAAATTTGTAAGATCGTAAGTAAGCAAACGTAAACGATATTTTCTAAGTGGATTTTCTTAACTTTCAAATGCAGATTTGAAATCATCAGATAACGTTTTTATTTCTTTAAATATTTTAGAGTTAATAACGAATTGATCGTTATTATTTTGTATTAAATCATTGATTTTATTCTGAACAGCTATGAAATCATCATGATCTGGAGTACCAGCTAACCAATTCCTAATTCATTAATTCCTCGCTTTGATCTATTGGGTGTAATTTGTGCGATAAGTATTTTAATTATTTTTAAATCCTGTGCTATTTCCCAATGTAAATTCTGGTCAGTATTTATAAATTCTGATTTAAGATTAATTATTTATTTATAAAAACTTATATTAGTAAATAAGAGCATCTTTGGTTTGTATAATACATAATTTTGGCTTTGGATGTAGCCACCATCAATAATAAGAAAGTTAATGATATCATTATCTGGAATTTGAATTGAAACATTTTGTATTTAGTATTTAATATTGTCTTTATGAATCGTACGGTTTCGATTATTAATAATAACCTTATTAGGATGATTCTCCTTGTTTTTTGTATCTTGAATTAAGTTTGTTTCTTTCCCCGTGCTTTTTTTTCAAAAATTACCTCACCTACGTGATTGTTTTTTCCTCGTTTATTTTTATTGTGAAAATCTAACATTTTTTTCTGAGCTTGTTTAAGCAGTTGGGAAGTTGTATCATGCTTAATTTTATTAAATAATATGTCATATGGTCGTTGATTAGTAATTGAGTGTATGGTTAAATTATATTTTTGTGCTGCTCAAATAATAATTTCTGAATAATCGACTAAATTAAGCTCGTCTTTAATGCAACGGGCAATTTCTGTGAGTGTCGAGTGTGCCCTTTCAATTTGTCCATTGGAGGTACTATGCCGTGGGTCAGCGAAATATAATGATAACCCATTTCTTTGTGCAAAAGATTTAAATTGGGAAGATGAAAAACTTGGCTCGTTATCTAACAATATAGTTTTGGCTACTGGAAATTGTTGTAAAATTTCCGAAACTTTATTTTCTATATTTAATTTATTTTGGATTTCTTTAACAATCAAATATTTTGAATAGGAATATATACAAGTAATGAATAATAAATTTGGAGCATTTCTGGAATAGGTGCCCCTCCGATAGGAATTTGCACTGGGTGTCTATCGTATTTATTCTGATTACAGATTCGACAATTTTTAATATATTCTTTAAGTTTCTTGTATAAATTCGGCCAATAATATAATCTACATATTTGCTTATAATTTTCATCAAGCCCTCTATGAGCTCTACAATGAGTTTCCGTGATAATAAGAGCCTGGTCTTCCGCATTTTTAACATCTTGGACAAATATTTTCGTATATAAAAATGTATTAATAAAATTATCTTTAAGTGGTTTTTGTATTCTATTCAACAAATCATCGACATAAAAGTCGAATCCAATTACTTAGGAGTTATAAAAGCATTGCCAAACTAAGCAACAAACGGAATTTTGAGGATGCATTTTAATGTTTACTGAAAATAAATTGAAACTGATTGGGTTTAATCCTGTATTAGAAAAAAAGTAAAGTCGTTCCTTAAAATATGGCTCCTAAAAAATCGAAGGAGACTGAAATTAAAGTTAACGTATTAAGCAGTCTGAAGAATTTTAGTATTGCTGATGTCTTGAATACTACACAAGTAGCTCGTCCGCAGCGCTCGCATGACCTTTCTGTCTTTAAAGGTACGTGAATTTTGCGGAAAAGCAACCGATCGGAAATGTTAGTTTAATACGTTTAGAATGCTGATAGCCTCTGACAGTGAGCTTGATGAGCTATCAAATAATGCTCTAGGTTCCGTGCCGTTAATTACAATTGATTGCTTGGAATATCACATTACATTCGTGATCTTCGCCTGCTGCAAGATCGCTATAAAAATAAAGCAATCATGGTTTACAACCATAACAAGCAAGCTAGTCGAGAAGACAGAAAAGAAGTGGAAAACGAATGGGATTACACTGAACTCCCTGCCTGGCCAATGCTTTCAAAGTTTTTAATCATCAGAGGAATGAGGTCAAAAAGCTATCGCTTTGCCTAGTCTGTTTCAGCAAACGACACTCTACCAGGGACTGCAGTAGCCAATAATGTAGCGCTTGTAATAAGCCTCATCATGAATTGCTTCATCGTGATTTTTCAGCAAACAGTTCTATTCCAACCACAGTGGATCTTTACATAGTTCGCTGTTGGCTAAGTCATCCGTCAGTTTTCTAGCAACTGCCGTTGTGCTTATTAAAGGCAGCGACGGAACTTATCAAAACTGTAGGTATATTTTAGATTTTGGAAGCCAGTTGAATTTGTTGACCAGTAAAAAAAATGGCAAAACTTATGTTGATAGTGAAAGAATCCAGTAACAGACTTTATTTGCGCATTTGGCGCGTTTATGTTAATTCTAAATTCTCTCTAGTTTTAAGGCGAGAGCGGGAGCCAATAAAGCTTTCATTCGCTCTCGCGAATTCGCCCCGTCTCTCACCCCCCTTAGCTAAGCATAGCTCTAAGAGATCATTATTGAAATTAAAACACCAGTGTTAAATCGAATCCGATCAACATTGCACTCCTTTTCGTCGTTGCTTAATTTCGCAAATAAAACTCGTCGCTCTTTAATCGAAGTTCGCATTTGTTAATACAAAATAGTATTAAATTTCCATGGTGACCCCGACGTGATCGATTGGAAAGCGTTCGCGATAGTGCCCAATTCATATTTTGGAAAATAAACTCGCGTCGGTGCGGCCTATTATTTATTTCTTTGGAACTGCGTTGGAAACCTCTATTGACCATTCTGTTGCTGCTACCCCTCTGTTGCTGCTGTACCCTGAGATGGAATCAAAGGAAGTTACAAGCCAGGAATTGGCCAACCACGTATAGAGTGCTAAAAGTTGAAAGTTAATCTTTGGCGTTTTTTTAATTGTGTTTGGCCCATCTTTCAACTAGTGAGCATTCTAACCCAGAAAATAAAAAATTACATGTACATACTAACAATTTTAATTCTGGCAAATATACATACATAAATATTTTAAACTATACAAAAGTGAATCGCTTTGGACATTAAAACACAAAATAAAAAATTCGACCCAAATTAGTGCAAACTTAATTCCCCATTTTCGTCGCCAATTTAGAGTATTGCTAAAATCTAGAAAAATCCAATTTTTAAAAAATTGAGAAAATCTATGTCGTTTTCGTTCTCGATCTCGGCATTAGTGCAATTGTAGGTTGCTTTACCGCTTGTTCGTTGTTTATATTGAAAAAAACACAAGAAAGATTAAATACGTTTATTAATCATTCATAATTATTTCTGTATTTTAGTACATAGGTTGCTCTTCATTTAAGTACCTTGTGGTACACGACATTGTTTGTTTTATTACCAGGCGCAAAAACAAACAACGCAGATGGTCTTCCGACCCGTGAACATGCCACGTATAATTGACCATGGGAAAAACATGAATATTCTAAATTTAAACCACAAACTTTTAAGGATTGGCCTTGTGATTTGTTGATGGTCATGGCAAATGCAAACGTATCGGAATTGAAGTCTTTTAAATTCAAACGGTTGGGATCATCAGTATCCTCGGAATGGGAACTTCGTCACCTTTGAATTTTCCTATCATTATCGTAGCGTAAATTACATTGTTCATCAATTTTCTAACCACCAAACGCGTACCGTTGCACAGTTTTGGTTGGTTTATGTTTCGAAGCATGCTTACTACGGAGCCAACCTTTAGTCGTAAATCGTGCGGTGGTAAGCCAGGCACGTCCAAAGAGCTTAAAAATTCAATTGGATAGTATGTGGCTTCATCTTCATATGAGACGCAGTCAATAGATTTGAATCATATACATCTACAAGTAACGAATTCTCCGGTTTGGCGGGGTGCCGCCCTTGCAGCCTTCGCTTCCTTCTTACGCTTAGAATACCTGGTCTCGGGAGCCGTCCAGCTGCTCGATAGGACCAGCACGGGTTGGGTTACCTGAAATAAGAATAGGGTGCCTGGGGACCCTGAAGTCGGCCACGAGCGAGAGAGATCTATTTAGTGCTTGGGGACCCGTAAGTCGACCGCAAGAGAGAGAATGTTTGCTTGGGGACCCGGAGGCAAGCCACAAGAGAGAGAATTTGTTGCTCGGGGACCCTAAAGTCAGCCACAAGAGAGAGAATTTGTTGCTCGGGAACCCTGAAGTCAGCCACAAGAGAGAGAGAATTGGTTGCTTGGGGACCCTGAAGTCAGCCACAAGAGAGAGAGAATTGGTTGCTTGGGGACCCGGAAGTCAGCCACAAAGAGAGAGAATTTGTTGCTTGGGGACCCGGAAGTCAGCCGCAAGAGAGAGAAGTTGGTGCTTGGGGACCCTGAGGTTAGCCGCAAGAGAGAGAAGTTGGTGCTTGGGGACCCTGAGGTCAGCCGCAAGAGAAAGAGAAGTTGGTGCTTGGGGACCCTGAGGTCAGTCGCAAGAGAGAGAAGTCAGCCGGTGAACCGAGCCGTAAGGAGGTGTGATCCTAAAATCAGCCGTCTCGTAGGGATACCTTCAGCTCGGCAAGCCGGGAAGGTTAGAGGGAGGAGGAAGTAGTGCGGGAACTAACTACAATGTATAGAAGCGGACTTTGATTGAATGATCTAGTCCACCCAAAAAATGACTTTGCTGCTTACCACCACTGGGGAGATGCCTCTGCACCCTTAGACGGTTGGCTGCTAAGTGCCTTTCCATGGCCCGTGGCCCGTCTTATATAGGGCTCGGCGAGATCTAGTGTGCCCGTCGTCTGTGGGATTTGCCGGGCTAAGAGTGACCATCTCTCTTGGTCTAGTGTGCCCCTACATGCGCGATCGTTAACGCGCGCGCGTTCTCGGTTTGAATTTGAAATGAAATGCTTCTATTGTGCGCGCAGCGTCACAAGGGGTACATTCGTTTGAACTAATAAATCTAATTCCTGGTGATCATATTCACGTTCCCGTTCCAATTCTCGATTAAATGCGTCATTCCTTTCACGATATGGTGCTGGCATTCCTAACCTGATTAATAAATTACCGCACATGAGGTAACACATATCTTCGATCAAAACTAAAGCACGATTATTTATCTCCTCAACGGGAATGCTGTCGAACGGGATAGTATCCTATGTCCTTCTCCTGGCTCTAAGCTACTTTCCTGCCAATTTTCAGCTAAATCGGTTCAGCCGTTCTTGAGTTATAAGTGAAGTAACTAACACGTAACTAACACTATAACTATACAGTATATAACAAAACAGTATAAATAAAAAATAAAATATATATATATTTATAACCTCTTCGATTCCAAAAATAAGTAAATAAAAAATAAAGGCAATGGCAACCAAGGATATTGAAGAGCTTAAACACAAGCGAGATATTTGCATGAAAAGTATAAACCGAACGTATGGCAACTAAATGACGGTAACATTTCTGTTAATCCGGTTGAGCTAGAGTGTCGATAAGAAATCATAAATTCGCACATTGAAAATGCTTCACTTCTTCAAAACCAAATACAAGTGAGGGATCCAAAAGATGTCTTTCGCGAAGAGTTGGAACAGTTTTAACAAAATCATCAATGTCAAATAACGCTAAACGAAATTCTGTAGAAAAATCCGCTCCGCATGCAAGTCGCCCGCCTCAATGCCGCCTGCCGAACGTCGCTCTTCCAAAATTTAGGGGAAAACACTCCGAATTTAAAAATTTTATAAGCCATTTTGAAACTTTTGTTCACAAAGAACGATATTGAAAAATTTAATTTCGTGTTTAGCTGGAGACGCTTTCGGAACCGTTAGGGCATTTCAAGTCACTGCGGAAAATTATCCCAAAGCCCTTGCTAGCCTGAAGCGGGTGTATCGACTCTTTTTAATTTGCCAAAAATTACACAGCCGTCAGCTACAGCCTTGAGAACCCTCTATTGGGGATGACAGACGCATTACTAATGCTATTATAATACATTTGGTAATGAGCAAGGTCGATTCAGGAACTAAAAGAAAATGGGAAGAACAATTAGACTATACGAGGCTTCCTATTTGGCGCTGCCAACATATGGTAGCGGAAGAGGCCTTCAAGCCCAAAACTGTTCAGCAAGTCCAATCTAATCCTAAGAAGAATGGAAATAGGAGTTTTTCATTTTTCGCTGCCAGGAACGACACGGTATAATGCGTGTATTGCAACTCAGCTGAACATCAAATTGAAAACATCACTTCCTTCTAACAGTTCAGCAAAGATTCTATTTCGCTAAAAGAGCACCCTTGTGCATTAACTGCCTTCGAAAGGGTCATATCGCGAAAAAATGCACATATATTCCGTAAACACTAATCTCGCGTTGCCAGCCCCTTCTCAGCCCACGCTCATGCAGGAGAATCCATCCTCTTCGCATGTTTTGCATGCGACTGCATAGGATAGAGTCATTCTTGCAACTGCTATTGTGACGTTCAAACGAAAAGTGGCGAATTTGTCTTGGCTCGAGCGTTGCTCGACTCAGGATCACAAATAAACTTTGTGACCGATGAGCTCGCCCAGAGACTTAAAATTTCAAGGAGAGGAGGGACTAATGCCCAAGCCACAAAAAAATACACACGGCTGTGAAGTCACGAGTAGGGAAAAGCCAGTTGTCGTCCGATTTTTGGATCCTAAAAAATATTTCTGGTTACCATCCGGCAAATCCATTCTTCTTCAAGCCCCAAAAAAAAGATATGCTTTTCGGTTTAGATACGTTCAGTTCAAGCAGGGACCTGAACTTCCCATCCTAAAAAAAACAGTTCTCGGCTGGATAGTGTCTGGGAGATGTGCCTCTGAAGATAAAATAAAGGCTGACAAAATGGTACATCTCAGCTGCCTGGAGGAAGCGTTGGAGTCAATTGACACAACCCTGCAGAAATTTTGGTCTGTGGAGGACCTGCCGCCCAAGGCTAAAGTCCATACTCCTGAGCAGCAACTTTGTGAACAACACTTTGAGAAAAATACTCAAATATTGTCGTCCGGTAGTTTTTTTGGGTTCGTTTGCCGTTTAAATGTTTGTCGCTAGAAAGGAAATTGTCAAAGGACCATTCGTTGAGGAAGATGTATATTGAATTCATGGAGGAATATGTTTCCATGGGCCACATGTCTTCCACCAATGACAAAATTCCAAACACTCCGCACTACTTCATTCCGCACCGTTCTACGGCCACAAAGTACTTCAACCAAGTTGAGAGTAGTTTTTGATGCATCGTGCCGTACATCGACGCAGGTATCGTTGAATGACATCTTGATGGCAAGCCCAACCATTCAAGAGGAGCTGTACTCGACACTGCTTCGGTTTAGATTGCATAAGTTTGCCCTTGCGGCAGACATAAAAAAATGTATCGCCAAGTAATGGTGGACAAATCTGACCGAAACTTTCAGCTCATAGTATGGAGGCGAGATCCTTCTGAGTCTCTGAAAATCTTTAAGTTAAATACCGTTACATATGGAACTTCGCCAGCACCCTTTTTGGCGATCAGGTGTTTAATGCGGCTAGAAGAGATGGCGCAAGAAACTTATCCAAAAGCCGCACAGATTATTCAAAAAGATTTTTATGTTGACGATTTGTTGACTAGCGCCGGATGCGTTGAGGACCTGCAAGTCCTTCGAGACGAAGTTTCTCAGGTTTTGCAAGAGGCAGGACTTAAACTGGCAAAGTATTTTTCAAATTGCCCAGAGTTATCCGCACCTTATAGCGCTGTAATGCCACTTACGGCAGGCTCAGACGTAACTAAGACCCTTGGCGTGGTTTGGTTACCGGTTAAAGATTACTTCCAATTTCGGTTGGATGACTCTTTCCTGGATCTTCGCGCGGAAAAACGAAATATTTTGTCGGTGACTGCTCGACTTTTGGCCCCTTGTGTCGTTTAGTCACTGCAATGTTGTTGCAGGAGCTATGGCTTCGAAAGTTAGATTGAGACGAGTCGCTACCAATGCCGGCTTACTTCATGGGATACCTTTAAAGCAACACATCTGCAGCTGCCGAAAATTAAGGTATCGCGATTCTTCCACACAGATCCGCAAGTCCCGATTCAAATACATGGTTTCGCAGACGCTTCCATGCGAGCATATGGAGCGTGCATCTACGTTCGTGCTCAAACTGTTGAAGGTTTAAATGTGTCTTTATTGACCGCCAAATCAAAAGTAGCTCCCCTCAAGACGAAAACTTTGCCACGCAAAGGTGAGCTGCGCACAGCTCACCATTTAGCAGGCCATTGCTAAATTGTCCCATTGAGAATGTTTTCCTATGGACAGACTCGGAGATCACATTACACTGGATCAAAACAAATCCTTCGTCATAGTCAGTTTTTGTATCAAATCAGGTCGCAGAGATTCAGGAGTGGTTGGAGAACGCAACTTGGTGACACGTTCCCACGAAAGTTAACCCAGCAGACGTTGAAGAGATTACAACGTTCATCTGGTTCGGTGGGCCTCTGTTCTTGCTGGACTCAGAAATTAATTGGCCTGTAAGTCAACATTTCGAACTGCCGGTCGCAGTAGTGTCGATGGATTTACGCAAATCGTATTTAGCCCAGAGCCACATTATCTGCTTTAGAAAATACAAAACTTTTCGTCGCACCTGAAGCTTCGGAGAGTTTTCGTATGGGTTTTCCGCTTTATTCAAAGGTGCAGAAAAGGGACGAAGACCTTTGAAATAAGTATTTCGCCAAGAGAACTACATTTCGCTTTTGAGAAATTTGTTGAAGTTATTCAATTTCACGAATTCAGTGACGATACTATTAAAATTGGGAAAAATAAACCGGTAGCAAAGAATATTCAAAAGCTAAGCCCCTTTATTCAGGAGAATAAATTAAATTGGTGTTCCTCGACATTGGGTGTCGGTTATTGAATGCTCCTAGTGTTGCTGTCTAAAAGCTCACAATTCATAAGATCATATGCTGGCCCTCGAGCTCATGGAAGTCGTCTACGCGAGAAAGTATGGCTAGTCAATGCGCAAGAAGTCTGCCGACGAACAGTTCGCTCGTGCATTCGCTGCTTTCGCTATAAGCCGCAACTCTTGACGCAAATCATGGGGAACTTGCCAGCAGATAGACTTCGAGCTTTCCGCCCATTTAACGTCTGTGGCGTTGATTTTTGTGGCCCCATCAGCACAACGTATCGTATCCGTAATAAGCCACGGTACAAGTCGTACGTGGTCTTGGAGCCTGTAGCTGACCTAACCACTGATGCTTTTCTGTTGTCTTTTCAAAGGTTCGTGAGTCGTTGCGGGATACCGGAGAAGGTGTGGTGTGACAACGGCACCAACTTCGTCGGAGCCGACCGGCACATGATGGAGTTCCGAGCCCAATTGGAGGAGCAGGCGGGCGGTATACAAGCATTCGTATCAAAAAAAAGGAGGCGAGTTTGCGTTTATACTGCCCAGAGCACCGCACTTCGGAGGACTGTGGGAGGCAAGTGTGAAGTCTGCAAGGCACCTGTTCCTTCGGACGGTCGGCCTAAGCCTCTTGACCGCGGAAGAGCTCGGAGTTCTCCTCACCAGCGTGGAGGCCGTGCTGAACTCAAGACCTCTGGGAACCCTCAGCAACAATCCAAACGACGGCGAATCCCTGACCACCAGACATCTGCTCATCGGCGGCCCCCCGTTAGGCCTACCGTCGGAAGCACTCCCGGTCCAGATCCTGCTTGCTACGATAGCGAGGTGTCTTGATGCTCAAGCACAAGTTTTGACAGCGATGGTCCCGGGCGTACATCTCCAGCCTCCAGCAGAGGTCAAAGTGGCACAAGGAGGAGCCAAACCAAACGACGCGGGAAAAAAAAAAATAATCTGTATACAGCCTATAAAAATTTATAAGCCCATCCACAAAATCGAGTAAATTTTTATACCCGTTACTCGTAGAGTAAAAGTGTATATTGTATTCGTGCAAAAGTATGTAACAGCTAGAAGGAAGCGTTTTCCGACCCTATAAAGTATATATATTCTTGATCAGGGTCATAGCCGAGTCGATATAGCCATGTCCGTCTGTCCGTCTGTCTGTCCGTCTGTCCTGTCCGTCTGTCTGTCCGTCTGTCTGTCCGTCTGTCTGTCCGTCTGTCTGTCCGTCTGTCTGTCCGCGGCTGCGTGTCTGTCCGTCTGTCTGTCCGTCTGTCTGTCCGTCTGTCTGTCCGTCTGTCTGTCCGTCTGTCTGTCCGTCTGTCTGTCCCGTCTGTCTGTCCGTCTGTCTGTCCGTCTGTCTGTCGTCTGGTCCGTCTGTCTGTCCGTCTGTCTGTCCGTCTGTCTGTCCGTCTGTCTGTCCGTCTGTCTGTCCGTCTGTCTGTCCGTCTGTCTGTCCGTCTGTTGGTCTGTGCCCGGTCTGTCTGTCCGTCTGTCTGGTCCGTCTGTCTTGTCCCGTCTGTCTGTCCGTCTGTCTGTCCGTCTGTCTGTCCGTCTGTCTGTCCGTATGAACGCTGGAGATCTCGGAACTATAAAAGCTAGAAGATTGGCATTTTGCATGCAGGTTCTAGGAGTTCCTACGCAGCGCAAGTTTGTTTCAAAAAGGTTGCCACGCCCCTTTTAACGCCCACAATCACTTATATTACGATTTTAAAAATTTAAATATTTCGGGAAAGGTAAAATGCAGTTTTATTGTGTTTATCAATACCTATCGAAATGTAGAAGAAATTTTTCAAATCGGACAATTCGTTAAAAAGTTATGCGTGATCAAAGTTTCTATCTCAATCTCAGTATTAATCGTTTTAAAAGAGGCAGAGAGTCAAGATTTGAGATTATAGGCAAAAGTCAAACATAATTACTCTAAAAGGCTTATGCAAAGCATAGTTAGAACTACAATGATTTAATATTAGAGGAATATAATTTCTAGTCAATCTTGTAACTAAGTTCTTAGGCCAGGGTTGCATTCAGCCGGGGCCAGAGAACCTTTCAAGAAAGTAGTAAAAAAAGGTAGGGGAAGCTGCGGCTGGATTATAGTGGAAGGAAATGACTTCCGAAATTGGTCGGCAAAGACCTTGGGTTACTGTCTACCGGGGAATGGCCTCCGGTAGCGTGAACTAGGTGAGCACTAACCAGGGATGGCCACCGGCAGTACGCGCTAAAGTTAGCGACTGGCCAGGGAATACCACTGACAGTGCAAACTACGGTTAATCACTTACCGGGGAATGGCCACTGGTAATGCAAACTAAAGTTAGTTATTTACCAGGGAATAACCACTGATAATGCGAAACTACGGTTAGTTATTTAACAGGGAATAACCACTGATAATGCGAAACTACGGTTAGTTATTTACCAGGGAATAACCACTGGTAATGCAAAACTACGGTTAGTTAGTTACCAGGGTATAACCACTGGTAATTCGAAACTACGGTTAGTTATTTTATAGGTTACGGCCAGGGAATAACCACGGGTACTAACTGCGGGGTCGGGGAAATGAATACAAAGACGGGAGAAATTCACTTTAGGTTTAGTACACTTGCTTAGTTTTTTAAGCTTGGATCTCGCTCCGCGTGGTCTAACACTCCTATCGAAGCCGATGGTTCTATTCGATTTGTAACGATTGCTCCATTCGATATGTGATAGGGGTGTGTGAACACTGTTCAAATGTTAGTTAACAGTGGTGGCGACTATTCGATTGGTAGTCGATGACCTATAATCTAGTGTGACCCAGCTAACTATCGCCCTATTGCTTAATAAATACGACAGAGTGTTAAGTTTTTGAACTTAGCTTATTTGTCTTCCAGTGGACTTAAATCTAATAACACAAATAAATTTATATAGTAGACCTAAGATTAATTGTGCGCCTCGAACTCCAAAAATGAGGCTTCACAATCTACTTGGCACAGAAAAGTTTAGCCGAATTACTTATTCGGGCTGTCAATTTCACCATAAATAAAATTATAGATGAAGACAGTATAAAGCATCGTTCTTCGTTTGGCTAGGGAGGGTAAATTGATCAACAGTAGTCTACTAGAATAAGAAGGTAAGTTAAGATTTGCATCCCAGTTAAGGCCCCGTAGACAAAAAGGAGAAAGTTTTTTGTACTGATTTTATAAGACTAATATGTATTCCGTATTGTTACTATTACTACCTTGGCAAGATAAGTCTGTACAAAGAAATTAAAAAGCATTACAATTTAAATATAACAGTTCTTAGACCCGTTACTCGTAGAGTAAAAGGGTATATTGCATTCGTGCAAAAGTATGTAACAGGTAGAAGGAAGCGTTTCCGACCCTATAAAGTATATATATTCTTGTTCAGGATCACTAGCCGAGTCGATCTAGCCATGTCCGTCTGTCCGTCTGTCTGTCCGTATGAACGCTGTGATCTCGGAAACTATAAAAGCTAGGAGATTGGCATTTTGCATGTAGATTTTAGGAGTTCCTACGCAGCGCAAGTTTGTTTCAAAATGGTGCCACGCCCCCTCTGACGCCCACAAGACACAAGCTGTGGCCACAGTTTTGATGCTATTATGATTTTAAATTTTAATTGATATGTATTTGTTTCGTCAATACCTATCGATTGGCCTAATAAAAGTTTGCCAAGCCCACTCTAACGCTCAAAAACCCATTAAACGTTTAAGCCTGGCTAACGCCTACATTTCCGCCTTTCATGGCGCAATCTAACGGATGACTTTGGAACAGCTGGCCAAGGTGCTCAACAGAGTCAACGTTAATTTTCGGTAAGAATTTCTATTAAGGGAAATTGCGATGGTTTTCATTTCTCAATAGCGAACTATATCCCAAGAACTATGCAAATCAAATCAAGTTAGCCAAGTTGGAGATCTGAGTCAAACAATGGCGTATGTGTGTATGCTGGTGCAGGACAAAAGCTGCCTGCGCTGGTGCAGATGCTCGTGCTGTAAAGCTGCCAGCTCTAAGAGATCGCCGAATTCAAATTGATAATTTGAACTTTTTGTCCTTTTCTCTAATTCACATTATGTTAATGCAAAATCTAAAGTTGTTTAGCTGAGTAACGGGTATCTAATAGTCGAGGCACTCGAATAGAGCGTTTTCTTTTGTTTTTTTTTAATTTACTGATAATTATTTGCTAATTTAAAGTTCTGTTATGTATTTGCCGCGGCCCAAGCTGGCAGCTCTGATATTGACATTACTTATAACTGCGTACATACTCCTGTTCGCGTTATGCCTTAAGCTTACCAGCCAGTCCCCGACCAACACTTATGTACAACTTAGCTTGGTTATACTCGCGGTGAATAAACTATACTATATCGATTAACGCACGCTCCCAAATATATAAACCTGGCGACGAGGATGGGATCACAGTCGTGTGTTGTTAGAGAATTATAGTTAACGCAGTTGCGCAAGTCTAAGAAAACTGCGTAGCAATCGCTGGCACCACGTGGTCGCGAACCAACTGTAAATTCTGCAGATACGGTACTTGGACGGCAGCACGTGCCATACCCCCACTTTTTTCTGCTACCGGCGGCCCTGTGCGCTGCAAATAAATGGATGAATCTGGTGATCAAGAAGCTAGGAGCTCCGCCACCGACCAACCCATTCTTAGTGAAGACAAGAAGGAAGCCCGTTTTCAAGAACAAATCAACACGCCACATTACGCAATAGCAAGTGTTGGAAGCTTGGAACCATTCGACGGGGAGCAACCACACAAATGGACAACGCCGGGATGCAGTTTGTCACGGTCGTTTAACCGTATCTGGCCTAATGAGAAGCCGGCCCTGTCCAAGTGTAACTTGGAATTCAACGATTATCAACGAAACGCTATTCCAATCAGAGGAATTATAGATGTGTCAATAGTCTACAATGGCCGTAGGATTGATAGTCTACCGATCATCATTGCTGAGGTAAACAGCTCGAATCTCGTTGGTCGCAATTGGTTCAACGCAATGGGTATACGAATCGAGGGAGTATACGCCATCAACCACCGCAACAACATCGACAAAGTTTTGGATAAGTACGCTCACTTATTCTTATCGAAGCTCGGCCGCTATACGGGTCCGCCGGTTTCACTCCACATAAATCCAGATGTCCCACCCATCAAATTAGGACCACGGCGAATACCTTTTGCCATAAAGCACATGGTAGAAGAAGAAATCGATTGTTTTATGCGAGCAACGCATATTGGAACCAGTAGAATACAGTGATTGGGCAACACCATTAGTGCCCGTAATAAAAAAAGGATGGCTCAATCCGCATCTGTGGCGATTACAAGTCGACGCTTAATCAAGCCATCAAATCCCACTGCCATCGAATACCAGCAGTCAGCACTCTGTTGCCATCTGTAGAGGGCGGATCTATCTTCGCCAAGATCGATTTGGCACATGCCTATCAGCAGCATGCGGTAGACAACAAATCCGCGATGCTACAGACGCTGTCGACACACAAAGGCGCGTTTAAAGTAAACAGACTGCAATTTGGAATCTCAGCAGCACCGCTCATTTTTCAGAGTTTTATCGAGAGCACCTTACAACATATTCCTGGGGTACTACCCTATTTTGACGACATAGTGGTTATGGGAAAATCAGAGGAACAACTCGCTCAGAGACTGGAAGATGTACTAGACCGACTTGACAAAGCCGGTCTTCGACTCCGAAAAGACAAATGCAAATTTGGCGTATCATCCGTCCAGTTCCTGGGATTCCAAATAGATGATATGGGCATACGCCCATCAATTGAAAAAGTAAAGGCTATTTCAGAAGCCCCAGCACCGAAGGACAAAAAGCAACTACAGGCGTTCCTGGGCTTACTAAATTTTTACCACGTTTTCTTGCCGCAAAAGGCAACAGTGGCGGAACCATTACACCGTTTATGAGACAAAAATACACACTGGAATTGGCGGAAAGAACACGACAGGGCTTTCCGAGAATTACAACGGCTCGTGACATCAGACGACCTGCTAGTCCTCTACGATCCAAGGGCACCATTAGTACTAGCATGCGACTCATCGCCCTATGGACTAGGGGCAGTCCTCAGCCACAAGAACGCAGATGGGTCGGAGAACCCCATTGCGTTTTTCTCTAGAACACTCTCTAAAGCCGAGCGTGGATACGCGCAAATTGACAGAGAAGCTGTTGCGCTCTTCGCGGGAGTTAAAAAATTTCACGACTACGTATACGGTCGACAGTTTACTCTGATAACCGACCATCGCCCACTGTTGGGAATCTTCGCGACAGGCAAGCCAGTCCCAACAGTAATTTCCGACACCATGATGCGCCGCTCCATTTTCTTAAACGCTTATAATTTTCAACTGTTACACCGGCAAGGAAAGAAAATGGGCAATGCAGATTTTTTAAGCCGTTGTCCGGTAGGACCACCATTAGCGGAAAAAGGACCCAGGACATTTTGATGTTGGAAATTTCGGCAAATTCATTGGTTAGCGCACAACAAATCGCATCACAAACGGACAAAGACCCCTTACTATCCAAAGTTTTGAACTGGGTGTTAAGGGGATGGTCAGGCCAACAATCGGATAAAGAAAAACAATTGCATCAGTTCTACATCCGAAGGGAACGAACTCTCTGCGATAAGAGGAGTTCTAGTATGGGGGAATAGAGCGGTGATTCCACCCAAACTTCGCGAATCAATTCTACAAGCACTTCATGCCCCATCCCGGCATTGTAAAGATGAAGTCGATAGCGCGCAGCTACGTATGGTGGCCCAACATGGATGACGACATCGAGGTCGTTGTTAAAAAATGTGGGGTTTGTCAGCAAAACCGTAATGAAGAACCAAAAACCGAAACTCTCCACTGGGAACTAGCAAGAGGACCATGGTCGCGCCTGCACATAGATCATGCCGGTCTATTTCAAGGGAGAACATATTTCTTAGTCGTCAACTCATTCTCTAAATGGCTAGAAGTCGCAGTAGTTCCTTCAACAGCGGCGGGACCGGCCGTTAAGTTCCTCAGGCAACTATCAGACACCCATGGGTTACCCGACGAGATTGTATCAGACAACGGTACAGCGTTCTCATCCGCCGAATTTAAAGAATTTACGGACAATAATCTCATCAGACACATTCGCTCGGCCCCATTCCATCCGGCTACTAACGGTCAAGCGGAACGAATGGTGCAGTCCACAAAGAACTATTTACGGAAGGCTGGCCAGAACATAAACATTGACTTGACTTTGGCCAGATATTTATTTAATCAGCATACCACACCACATTCTGTTACTAATCGCACTCCGGCAGAATTGCTAATGAACCGGCACCTTAAGACTTACTTCGACAAACTGCAACCTCAAGAGATACGGTTTGGTAAGGATAATAGTTCTACGAATTCCAAACATTTCATTCCAGGCGATTCGGTTTGGGTACGAAACTACGCTAAGGGACCGAGGGGATCACCGGTCAAATCGGAGTCCGAACAGGACCGATCTCGTATACCGTGCGATTGGAAGATAATCGGGTAATCAGAAGGCATCAGGATCAACTTCGTAGTCGTTTACCACAATCTAACCAGTCAACCGAAGGCGAAGATAACCCCGAGCCGACCGATCCAGAGGAGCCAGCTTTAACGGACTTCCTGACGGAGAAAGACAGTTGTGAAGAGAACCCTTACGAGGAATATGAAGACTTTCAATCGAAATCACCACCAGTTCGTAGGTCACATCGACACAGGAAGCCAACGGAATTCTATTGTTCCTCAACTGGGTGTAAAGGGGTGTTATGTATTTGCCGCGGCTCAAGTTGGCAGCTCTGATCGTGGCATTACTCATAACTGCGTACATACTCCTGTTCGCGTTATGCCTTAAGCTTAAGCCAGTCCCCGACCAACACTTATGTAGAACTTAGCTTGGTTATACTCGCGGTGAATAAACTATACTATATCGATCAACGCACGCTCCCAAATATATAAAAAGTTCATAGCTGCACAAAAAACAGGCGGGGGCGTCGTGGTGTAATTCAGTGTGTTTAATTCAGCTGCATCCATGACACTAAAAACTTAAACCTAAAACCGCGCCCCCGCCGCTTTACTCGAGGGAGCGCAAGAGGGGCGAGAGAGCGAAAGCTCGGAGAGCTCAGTGAACAGCGCCGATGCAGTAGGCCACTGACCTAAACCTTCCGTCCCCCTTGCAACTACACGGGTTGCAACATAGCCTGGTTGCTCTTCTCACGGCTGGTGGCAGGCTCCGGACACGACCCACCCAAACACGGTGCTCTGGGCTACTGGTAGCACATCCTGAATTTTCAGGAAGCCCGTCCGCATCACGCTCGGATACATATCCGCGCCCAGGATGTTGGAGATCGTCGCGGGGAGATAGAACCGCTCTTCAGCCAGCGTAATGTCCCGGAAGTGGGTCCTTACCGCGTCGCTCAGATCCCGGATTGGAGTGCGGATGCGCACATGAGGCTCTATTTTAAAAATTAAGTCAAACCGGACAGAGCAGTCGATTCTGGACCCCACGGTTGCCGAACAAATCTGTTCGCCTCCGACGTTGGTGGTCCGCAAGCGGAAACTCGACGCTAGCGAAGCGTTGATGCGTCGAAGTGTCGAAGACTCGACTCCGGGAGGGGGTTGATGCTGTGCCGCTGTAGGAGGGACGTTAAGGACGGAGCGGAGTGGAGTGGCGGTCGAGGGCCGAGTAGCGGCTGAAGAATGCCGTGGAGAGCTCTGCGACCGGCGTGCCTGGCGGGTCGGTGGTTCCAAGAGATGTAGAAGAGTATGGTGATCCTGGCCACACGCTTTGCAGCGATCACCTCGTCGACACGCTCCGTCAGAGTGCTCGTGGGCCAAACAGCGGTGGCAGTACCGGTGGGCAAGGACAGCCCGGAGCCTCTTATCGGCACTCAGACGGAGGAACCGACGACACTTCCGAAGTGGATGGATCCCGCTACAGAGTCGGCAACGGTAGGATTGCGTACCTCGAGTTCGTCTGTGCTCCAATGCGATGGAGCTGCGCGAACGGGGAGACATCGTGTGAAATCTGATTGGCGGAATAGGACAAATAAAAAAATTTGGATCAGTAGAGTCATACCGTGCCTTCAGGGGAGGATCTCTTTTGAGGCGCTGCTCGTTACGCAGAAATTGAGCCAGAGCAAAGGATCGTGAAGATGCAAGCTCGGAACCACTATGCTCGGGATCGCGCAAGGGGAGCATCGCATCGTATTTGCCACGATTGTCCCTTCTTGTAGTCTGGACAGAATTGTGTTCACAGACGGAATCAGACTCGGGGACTATCTGTGTGGGCACTTCCTCTACCTCCCAGAATTTGGTAAGGAGATGATCCAACGAGTCGTCGAGTCCGCAGGCAACTCGAGTGGAGAAGGCGGACGCATTGCGGGGGGCTGCTGGAGATATGGGGCCTGTCAACACCCATCCAAAAATGGTTTCCTGGCCGAGAAGTAAACCGCAAATGTTAGCCCTGGCGTTGCCGAGGAGGATGGACGGAAGAATGTCGGCTCCTATTAAGACATCGATTTGTGAGCTCTCGAAGAACTTGGGATCCGCAAGGGGGATGTCAGGAATTCCCTTAAGAAGATCTCGGGGGACTGGATACGAAGGCAGATTCCCAGCCAGCTGCGGAAGAACGTAAGCTGAAGTTTCTAAATGCAGCCCGGGTCTGGAAGGCGATCGAATAGAAAAATGACAGAGTTTCGTGGACTGAGCGGCAACGGTTTGATTAAGACCAGATACTTTGGCCTGGATAGTCTTGAATGGAAGTTTGACGAGGCTGAAAAGTCTCTTCCGTTGCCTCGGAACCAGAGTCGATCGGGGCTCGCGCCTGGAAATTGCACCCTAAGTGGCAAATGTTAATGAGGGCTGTGCCCAGTAGGACGGCTCATGAGCCGGAATGCGAAACACACTTGCACATCAGAGTGATCCTCTGTGGGGCTCTTGCCTCTTGTAGTAGGCGCGGGTCGAGACCTGGATGGCGCAGACGGACTTGGAGCTGCCGCGAATGGATTACCGCGGTGCAGGAGGGTGTGATGACGACTGTGGCACGTGAAGCATCTATGGGCGCTAGTGCAACCCCGTTGCAGGTGCCCTCGTGCAAAGCAGTTCAGGCAAAGCTGCTTTTAATGTAGTGGGAGCAACCATTTACATCCATCTCAAGGAATCGCGGACATAAGCGAACAGGATGATTCTCTCTAGAGCAGAGATCGTAAGAATTAATCTTACGCGCTGGGGCTCTCGAAAGTGTCGACCTTGGCGGAAACTGACCCGAACTGCTAGGCCTGATGTCATCGCTAGCCTCCAGAGTGCGATGACGCTCTGTCAAGAACGAGTCTTAACTCATTCCATGTTGGATTCTCAGCCTTGTTGTGAATGGATTGCTCCCACATCGAAAGCGTGATGTTGGGAAGCTTTAAAGAAACCATTTACACCAGCAGTCCCAAGTCTCGACTTGAATAGAGAACATATAAGGCTGTCAGGCAACTCTGGATTGTGCCTTGCAGCTCTTTCAGAGCGGCTCCGGAGTCTTGGGATACTGCCTGCATGTTGAAGAGGATTTTCAACTGGCTATTGACTAATAACCGCCGATTTTCGAAGCGGTCGGTGAGGCTTCGTCACGCGGAGATAAACCCTTCGTTGGTCAGCGGGGCCTTGGAAACAATGGCGTGCGCGTCACCACTTGTTTTGGACAATAGGTGGAACAACTTCTCTACCGGTGTAAGACGCGAGTTGTGGATGTATATCGCGGAAAACCAGCGACAACTTCGGTGTCGACTGGTGGCAAACGACAGCCCGTAGACGGCGGTGTTGGAACACTGACAGCAGCCTGAATGGACTGGGAGGCGGCCTTGCCTATTATGTCCTGAAACTGGACCAAACATCTCGAATATACGGAGTAGCAGTAACTGTACTTGGATTCAAGCACTGTCGAGGTGGCCGTACTGTCGGTGCACGCGGAAAGAAGATCGGAGCAGCTTTCATAGCTCTTCTCCGCCTTTTCCAACAAGGCCTGGATTTGGTCCCGATGGACTTGGCACATGCCAGGGGAAAGTCGTTCTGAATCAGCGGCGCTCGGAGTATGAATATCCGCTTGAAATTGGCTAACCCGGTCTGTTGTGGCAATAAACTTTTTGAGGGCGATGTCTATCGCAGTTTGAGCCATCTTGGACATCGACCGAAAAAGCCTTGACGGGGGACCGGGGCGTTTCGTTCAGAACGTGAGGATATTCACCGTTAAGCTCTCGGCGCGATCTGAGTCGCCAACGAGTTGGTCGTCGCTGGAAATGAACGCACGCAAAACAAAAAACCACAGAGAACGGTCACACTGTTAATTTGTGCGGAGTAGAAAGCACAGAGCCATGAAAACGAGAAGGATCGTAAGAAAATATTTGATGAAACTGTATTGATTATATATCTTGTTTATATATTTGAATATCTTGTTTCTCCCTTTGTTGACTTCTGTTTTTTTTGTTTATTTTAATTTTTTACCTTAGTTATTGTTGCCAAATAATTTAATTGTATTTAGTTATTTATTTATTATTATTTTTTTTTTGTGTTTGAAAAATATCTTTGATAGCAAAATAATCCGGAAAAATGCAATAAAAATGAATTAATTAATCCATTAAATAAATTGATTACTTTGCCGGAAATATTTAAATAATATTTATAAATAAATAGTAATTATAATGATGTATTAAAAATGTTTATAATTAACTAATAATTATAATTATAAATACTTATTTTGAGCAGAGTCGGAACGGTGGTATGAAAACCTTGGCTTTGGTTCGGGAGAAATGTTCACTGGGTTATGCCGTCGGCAGCGCAGTGCATGCGTGAGGGACCCGGGAGAGAGAGAGAAGGGAAAAAAATCAGCAACAATAATAACACAGCCGTTGGGGCGGTTAATTGCGGCAATTTGGAGAAAAAACAATCACGGTCGCACCCGTGTGAATTTGAATTTATTTTATTTTTTGTTCCTGGTATGTGGAGGCAGAAAATATATTTATGTAGATATGGGCATGCATGCGTTAATGGATATGTGTATGTTCCTGTATGTGGAGGCAGAAAATAGTTCTATGTAGATATGGGCATGCATGCGTTTATGGATATGTGTAAGTGTATATCGGTACAGTAGAGCGTCGAGGAGTGGACTGTATTTGAAGTGCCGGAACAGATAAAATTATGTGGAGAGAAACAAAAACGTAAGACAACAAAATATCTCGACAGCGGCGGACTGTTCGGCGAACAGGGAAACTTCCGAAATTAGTTCACACCGAGTGGCTGATATTAGTTATGCCTTTTTATTTTCCACCACACAATTTCACTTTTTGTCGTATTTCTTTTTCGGAGGCGTATGTCTGTGTATGTGTATGTCTGGATACACATATGCCTTGCCCGTTGGCAAGTTGATGTACAACGGGGAACGAAAAAAAACGGCAAGGAGTATGGCGACACACACAAAGCGGAGAACATTTTTTGGAATTGAAGGAATGTTAAATTTCTCGACTGCCGTTGTGTCGGGAAAACTTGGACGAGGAGTTGACACGAAATAATTGATCTTACTGCTGTGTGAACGAAATTCAATGTTCGAACCACTGCTAAAGACCGGCAGCGAGAGGGAGTCGGAAAGTGCTCGTACTTATGTTTTTTGCGGAAAAATCACAGGAGCTGCTGGTCGAATGGCAGAAGGATATCCTTCTCCGGCTCGAAGGACCAAATGTTGTAGGGGGGCGATCCTTCCACAAAAAGATTTGGTTGGCACAAGAAAATTCCCACGGCGCAAACGTAAATGGAGACGAATAGAAAATAAGGCGGGGGCATCGTGGTGTAATTCAGTGTATTTTATTCAGCTGCTTACATGAGACTAAAAACTTACACCTAAAACCGCGCTCCCGCCCGCTTTACTCCGCTGATGCGAGAGCGGGAGATCGGCAGCGGCCGTCCGAGGAGTTCGGATGCGAAACCCGATGCTCGCACTCTGGATCGAGCGATCCAGGGAGCGCAAGAATGGCGAGAGCGAAAGCTCGGAGAGCTCAGTGAACAGCGCCGATGCAGTGGGCCACTGACCTAAACAATTGTGTTCTTTCATACATTTTTGACCTAAAAAACATTTTGAAGTGCACGCCAAAATATAACATTTTTCAAGCCTAGTACTCAGATCGACAAACGAGTGCGCTAGCGTAAAACCTTCAATCTTTCCAGTGTGACCAACATTTCGAGAGTTCATCAGAATTAAGCGTGCTACGGTCGTACTCTCAATCAGCTGGGGTTCTTGACAATCAGTTTTCCCTCGATTCAAATATAGTATTTGCGGGAAAGAGCTTTTAAAAGAAATTTTCAACTACCTTGGCAAGACAAGTCTGTCGCTGTACAAAGAAATTTAAAAACAATACAATTCAAATTTAACAGTGGTTTTTTTAATTTACTAATAAATATTTGCTAATTTAAAGTACATAGCTGCACTTTTATTGTGTTTTTTCGTACATTTTTGACCTAAGAAACACTTTGCTCTGACAAGAGTCACCCCAGATAGTATTAATGTTGATTTTTTTCCGTCCATTTATTAAAATTTTCAGTGAGAAGCGCACGCCAAAAGATTAAATTTTTTAATCTTTCCGCTAGGGCTCACAAAAAGTTCATTTGTGGATCATATTAGTCGTTCCGCTTCCGGACATCTTGTGGTGGCCCTTCCATTCAAAAGTCCGACAATTTCTAAACTTAGAGAACAAAAATTCAGTATTTTATGCCTCATCATCCCATCTAAAGGCCGGAAACCTAAGGACCAAATTGCGCGTTGTGTTTGATGCTAATGCCGCTATATAGCACTAGCCTGATCTTTTAGAGATATTAATCCGATTTCGATACGTAGCGCGTACTTGCTAACAGCTGACAAGGCAAATTTTAGCAATAGAGCCCCATTGACCTACGGAACAAGTTCCGCTCCGTTCACAGACGTGCGATGCCTGTTCTATTTGGATGAAAATATCATGGAATTGACGACGATGATCGGGGGATGGAGTCAAGTTTTGAGGAGATCACCTAGGTTTCCAGGCCCTCCAACTCCAGCGCGACAAGATGCGGGAAAGCGAAGGCAAGGAGTCATCGGCATCGGCACCAAGACCCACTTCCAAAACCACCAATTGCATGGAGCCCAATGGACGCATACCCAAGCTGAATCAAGCCAGGCCGGCAAATCCGCCAAGTGAAAGCAAGGAGTCATCGGCATCGGCACCAAGACCCACTTCCAACACCACCAATCGCATGGAGCCCAATGGACGCATACCCAAGCTGAATCAAGCCAGGCTGGCAAATCCGCCAAGTGAAAGCTTTAAAAAACCAGCCTCCTTAATTTAAATTAAGCTTTTACATTGTACCCCTTAAGGACGCATTTACGTCGACGAGGACGAGGATGACTTCATTCACGATGGCGACTGCGAGGAGGACATATCCTCGCACATCCGTGACATCTCTGGCTATGAGAAGCGGCGGTATGATATGAATAATTTTGGAGAATATAATTTACAGAATATTCAGCAAGGGTATATCAACTTCGGCTCCGCCCGAAGTAAGATTTCCTTTCTTGTTTTTAATTATTTATGACTATGATACTAAGAATTTTTTGGATAATACCCTTTATCTTTTTAAGTTTTTATTTGGAAAAGGTACACTATCGTAAAATTCTTCTTTTTGGGTTACTTGTTTTAATTTAGTGATATCGTGTCTGGCTAAAGTCATGAACGACCTGTCAATGGGTTTATTCATTTTTTTTTTTTTTTTAAATAAATGCTTTATTTATTGAATTTTCTCTATATGAGACTAACAATAAGTATATCAAATCTTAAGAATATAACTTAACTTACAGTCATGTAGACTGAATTTAGACTAACGGGCCCTAATATGTAGTGCTGGACTGGTAGATCGTTACGATGCAGACGAGTTCTGTTCGAAACCCGTCTTAGGTTCCTTGCGAGATTATTTGGGTGCAGTGTAAGCTTGTTATGGAAGGCCGCTTTCTGCTTTGCTATTTCATCTTTGACCGGTGGTATGCCCAGATCGCTGTGGATGTTTTCGTTCCGAACATACCATGGTGCCCCACTGATTGTTCGCAGGATTTTTGATTGTGAGCGCTGTATGATGTCAACGTTGCTGTTGCTCGCGTTCCCCCAGAGCTGGGAGCCGTAGGTCCAAATGGGCTTAAGGGTGGAGTTGTAGAGAAGAACTTTGTCCAGACACAGGGGTGATCGAGAATTTATAATCCAGTGTAGGCTGCTAGCTTTAAGTCTGAGATGTACTTTCTAGCATTCAATGTGCCTCCGCCAGGCGTCTGTCGAGGTGGACGCCGAGATATGTTACATCGCTGGCTTGGGGAATCTGAGTACTATTTAAAGTTAGCGGGGGGCACGATTGTAAACGTTATATGTTTACACTTTTGTTCATTAATTTTGATTCAACTACCACCAAATGATCAGCCAGTTGAGCTGTTGCTCTAGTTGGGCATCTCGAGCGGCTCAGGATTGCGGTGTCGTCAGCAAATGTGGACGTAGTCAGCCTCTCGTTCGTAGGTATGTCTGCTGTGTATAGGACAAACAGGGTAGGGCCCAGGGCGCTACCTTGTGTGACTCCGGCTTCAATGTTATACTCGTTGGATGACGTTGTATTGCATCTAACCTCAAAGACTCTGTGGTAGAGGTACGACTTAAGTAACTTATGAGTGTTTTCGGGCAGTAATGTTATGATTTTATGCATAAGGCCTTCAAGCCACACTCGGTCGAATGCCTGAGAGACGTTGAGGAATATCGCACTACAATATTCCCGATGTTAGAAGGCTGTACGAATTTCTGAAGTTATTCGGTTGACTTGCTTGATGGTTCCGTGGCTTTCACGAAACCCGAATTGATGTGCCGGATCGGCGACAGTTTCTCGATGTACCGGCGCTGCGCAAGCTCTTCTTCTTGCTTATAGAGTTGCTTCGAATGGGGCGATCTGCAGGATTGCCAAGCGCGTCGTAGACGTAGTTTTTCCCGAACCAGTTGTTCGATTTGCAGATTAGTTTTATATTGGTTGCTACGCACGATTGTCTCTTCTGGTGTTGAGATTTTGGCTGCTGCCACAAGTACTGACTCCAGGGCATCAGCACAGAAGTCGATGTCGTTCTCTATGTTTAACTGTGGTGTTAGTTCAATGTGGGAACTTACGTACATTTTGTACTTTAGCCAGTTAGTTCGTCGTGGTCAGCCTGAAGGGGTGCTCGATTACTTTCGGGCTTTGAAGGAGAGTTATTAGAACAGGCGAGTGGTCCGATGATAAGTCCGATGGCGATTTGGCGCTTACTAAATTTCTTGGGATGTTCTTGGTCACAGCGAAGTCAATTAAGTCCGGGAGTTTTCTGGGGTCAGCTGGCCAATATGTGGGGCTGCCAGGGGAGACATAGTCGAGTTTGTTGCTCAAATGTATGATTGCTTTACACAGTTGTCTTCCTTTGGGCGTCACGAGTCTTGATCCCCAGTGCGTGTGCTTGGCGTTGTTGTCTCCTCCTGCTATAAAACGATCTCCGAGTGAATTGTAGAAGTCCAAGAATTGCTCTTCAGTTATTGTAAAACGCGGTGGGCAATAGACAGCGGCTATAGTGATACTGCCGTTGCCTGCTTGTAGTTTTATAGATGTAGCCTGCAAATAATTTGTTGCAAACCTCTGGTGAAAGTGGTGCTTAAAGCGTTCCCTGATTAGGATTCCAGTTCCTCCGTGAGCCTTTCCGTCCGGATGATCTGTGCAGTATGATGTATAACCTCTTATTTGGAAGTTGTATTTACTTGTGAGATGCGTTTCTGCCAGCAGCATTACATCTATTTGGTTTTCATTGAGGAATTGAGTTATTTCAAGTTTGTGCCGTGAAACGCCATTGGCATTCCACATGGATATTCGAAGACAAGACATCGATTATTTAGATTGTTGGGATGTGAGCAAATTTATTAAAATGTTTTGATTTTGCATAAGGTCATTGTTGTTTTCATGAAGCAAATAAATTCCATCATACCCTGTTGTAAAGTCAGCATCATGGTTTCCATGCTGTTTGGTATTTCTCCTATTGCTTGCTGAGGTGTTATTATATTTAGCTCAGAGCATTGAGCTTGTGGGAACCCCGTCTGATTGGCAAGTCCTGATTTTAGGGCACTGGCGTAAATGAAGACCAAATGAAGATCTGGCTGCTTTCGCAAAGAAAACATTATATGTGGTTTGGGGTTGCACGTACGCATTTCGTGCATTCTGGGAGCGTGCTTGTTTTGCTTGTTGAAACTGACTCTTCAGCTATTTATAGACCGGGCAGCCTCTGTAGTTTGCGGTATGGTTATCTCGACATTTAGCGCATTTCTTTGACTCTGGGTCTTCTTTGCTTGCAGGGCAAGGTTCGGATTTGTGGAAGCCACCACAAGCTACGCAGACTGAACGTTCATAATTCATTGCCTGTAATTATTATAGCATTTATGTTTAGTATGGGAAGATCTACGTGTCACGCTTTAGAGTCCATTTGGTGCCTTTGGATGTTTTGGACTATGTTACCCCGTTAAATCCCGGACTCGTGGTGTTCTCGTTATCTCCTTCAGCTCCGAGAGGCACGTCCGAGACTACCTTTTGTTATTGTATCATGGTCTCGTCGGCTGTCTAAACGTTCGGGTTTTGGCCGGTGCGTGTTCGTGTTTTGAAGGAAAAAGTTGTCTGCGGACGAATTTTTTACAGAATTAACCCTTGAGCAACATGACTTTTTGGAATGTGTGCCGCAAACACTTCGATGGCGCAAAATTTTTTAAGGCACCGAAATGTTTGTGGGAGGAATCGCTGGGATGCAAACTTGGGGACTCATGAAACCGTCTGCCCAGTTCGTTGAAAAAATAAAACAATTACAACTTATGTTTGTACACTACATTAACGATACTTTTAAAATAACAAAGAATTTAAAAGAAACTTCAATAATCGCAGCCGAAAATGTTAGTATAAGTTCGCACTTACTAAACAGTTCCCATTTCAATCGCACTCATTGTTATAATAGTAGAGGTACCAGATTTTGCCGATGAGACTACCTTATGTTATTGTATCATGGACGAGACTACCTTATGTTATTGTATCATGGACGAGACTACCTTATGTTATTGTATCATGGTACTCGGCCGCCGATCCCTTTGCTTTTCGTGGGCGTTCTCGCCTTCGGCCGGCACGAGATCTTCGTGTCGGCGTCTGGCTTCGGCCTGTTGTCTGCACGTCGGGGCCATGATACAATAACATAAGGTAGTCTCGTCGGCAAAATGTTGGTACCCTACTATTATAACAATGAGTGCGAGTGAGATGGGAACTGTTTAGTAAGTGAGAGCAGAGCGACAATAGAATGTGTGGATTAACCCTTAGATGGTTCAGGGGTTTTTTTGCCTTTCATAATAAAAGGAGTTTAATTTTATTTTATAATTTAATTTTTAATAATTTTGAATTTGAAATTAGGCGTTGTTTTTGTCTCTGAATACTGAGTCTTTTGTTAAGATTCTTAATTCTAAAATATATTCTAATCTTAAAATAACAAAGAATGTAAACGAAACTTTAATAATAGCAGCCGAAAATCTTAGTATAAGTTTAGACATAAAAACTTATACTAACATTTTCGGCTGCGATTATTAAAGTTTCGTTTACATTATTTGTTATTTTAAAAGTATCACAGCGATTCCTCCCACAGAGCTCTTTTTTCCAAACATTTCGATGACTTTACGCCATCGACGTGTTTGCGGCACACATTGCAAAATGTCATGTTGCTCAAGGGTTAATTTCCTAAAAAATTCTTCCGCAGACGAACATGCACTGACCAAAACCCGAACGTTTAGAAAGCCGACGAAACTACCTTATGTTATTGTATCATGGTCGGGGCTGTTGCTAAGGGCGCCCTTCGGGTGTTGATCGCTGAAGCTGTTCGGCTCGGTTGATACTCGTTTGCTCTGCCAGTCCCTCTGCCTGGTGTGCGTCTCTGCCGATGCTGGCGCTGCCGCTGTGTGGCTCTGCCGATGTTGGCTCTGCCGGTGTTAGCGCTGCCGCTGTGTGGCTCTGCCGCTACGTGTGTGTCGGCGCTGCACACTGGTTGATCTAGTATGGCAGAGGCGGCCAAAAATACTTCCAGTTGCGATATTAAGCTGAAAATTGTTGTACTGCTATATAGACCCAATTAGATAAATAAAATAAAAAACAAATTTTTTTTTTTTGTACGTTAAAGCCTGAAAAAATTAGAAAACAACAACAATTTTATAACTTAAAAATTAAAAATTAAATTTAGTTGCATACTTTTAGGGTAAGGTAATCTCAAAATATATTTTATTTTATCTATACAAAATAAAATAAAAACAGGTTGTTCAAATATATAGTAGCTCTTTGTATTTAAATTAAATAAAACAATGCAAAAAAATATATTTTTCTAAATATATATTCTATATATATTTTTATTCTAACAAATCAAAACCAGTTTGGAAAGAATCGTTTTACACTTGTTGGGTAAATTACGTTGCCCAGTTTTGAAAGGATCTGAACAAAAAGTAATATACACACGCGTATATATACATATTTAAACAAGATTTACATTTAAAATCCCCAATACACACGTACGTATATTTAAACTGTGGCGGCAACAGCAACAACAGCGAGCTAAAGCGTCCACAAAAAGGTGATAATGATTATTTCCAAGGATCTTTTCATATTTGGCGAACAAATTTTTGCAACAATCATACCAGAAGGTGGAGCCGCAGCGCTAGCAAACCAGCAGCAGCAACATCAGCAGCAGCAGCAACAACAGCCGGCAATTATTAATTCAACAGCAACAGCAACAACGACGACGGCTACTTCGTTGGTAATAAACTCGACGGCATCGTCAACAACAGCAGGAGCAGCTGAACAAGTTGTAGAGGAGTCATTAAAAGTAGCAGCAGTAGCAGCAGCAGCGGCAACACCAGCAACAACACAAGCAGCAACACTACCAGCTAAACAGGAAACAGTTGCAGTTGCTGCCGCTTGTGTTGCTCCTCGCAAGTTGGCAAAAATTCAAAAAATTCCAAAGGAACCCGAGGAACTGAAAGCCAAGAAAAAGGCAAAGTGTGAAGCAGCAGCAGCAGTAGCAGCAACACCGGCGACTCATTACGAAAAAATGCCAATGAATTTGATGATCGTGGAAAGTGTTGAGACAGTCGATATGGGATCATCGGACAATGACAACGAGGCAACGGAGCAGGTACCGTTGGTGACTACCAGCCGCCGCAACCTGGCCAAAATAGTAGCCGATTGTCGCCTCCAAATCGAAGTGGAGCCGGCAACATCAGCAGCAGCCACTGCCCCAACAGCAACATCGGATGCAACAGCAGCAGCAGCAACATCAGTGGCAACAAGCGACTCTTCTGCATCATCATCATCATCGTCGTCGTCATCTTCCAGCTCAACATCCTCAGAATTTACGCACACATCACAGACGACGATACCAAGTTCGGATAATCTAACGTCATCCAATGGCCTGGCCAATATGGGCAAAAGCATTTTAGTTGATGCCAAAAGTAACTCACCGTCATCATTATCTTATCACTTTGAGAAGTCGCCGGTCAACACACAAAAGCATCATCACAACATCAACATATGCAATAGCCACCACCCACATCAGCATCCGCATCCACAGAATCAGTTACACCACAGTCTGCAGTTGACCTTTCAGAACCTGAATGTTTTGCACAACGAGCGTCAAATACTTTCCGATGTGAGTGGATTCGTCAGTCCTTGCGAGGTCCTGGCCATCATGGGCCCATCGAGCAGCGGGAAGACCACTCTGCTCGACTGCCTCAGTGGCCAGCGCCACATTGACAACGGCAGCGTCTTCCTCAACCGCGAACCGCTGTCCAAGAAGTGGCGCCGAAGGATTGGCTACGTCCTGCAGGAGGAGATCTTCTTTCCGCAACTAACGCTTCGCGAAACGGTCGTCTACACGGCGCTCCTGCGTCTGCCGGAAACGATGCCGCGGGCGGAGAAGATGCGCCAGGTGGACCACATTCTGGAGGCCCTGGAGTTAGGATGTTGCCAACAACCGATTTATAAGGTCCCTAATAAAGCAAGACGTGAGGTTTTACGTGTATGATTGAGTCGATACATCTTAACGTCCTTGTTCCTTGACTCCAATTGAAACAAAAATAAAATAAAAACAGGTTGTTCAAATATATAGTAGCTCTATGTATTTAAATTAAATAAAACAATGCAAAAAAATATATTTTTCTAAATATATATTCTATATATATTTTTATTTTAACAAATCAAAACCACGTTTAGAAAGAATCGTTTTACGTTTTTATGATTGAGTCGATACATCTTAACGTCCTTGTTCCTTGACTCCAATTGAAACTAAAGCATATTGAATAACATCTGGAGCATGTATTAATATTTTATGTGCTGAGGAAGGCAAATAATACCAGGAATATTTTGATGTCAGTTATTTTGCTGTATCTAGCGCTAATTTTAAAAATATTTCTATGTTAATTTTATATCCGGAGGACAAGGATTGCAGTAATATGCAATTTTCAATCAAATGATGTTCAATGCCAGTTATTTCTGCAGATAAGTGGGAATTATTGAAAAATTTTCTTGCAGTGTTGCCATCATTTTTTTTTTTTTTTTTTTCGACAATAAGACCCAACTTTTCTCGAAATTCGGATTGAATATTTTGTTTCCTTTTCAGAAATAGTCTTTTATTTTCTTCACCTCTTACTTGCCACTGTCTAATTTCGAGTTTATAGGAAACGTGAAGAAAATATTCAAAGAAAAAAAAAAAAAAAGGCATGTAATGGAGACAATCCAAATTCGTATCGATCGGTTCAGATTTCTTTTTGTAGGCATTTCTTAATGTCGTTCATTTCCTTAGGTTTCGCTTGGCATATGTAGCACTTTGAAGATGGTGTTTCACTTAAGGCATTGCAAACTTGGCCATCCACCATAGTGAGTTGAAGAATATGAGCGATATGGAATATCCGGTTGGTGGCGGTTTTAAATTCTGAGGGAGTCAATTGTTTAATTTTGTTTTTAAAATATAGTTCTTCATTTTTAATAAAATCTACTGATTCCTTTTGAAATTGAATTCAAATCAGGCGGCAATAACGAGTCGACGAAGTTCGGGGGTTTTTCCAAACAATTTTCTGTTCCTTATCATTTTCAGCAAATTTTTTGAATAAGTAGTCAAGTAGTTTCTTAGAAATATTTGCAATAATTTCGTAACCATCAGATTGAAATCTATGTTTTAGGTCGTCATATACTTTTTAGCTTTTTAAGCAACTGAACCTATTACTGAGCACCACATTTTAAAAATATTTAAGCGTGATTGTGTGCACTGATATAAATTGCCTATATATTAAAAAAAAAACATTTTAAAAAAATTAAAAAAATTTATTTAAAAATTCACAATTGAGCAATAGCGATGTTTTTCGATTTTACATTGATGTTTGCCTGTTAAAACATCGGAAAGGCGATGTTTTCTGCATATCTATTGAGATTTCAAAGCACAAACGAATATGAAGATCACAACAAAACAGTCAGTACCCCCAAGAAAGAATTATTAGTATCAAAATCCCCAACCGTATTACAATTATAAAAACCAAATTTATTCCAAAAACCAAATTATCCTACAGATCCGAAATAGATCCCACCATGAATCGCCCAGCACAATTCGAAATAGGTAAACATCCTCCGCTGCCAATAGTGAATACAGACAAAAGACAGAGACAGCTTAACGTACAGACCCTCAGACTTGCGCTTTAGAAAATTATGCAACTCAAGCCGAATTAAATCGTATTCGATTGACAGAATACGAAATAGAACAAAAATAAATACAAGGTACTAAGAAACACAAGCGCTCCAACAAAATATATATTTTTCTAATCCTCGACTAAATCGCCATTAGAGTCGAAGGAAGCTTAATTTTTTATCAAATACCAACTTTAAAATCATCATTGCTATTCTAGAATACGGCTACCTCAAATTGGGTGCAGAACACCGTTATCGTAGAATTATTAGAGGACGAGATATTTAGACCATTTCTCCTTGTAATTTGACTGCATGGCGGCTTGTTCCAATGAGGGAACAATACATTTGTATACCCTTGCAGAGGGTATTATAATTTCAGTCAAAAGTTACCAACGCAGTGAAGGATACTATAAAGTATATAGATTCTTGATCAGCATCACCAGGAGAGTCGATCTAGCCATGTCGTCTGACCGTCCGTCCGTCCGTCCGTTTCTACCTAAACTAGTCCCTGAGTTTTAAAGCTATCTGATTAAAACTTTCCCAAAAGTTGTCTTTCTATTGCAGGTAGTATATAAGTCGGAACAAGCCAGATCGGGCGACTATATCATATAGCTCCCATAGGAACAATTGGAAAAAAAAAGCAAAAAAAATTATTACTTTGTTTAATTTTTTTGTTGTTGAAGAAAATCGAAACGAAAAATTGAGAACGCTGAGAAAAGAAAAAAAGAGCTTGGCTGCTGCAAAATTTGGGGGAAGAGAGAACACAAAATTCAACTCATTTATTGTGCCCAGCTGAGCAGCTTTGTGAGAGCGTTTGCAGGCGCGCTGAATCCGATCTTAGCATTGGCGCTGAACATAACGCTATTGGGCTCTCTTAAGCTGTTACTTATGTGTATCTTAACATAAACTTCATGATTCAACTTCAACATTCCGGCCACCTTAAAGGACCTGCCTTCAATATAATGGGAGTGCAGCCAGCTTCTGAATAGGACGCTTAAATAAGCCTGTTGCGGTTTTGATTTCGGCCACTCGAATTTTGCCATCGGCCCTTGCCACCACCTGCCGGTAATCCAACGCTTGGGTGGAGTGTTGTCCTCGTGGATGATTACCAAGGCTCCGACCTCCAGATTGGGCGTTGTAGTTTGCCACTTGATTTTGCGCTGAAGGCTGTGGACATATTCCTTGGACCACGCCTGCCAGAACCGCTGTCTGAGCGTGGATATCAGTTGCCACCTCTTTGAGTACCTCAAACCTCTGGTCGGTGCCTCTGGCTCTAATCCTTGCGGCAGCAAACGAAGGGCCAAACAAATCTAAGCCACAAATATGAAATGGCCTTACGGATTCGAACCTATCTGCAGACAGATTTCCCATAATTTGGTTCATCAGAACAGGTTTATATCTAAAACAATGGATGGATTTTCGAACCACCCGAGTGCATTCTCTGCGAGCATTTATTAACCAGATTTCTTGCCGAAGAAGACCGATCATCGTTTTTGCATTTGCGTGACAATTTCTCAAATGCAAATTTCGGAGATACAAATCAACAATTTGGTTTTTACAAGGGAGTAATATCGGAAATTTAGCATTTCCTGAAATAGGTGCATGCAAGAATCTACCTCCCACCCGAATTAGCGAAAATCTTCTACCAGCTTCAGAAAACTTTTGTATGAAGGGCGTCATCATCTGCAAACTTGGTTGTAAATTTTTAATTTTCTTGTACTCTTCTACAAAGACTTTTTATACCCGTTACTCGTAGAGTAAAAGGGTATATTGTATTCGTGCAAAAGTATGTAACAGGTAGAAGGAAGCGTTTCCGACCCCATAAAGTATATATATTCTTGTTCAGGATCACTAGCCGAGTTGATCTAGCCATGACCGTCTGTCCGTCTGTCCGTCTGTCTGTCCGTCTGTCTGTCCGTATGAACGCTGAGATCTCGGAAACTATAAAAGCTAGAAGATTGGCATTTTGCATGTAGATTTTAGGAGTTCCTACGCAGCGCAAGTTTGTTTCAAAATGGTGCCACGCCCCCTCTGACGCCCACAAGCCACAAGCTGTGGCCACAGTTTTGATGTTATTATGAAAATTTTAATTGATATGATATCGTCAATAAATATCGATTGGCCTAATAAAAGTTTGCCACGCCCACTCTAACGCCCAAAAACCCATTAAACGCTTAAGCCTGGCTAGCGCCTACATTTCCGCCTTTCATGGCGCCATCTAACGGATGACTTTGGAACAGCTGGCCAGGGTGCTCAACAGAGTCAACGTTAATTCTCGATAAGGATTTCTATTAAAGGAAATTGCGATGGTTTTCATTTGTCAATACCGAACTTTATCCCAAGAACTATGCAAATCAAATCAAGTTAGCCAACTTGGACGTCTGAGTCAAACAATGGCGTATGTGTGTATGCTGGTGGAGGACAAAAGCTGCCTGCGCTAAAGCAGACCTGGTGCTGATGCTCGTGCTGTAAAGCTGCCAGCACTAAGAGATCGCCGAATTCAAATTGATAATTTGAACTTTTTCTCCTTTTTTCCTGTGGTCACTATAATTCACATTATGTTAAAACAAAAATAAAACAAAAAAAAACACAAGAAGGCATATTTATATTAAGTTGTTTAGCTGAGTAACAGGTATCTAATAGTCGAGGTACTCGACTATAGCGTTCTCTCTTGTTTTTGGATGATTTCCACCAGTTTTAAAAATGATAGTTGTAACTCTCTAGCAGTCAGACTTACTGATCTTTTTCGTGATTTAGCTAGGTTTAAAAATCTGTAAACGTATGCAAGAATTCTAATGAGTTTGGGAAACGATGAGATACGAGTAATAAATTAAAACGGAGTTGATAGCTCGACGGCTATACACACTTGGGCAGCTCAGCTATAGAAAAATGCGAGTTTTCTGGCCATGATGACTCATTTTCATAAAGAAATTTCGGACCTTGGAACCACATGGACTTACACCGCAGCCACGGGACGCGATGTCTGCTGGATTAAACTACGAAGGGACATGCCGCCAGGATATATTTTCTGATAGCTCTTGAATTGTAGATACCCTGGTTGAAACAAAAACTGCAAGTGACGAAGGTTGAGACTTTATCCAATGTAATGTTATTTCTGAGTCTGTCCAGAAATAAGCACTCTCGATTTCACATTTGTCAAGAACTTGTTTGACGTTAGACCAAAATTGTGCCAAAAGTGTGGCGGCGCATAATTCAAGCCTTGGTATGGTTTTCGTTTTTAGTGGAGCCACTCTCGATTTCGATGCTAGCAATCGACAATGAGCCTGACCGTTTTCGATTGCTCGAATGTAAATGCACCATCCGTAAGCTTGGCTGGATGCATCTGCGAAACCGTGAACTTGAACGGCTGAGCACCCACTGACAAACGTGTACCTAGGAATGGTGACTGCGTGAAGATTAAGTAGATTCTTCTTTAACCTTTCCCAACTCGTGTGTAACGACATCGGAATGGGTTCATCCCATTCTAGTTGAAGTTGCCAAAGGCTTTGAAGAAGAATTTTAGATGTAAGGCCAATGGGGCACAGCAATCCCAAGGGCTCAAAAAGCTGCGCGCTAACTGAAAGAATTGTACGTTTTGTGGGAGTCAATTTTGTAAACCTCTCATCTAAATGAAATCGAAATGTGTCTGTGTGTGGCATCCACCGCATACACAAGGCTTTGGTCGAATCGGTATCATTGAAATTTAGGGATTTTTCAGTGTTGTTACCTTTTTCTAGTTGTGGATGGTTTAAAAAATATTTAGACACCAAGAAACCGCCCCTATTGAGAATTTCTGACACTTTATTACACATCACGTTCAAGGTGTCAATATCATCGGCTCCAGAAAGCATTTCATCCACATAAAAGTCGTTGCAAATTAAAAATGGAGCTGAAGACGTTCCGTAGGTGACTGTATTAAGACGAAATATTTGTAGCTCATCAGATGGATTCTCGCGCCATACTATCAGATGATAGTTATGATCTTCTTCGGCGAGTCTTACTTGCCTAATCGACTTAAACGAAATCTAACAAGTGATAATAACAGTTCCGTCTGAACAGTGGGCCCCTCCATTAAAATGTCATTTAATGACACGACTCGAAGTAATTTATAATAAAACGTGTAAACAAAAGAATTGATTACCTAATTTTTTGTTGGCCTACCTTCGCAAAGCCGCCTCTAGGCGGTCCAAGGATATAGTCCTATAAAACTCGATCCATGCAAAAGTAAAAGTTTTTCCAAAACAAACATTCACTTTTGATACATAATGAATCCAAAAATAATTTTTTTTTTGGAAAAGAAAATTTGGGCACTAGAGGGTTAATGACACGACTCGAAGTTTGGTTGAGGTACTATCAGGCCTCAGAACGCATTGATGTGGTATGAAGTAGTGCGGTCCTGGTGGAATCTTATTGCATGTTGGAGACATATGTCCCAGCTGCAAACATTCTTTCATAAAAGCGATGTACATTTTTCGAAGTGAGCTATCTTTTAGGCTTCTACGCTCTAACGATAAAAATCTACGTTTAGCGACATCGAACGAGGATCCAAGCACGAACGGATCAGATTTAAAAGGCATACGGACTAAAAAAAGACCTCAATTTAAATTGGCTACGTTTTTCACGAAGTGATCCTCGCAGGCAATTTGTTCTGGTGAAAATTTAACAAGTTCTTTATTTTCTGGGACGGTATATAACTCACAAAGCCTTTCAACAAGTCCTCCTAAAACCACGTCTTCCTTCGACAAGGCGATTCAAGAAGTAGCTTGTTTTTGTTGTTGCTTACACCGTCCAGAAACAACCCATTCCAATAGTGTTTTTTGTAGCAATGGACCTCCATTGGTGAGTTTGAGTTGACCAGTGCACAACAAATCAAAGAAGGAGTCTGCTCGGTGCAAAATATCAATTCTGTGCGGCTCGTGGAACTCTGGATCAGCTAAGTCTACGCCGGCCGGAATTTTCCACTGCCTTGCAGAAAGCATATTATCTGGCTGATTGCTAGTTATGGTTCCCAGTACCCAAAATTCAGACGTAAAAACTTGTCTATTGAGCCGCGAATATAACGTAGTTGTGACTTCGCTTCTGGCTATGGAACTTGATTCTCCCACTGATGTGATGGTAAGACATTTATTTGTTTTTGACAATCTTAAAAGCTGAGCAAGGCTTTCTGTCATGAAGTTAATTTGCGACCCTGAATCTAATAGAGCCCTGGCTCGATGGAGCTGACCAAATCGATCGCGAACATTAACAACGGCTGTTGCTAGAATAACTTGGTTAATTTCGGAAGTGTTTTGAAGAACCTGAGCCGAATGGGAAGAAGCCTGAGAAGTAGAAGTACCTCGCCCTAGCTGGTCCTGCCAGCTTTAACATTGATGTGGCTCACTCGAGTTTTGATATCGATGTCGTAGAGTATGATGTGCGTGTGAGCATACCCTGCATTTGGATGCTGTACATTTAAATACTCTATGTCCCTCATGTAAACTGAAAGGGATGAATTAAATAAAACAACCTTTTCAGTTGAGTTCTGTATTAAAACTGAATTTTATTTTCTAAGTCCCTGCTTAGGAAACTAAAATGAAATTCTTATTCTGGTCTTATCTGTGGCCTACGCAGAGGCCGCGTCTGCCTGAGCGAGAGAGTTATCATTTGACCCCCGCACAGGAAACCTTGGTGCAGTGTGAGAAACATCTCAAGTGATTATCTTCGGTTAGGCTCAAGTGGCCTGCACTTACAGATTACAAGTGCTAACACCGCTCCCTTGTAGGGTCTTAAATTACAGATCATAGTTTATGGCTCTGAGTCGATTTACAATTGTCACATGACATGCACAGAGCTCATAAAGTATTATATTTTATTTTTATTAGTGTTCGTCTGAACATTCTGGCAAGGGTCGGCAAGATTAGGTGTATGAGTTAATTACAATTTATTTAATTTATTCTCAAAAACATTGCAATACAAAATTAGTGGACTGTATTAATTCGATATATTTTATTTTGCATAATAATTTTGACACCTTTCCACGGCTTGCAATTATTGTGTTTTAACATTTTAGTGAATTTATTTATTTTTTAACATAAAACATTTTTATATCATAGATTTATTGTATCTTCAAATTTAAATATTAAGCATACCGCTGGGTAATGCTATGGCTTGTAACTGCCTTCGTATTTTTATTTTTCTTATAAAATATACAGTTAATATAATTATTATTACAATTGCTAAAATGAGGGATTCATGTCCAGTTAAAAGGTGAAAGTCTAATTCCCTCAATTCTAGCTTGTGAGTTTTTAAATATTGAATTTGCTTTGATAAACGATTGATTTCGTCCGTATGGTTAATTAATGGCATTTCGAGCGGGTTCCAAATAATCTTTGGTATTTCGTTGACTTCTCCAATGTAAGACAAAGCTAATTTTCCCTGATCTTCTAGCTGAATACTGTGTTGAGCAACCAAGATTTTATCATCAGTTCGAGCAGTACAATCTGACCTTAAAGTTACTATCTATATTTTTGAGTTGCAACATTGAACTCTAGCCTTATAATTGTTCTGAACTTTAAAAAGCCAACTACTTTGCTTTTCCAACTCAACCCAATATGACTTACTCTCAACAATCGATTTATACCTGCAGTTTGATGCCTTATTTGGTTTGAGAGGTTTAATCTCACAACTATTGTCGTTTGCACTACTCCAAGGCCAACTTCCCTCACAGACTCATTTATTCGACTGCCACCTTTGACATTTATTAATAGTAGATTCTGCCATAAGGTGATATGCATCGATCTCAAAATTATAAATTAAGTACTGAGATGCACTGTAATCATGCGGTCGTCCAATTTAACCGGAACTGGAATAATTTTATATAGTACTGAAGAATGTCTACCAAACAATGTTATTTTTGCATTAATTATTAATTTTTATCCACAAATAAACCTCTAGCCGTCAATAATGTGTAAACCTCCTTTAATTCTGTGCCTGTTCTTTTCCCTGGCAAGACCAAATTTTCAGACAAACTGTCTTTTATTCTGGAAATTTCACTTTTTAGCTGACTAGGTCTTAATATGTTTGTATTAAGTCGGCCAGGATTTATGTCTATTAATAGGCTTATGATACCATATTGAATTTTCTCGCATTCATCTATAATATTACTTAGCTGTTTGGTTATCATAAAAAAGTTTATAGACTCTTTGTATACATAATAGGACTCTTGCAATACCGCCGTCATGTTCTTGATTCATTCGATCATTCCTTTAAAATTTGAGTTAACTTCATCAGTCGTTTTCTTTAAAATGTCAGTCGTAGACTCGACTAAGGAAGTTTTTTTCCTACTTAACTCGTTAAGGCTATGCTGATTTGACATAAAAATGTTGACATCTCTTCGCATGTCAGACTATTTTCCCCTATTACCAGTTTCAAATGGTGCTTCATGGATTTAACTCCAGATTCCCAAATACCTCCGAAGTGAGGTCCTGCCGGGGGGATAAAATGCCAATCAATTCTAACTTTTTTAAGCTGTGCGGCAATCATTGTGTAAATCTTGATCCCATTCACTCATATTTATCCATAGTTTTTGAATAAAAAGTTTTCCTAAAATAGTTACAGGAGCCAGCCATCCCAAAGGGTCATATATTTTTGATAATGTTGATAACACTATCCTTTTGTTGATGTTTTTCGAATCCCCGCAATTTACCTTGAATTTAAATAAATCCTTTTGCGGTTCCCATTGAAGCCCCTGGGTTTCATTTCATTTCATTTCATTTTCCACAAGAGTAAGAACCTTGCTATCTCCTGTATCTTCTACAGTTTCCATTATTTTTAAACTGTTCGAAATCCATTTTCTTAAATTCATTCCCACTTTTTGTAATTCTTGAGAAATTAATTTAATTAAATTATTGGCATCTTCTATAGAATCAGCCCCAGTCATTAGGTCATCCATATAAAAATCATTCCTAATTATCTCACTTACATCTTTGTTTTTGCATTTATCAGCAATATCTACTAGAACTCTAGTAGCTAGATATGGCGCAGATGCAGTTCCACATGTGACTGTTGTCAATTTATAATTTTTAAATTTTCCATCTGGAGAATCTCTCCAAAAAATATATTGGTACTCCTGATCATTATCATTAATATTTATCTGACGATTCATTTTTTCAACGTCCGCAGATACCACAAATTCCCATTTTCGCCATTTAATGATAATGTCAAAAATATATTTTTGAACTCGTGGACCAACCCACATTATGTCGTTCAAACTTTTATTATTAGTTGTTTTTGCTGAAGCGTCAAAAACAACGCTTAATTTGGTCGTCAGGCTTGAATCTCTAATTACTGCCTGGTGAGGTAAAAAGTACTTTCCTTCTTCCTCCACTTCGACCATATGTCCTAAATCCAAATATTCATGCATGAATTTAGAATAGTCTAACCTTAGTTTTTCATTTCTTTTTAATTTTTTCTCAAGATTCATGAAACGAGCCATTGCAATGGCAAGAAATGCATTGCTTGTTTTTTCGAATCGCCTAAGGTGACATCATCTTTAAAAGGATTTTGTCTTCTTCCTCAACTTCCCAATACCGATCCATATCTTTTAATTCGATGGTGGTTGCTACAATTGTTTTCTTACCTTTGGATTTTTTGCATCCAGAGACAATCCACCCGAATTCGGTTTTTTGACCGAGGAGGCCATTAATTTTCACCACTCCATTCTGCAGAATGTTAGTGTATAGATCTGCCCCAATTATCAGATCTACACGACCCGGCATATTAAAGTCTGGGTCAGCCAAATTGTACTTCTCCCACTTTGTTTTGTCAACATTAACAGTGTTGACTGGGAGTGCCCTCATTAGTTTTGGAAGTGCTTCAATTCTTATCGTTTTTTGGGAATTATTTCGTTTAATTGAAAGATTTACCTTGTGCTTCGAGATGCACTTTCCTGTGGACGATACTCTACTGATCTCTGTTTGAGACCTAATTTTGGGCAATTTCAGAATCTGCGCAGATTCTTCTGAAATTATTGTGCTTTGAGAACCACTGTCGATCAAAGCTCTAAAATCTTCGAAACCCCCCTCAGAGGTTTGAATTTAAATGCGTGCTGTAGCTAGCAACGCTTGTTCCGATGTCATACACGTGTTTACTTTTTCATTAGTTTTTTTCAGTTTTTTCGTCTGTTTTAGACTTTACATAAATGTGTAGCATACTATGGTGATTTTTTTTACAAATCGAACATGAAATGTCGCTTTGACATTTCTTACTATAAGAGTGTTTAAGGCATTTAAAACACAAATGTGCCTTTTTTACTTTTTCCCGTACTTTTGGACATCGGACAACTATTAGTAGACAACTCATTCCACATTTAGATTTTGGAGATCAAGAAGGCGATTTATCTGATCGGAAAAAATTTTCCTTTTATTTTCATACCGCTTGGTTAACAATTCCCAAGCGGCCTCATAATTTTCCCCTGATCCCAACAATAAGTGAGAAACCACATTCCTGGCTTCTCCCTTTAGTGAGATTTTGAGGTAGTTAAATTTCAAGGTAGGACTGAGATCCTCCCTTAAATGTATGAGTTCATTAAATAACTCATAAAATCTTTGGAATCTCCAAAAAATGTGGGTACCTGAATTTTAGGCAGCGTTGGCAAATCTTCAATTTTATGATTTGCAACTTCTACCTTTTTTGGCACAATTTCCTCGAGTTTTTTTCTCATGTCTTTGGTAACCACGGAAATATCGAACGCTAATTCTTCCAATATATCATTATACCTTTTAATCGTGACGTCCGTCGTGTTTCCCTGCTTCATGGCAATTATCTTATCCCAATAAAAATTAAGCTTCCCTATCCTAATTTCAAATGTTTTTATTTTATCATCTTGAATATCCTCAAATGTATGTTTTAAATACCTTTCTAACTGCTCTATTGCTGTATCTAACTGGCTTTCGCAGTTTACACTTTTTTCTGTATTCTGCTCTTTTACCATTAATTTACCATCGGACTTATCGAATTCAGCTAACACTTTATCTATTCTTACTTTAATTCTATTAAAAATCGAGAGCATTTGCTCGTAATGACTCTTAATGAAGTAGTCATGCGCGACTACTCCAATATGCATCAGAGCTTTGTGATTTTCGATGCACTCGGCCTTTAGCTCATCAAATTTCTTTAAAAATTCAAATGATAAGCTTGGGAGATCTTCCAGCGCCTTACTGGCGTTGGTAATCTCCACCTGCCTTTTTATTAGTGCGATTGTTTGCTCGGACAACATTTTTTTATATAATTTTTATATTATTCGTAATTATTAAAACTTGAATTTAAATTTCGACAACTTAAATAATATTTTATACAAATATTATGTAATTTAAAAAAAATTTTAATTTGATATATAGGACTTATCTGATCCTATATTTGTTGCCGCTGTTGTTGTCGCTGTTAAATCTTCGATGTTATTTGTTCCGATGCTGTCCTCGCTCTTGTAGTTGTAGTAGTCGTAGACGTGCTGAAGTCGTGGAAGTCCTGGAGTCCTTATTGTAGTTTTGATGATTTAAGATGTTTTACAGATGATTTACAGATGATTTAGCTGTTTTTTTTTTGAACTTTTGTTTTTTGGGAGTCACTTTATTTTATTATTTGTATTTCTTTTGAATATATTTATTTTATTTAATTATTTGTTATTCAATTCGGAAATAAATTTTGTTGCCAAAATCGGAAATCACTTTAATTTATTTCACTGTGATAACTTGAACACTTTTTCGATGTCGGCCTCGAATACGCCTGATTTTATTAAATCACTTTTTCGATGTTTAAAAGGGCTCGAAAACGCCAAAAAATATATTTGCTCGAAGGCAAGAATTATTATACCCGTTACTCGTAGAGTAAAAGGGTATATTGTATTCGTGCAAAAGTATGTAACAGGTAGAAGGAAGCGTTTCCGACCCTATAAAGTATATATATTCTTGTTCAGGATCACTAGCCGAGTCGATCTAGCCATGTCCGTCTGTCCGTCTGTCTGTCCGTATGAACGCTGAGATCTCGGAAACTATAAAAGCTAGAAGATTGGCATTTTGCATGTAGATTTTAGGAGTTCCTACGCAGCGCAAGTTTGTTTCAAAATGGTGCCACGCCCCCTCTGACGCCCACAAGCCACAAGCTGTGGCCACAGTTTTGATGTTATTATGAAAATTTTAATTGATATGTATTTGTTTCGTCAATACCTATCGATTGGCCTAATAAAAGTTTGCCACGCCCACTCTAACGCCCAAAAACCTACATTTCCGCCTTTCATGGCGCCATCTAACGGATGACTTTGGAACAGCTGGCCAAGGTGCTCAGCAGAGTCAACGTTAATTCTCGATAAGGATTTCTATTAAAGGAAATTGCGATGGTTTTCATTTGTCAATACCGAACTATATCCCAAGAACTATGCAAATCAAATCAAGTTAGCCAAATTGGAGGTCTGAGTCAAACAATGGCGTATGTGTGTATGTATGTAAGCATATACATATGTATGTATTTATATTGTACACAGTTGCAATTGCCCGGCAAAGAAAGCTATTCGTTATACTCTTTACTCGTGTTGTGCAAACATTTAGACTTTAATAAACATAATACTATTTTATTTATATTAAGTTGTTTAGGTGAGTAACGGGTATCTAATAGTCGAGGCACTCGACTATAGCGTTCTCTCTTGTTATACCCGTTACTCGTAGAGTAAACGGGTATATTGTATTCGTGCAAAAGTATGTAACAGCTAGAAGGAAGCGTTTCCGACCCTATAAAGTATATATATTCTTGATCAGGGTCACTAGCCGAGTCGATATAGCCATGTCCGTCTATCCGTCTGTCCGTCTGTCTGTCTGTCCGTCTGTCTTTCCGTCCGTATGAACGCTGAGATCTCGGAAACTATAAAAGCTAGAAGATTGGCATTTTGCATGCAGATTCTAGGAGTTCCTACGCAGCGCAAGTTTGTTTCAAAAAGGTGCCACGTCCCCTTTAACGCCCACAATCGCTGATATTCGATTTTAAAAATTTAAATATTTCGGAAAAGTAAAAATGTAGAAATTTTTCAAATCGGAACATTCGTTAAAAAGTTTTGCGTGATCAAAGTTTCTATCTCCATCTCCCTCGCACTCCCTTTACCTGAGTAACCGGTATCTGATAGTCGGGGCACCCGACTATGGCGTTCTCTCTTGTTTTTATTATTAATATGTCGATTTTTCGACCACTTTTACAACAAATTTTGACTTTTTTGTTGCAATACTATAGTTGAATAAATTTTGTATTAAATCAGAAAAGATTCTTTTATATCTTTTTTGATTTTAAAAATTTTTTACTCTGCTTCTTACCACTGGTGGGGGAAAACAAGAGTCAAGTATTCATTAACACCTTAAACAAAAACTGAAAGTGTTACAGATTTTTATTTTTAGGTGCTGGCCTAAGTTTTGAGTCTCTTACCACTGGTGGGGGAAAACTACAGAGTTGTCGAAGGACCAAAATGAAAGGGATGAATTAAATAAAACAACCTTTTCAGTTGAGTTCTGTATTAAAACTGAATTTTATTTTCTAAGTCCCTGCTTAGGAAACTAACATGAAATTCTTATTCTGGTCTTATCTGTGGCCTATGCAGAGGGCGCGTCTGCCTGAGCGAGAGAGTTATCATTTGAGCCCCGCACAGGAACCCTTGGTGCAGTGTGAGAAACATCTCAAGTGATTATCTTCGGTTAGGCTCAAGTGGCCTGCACTTACAGATTTCAAGTGCTAACGCCGCTCCCTTGTAGGGTCTAAAATTACAGATCATAGTTTATGGCTCTGAGTCGATTTACAATTGTCACATGACATGCACAGAGCTCATAATGTATTATATTTTATTTTTATTAGTGTTCGTCTGAACATTCTGGCAAGGGCCGGCAAGATTAGGTGTATGTGTTAATTACAATTTATTTCATTTATTCTCAAAAACATTGCAATACAAAATTAGTGGATGCTGTACATTTAAATACTCTATGTCCCTCATGTAGACAATTAAAACATAATTGATTCATTTTGGCAAAGTTAAAACGATCTAAAACTGGCATTCCGCTAAATTCCTGGCAATTACCTATAAAATGATTAGAACCGCAATATAAACATTTAGGATCACTTGTGTTATTGACCCTGGAGCAAGTATATGATAGCCATGTCCTTCTGTCCGTCTGTTTCAATACCGTTTGCGAGCTCAGTTTAAAAGCTTGCGATCTCAAACTTTCACTTTCTCGCCCTAAAACATGTGTACACAGATCAAGTTTGAAAATCGATCGGACGTCTATATCCTATAGCTCCCATAGGAACAATCGGATATATCTAGCAAGAATTGATGACATTTCGCGCAGTGTAAAAGCTATTGACATGAATCTTTCCAAATCGTATTTTTTATGCATACTTTGATCAGGGTAAATGCGCGTGGCGATCGGTCGTCTATATCCTATAGCTCCCATAGGAACAATAGGGTAAAATCGGTCCAATTTTGATGTTTTTCAGAATATTTCGCGCTGTGTCAAAGCTTTGCTATACATTTTTTAAAATCGTATTTTTTATGCATTCCTTCATCAAGGTAAAAGCGCGTGCTGATCGGACGTCTATATCCTATAGCTCCCATAGGAACAATACGGTGAAATCGGTCAAAATTTCATGTTTTTTAGAATATTTCGCGCAGCTATTGACATAAATTTTTCCAAGTCTTATTTATTTACGCATTCTGTTCGGTCATGCCGCAGCCAAAATAAATTCTTAAAGTTTCTAATCTTAACGTAAATTGAATTCTCGATGTTTGTTTTTGCCTTTTCTATTTGCACTGCGTGGCATCTCTTCCAATTACTGTATTGCTACTCCTTTTGAATTCCTTCGCCGATCGCTGCCTGGCCCTTTGTCCACGGCAAGCATCTACTTAAGTTCAGTTTCGATTTTGTACTCGCTCGCTGAAGGCACGGTCGTAGATCGCCTGCCCATTCTCTTCGTTTATACTTTCGCTGTTAAAAGGCACAGACTAATCGGTCTGCCTGCCCAACCAAATAATCTTAAACATAAACATTAAACTTTGTAATTAAGGTCTTGATGTCTTTTAGGATAAAATAAGTGCATATTGAAATTGAAATCTTGTGCGGTTTTACTTTAACTGGGCACCATCAAAGGTTAGCCTTAGTGAAAAAGCTCACTGACCCAATATTTTGGTGACCCCGACGTGATCTAAAAACAATAAAAACTAAAGTGCAACCAAACAAATAATTTAATTTTCGTTCGTTTGATTGATCGCGCATATACATAACCTGCAAGTTCTATGTACATATGCAAGCGCAAGCGGTAATACATAAACACCGCTAAAAACTCACATCGCACACGCCCCGCGCATCATAGAGAACATTTTGGTTTCCTCTTTGTGTCTTCGTTCTCGCTTTGAAACGTTTTACAGCGGCGACCAAACGTTTTTGTTCGCGAGTTCGTTGCACCCCCATCCACCGCTATATTGCCGTTTATGTGCAAATAGACGCACATACATTCCGTTAGTTTTTCGGTGGTCAAGAGTTTTGGTACAGCACGCACTACACAGTGGAATTTAATTATTTTGCGGGTGATAAAGGCTGATAATAATAAAATAAATTTATTAAAATGTCACCTGAAACTACTTTAGCTGCTTCAGTTCAGGGTGTGAAGCATCTCAAATTGAAGGCTGAATCAATGCTTTCTAAGGCGAAATCCTCTGAGAAGGCCTTGACTGTTGAGAAGCTCCAGGCGATGAGTGAGGAAGAATTAGAGCTTCGTGTTAAGCTCTCAGAGGAGAATAAGGCTGCATTTGCCCCGGTCCATGACAGTCTTCAGGAACTGGATTTTAATGAAATCGGCAGCCAGGTTCGCGATGATTTTGAAGAGCTCATCATATCAATACAAATCATGCGAAATCGAGAATCGGGTAAGCGTCAAGGTCTAGCACTACGAAGTTCTACGCTCAGGCCAGAGCCATCTCTGGATTTCCATTCTGTGCCGGCTAAAAGATCTCATTTGCATGAATTGAGATTGCCTGAATTTTCTGGTGGCTATACTGAATTTGTCGACTTTCAATCCATGTTCAAAGCTATCATCGACAATGACGTGGAGCTCACTAACATTGAGAAGCTGCAGCATTTAAAGTCTAGCCTGAAGGGTTCCGCCTTGGATACAGTGCGCTCATTAGAAATTTGTGACAGCAACTATGCTGTTGCCTTGGAGTTATTGAATATCCGTTTCAATAATAAGCGTATAATTTTCCAATCCCATATAACTGCAATTTTGGGTCTCCCTAAAGTGGAAATGCGTTCCGCAGCGAAGCTGAGAGATATATCTGATAAAATAAATGCTAATCTACGTGCTCTTCAGTCAATGGGCTCGGTTGAGCAAATCTCAAATTGCATTCTGATTCATGTTTTACTCCAAAAATTAGATAGCAAAACTCAGGCCAATTACGAAGAATCTGCGGCTTTTGATTTAATTCCTTCGATTGATCAATTTACAACATTTTTGTCCAAGCGTTGTCAAAAATTGGAAAATGTATAGTTCACAATCAGGAAGAAGCCGTAACAAAAGCATTTTAATTGCCACTAACACTTTTGGAAATGGATGTGTTGTGTGCGACAACAGTGGCCATTCAATTTATAGCTGTGGTCAATTCGCCAATTTGTCCGTGCAAGAGCGTATTCGAAAGGTAAAGAAATTAGCGCTGTCTTAATTGCTTAAAGAAGGGCCATCAAATGCGCAATTGTAAGTCAGGCTGCTGTCGAACTTGCAGGTCCAAGCATCACACCCTTTGCACCTTTTCACTCAGTCTTCGACCCAGGTTATGCGAGCTCCAGCTGCAGAACAAAGGACGCCAATTGTAATTACTTCAAGCCGTTCTACCTCTTTGCTGGCTCAGAATGTGGATTCTGACATTGTCTTTCTTGCAACTGCAGTCATAAGCGTTCAAAGTCGATCAGGTGCTTGGATCCCATGCCGTGCGCTGCTAGACTCGGGATCTCAAGTCCACATTGTGACTTCCAGACTCGGTCACCAGTTGCAGTTGCATAAAACGAAGTCTACCGTATCAGTTGCAGGTCTTGGAGATGCTCGATTTGACTCTGAAGGAGTTTCCGTTTGCATCAAGTTAAAGTGGCACACTTCTGATTAGTTCGCATGCCTATCTGCTTTTGTTGCTCCAGCGATTACCGGCAATCAACCCAGTTTGACCGTTAAACCCGATGGTTGGAAAATTCCCTCGAATATTCAGCAGGCCGATCCGGATTTCTATAGATCGCGATGAATAGATCTCCTTATTGGCGCAAGCATGTTCTTTGAGCTATTATCTGTAGGGCAGATTAAGTTGACTGCTGTGTTACCCCTATTGCAGAAAACAAGGCTTGGTTGGATCGTTACAGGAGGTGGATCTTCTACTCTCAAGGCAACTGCATTACACGGCCAAGCTATGCTGCTATGCTTTCCCTGTTGCATTGACTGGTGACATCTGCAAGATGTATCGGTGTGATCGCGTGGCTGAACCCGATAGCTATCTTCAATGTGTTCTTTGGCGTGACTCACCGGACCAGGAGGTGCAGGTATTCAAACTTGATACCGTGACCTATGGAACTAAGCCTGCAGCCTTTTTATCCGTTCGCGTGATGCATCAACTGGCGAATGATAAGAAGAGCACATTTCAAATCGGTTCTAAAATCATTTTGCGGGACTTTTACGTTGATGATCTGATCACAGGAGGCCAATCAACACAGGAAGTCCTCGAAATCATGTCTCAAACAACAAACTTGCTTGCACGAGGTGGCTTTAAGCTCAGGAAATGGTGTTCCAACGAGCGCGATGTACTTGATAAAGTTCCTGACTCAGAAAAATAAACATTCCTGAAGTTTGACGATGGCAGCTACTTTACCAAGACACTGGGTCGTGCTTGGGATCCTGCAGCGGATGTCTTTCGTTTTTCTTTTTCTCCCATACAGGTCTCTCCAAAGCTTTCCATTGCTTTCCACAATTGCTCGCGTGTATGATCCGCTTGGTCTCATTGGTCCTGTGGTTGCCAAGGCCAAGATCTTCCTGCAACAAGTCTGGAGAGAGAAGTTAGAGTGGGACGAGAGCTTTCCTGAGGCACTCAACACATCATGGCTGAAGCTGTCATCTGACATGGGTCATACTCAGCAAATTATGTTTCCTCGACGTGCGCTGCATCCAAATGGTGCTATTGAGATCCACGGATTCAGTGACGCTAGCATCGACGCATATGGATGATGTATCTATCTCGTTTCAATAGCTGATGGCAAACGAGAAGTGCATATATTTTGCTCAAAATCTCGAGTGGCACCGTTGCAGACTCTCACTGTTCCCAAATTAGAGTTGTGCGCTGCTTTATTACTGGCTCAACTGATGCGGGACGTACGCAACATGAAGCTCTTCGATAGCCTGTTTTTTTGCTGGTTAGATTCTGCTGTAGCTTTAAATTGGATTAGCGATGAACCTTCACGTTTTCAAGTTTTTATTGCTAATCGAATATCTTTAATTCAAGAGCTATCCAGTGGCATGAATTGGCGCTATGTACCGACCGACTGCAATCCAGCCGACATCTTTTCAAGAGGTGCTTCCCCGAGAGAGTTTCTGGAATCTGCCCTTTGGTTCAGAGGCCCAGAACCCGCGGTTGGACGGAATCTTGTATGCCAGTGAAGACTCTTCCCGACCTCAGGAAGCGCATTTTGGTCGGCGTCGCTAAAGAAGTGGACCTATCTTCAAAATGAAAGTTCGTGAATTCTTGGCAAAAGATCACCCACACTTTTGGATACGTACATATACAAATTTCTTCACCGCATAAGACGTCCTGGTCTCGATGTCGAAGATGTAAAAATGGGCACTCAGATGCTTATCAGATGCATCCAAATGAGCAGCCGGGCTGATGACTACTGGAGGCTGCATTCTAAACGACAAATTACATCATCCAGCCCCTTGGGCTCACTTTCTCCATTCATCGATAGCTTTGGGCTGATGCGAGTTGGTGGCAGACTACAAAATTCGTCCTCGGATTACAATGCGCAGCATCCTGTCATACTACCACGCCAGCATCCAGTTACAAGTGCTATCATACTGGACTCGCAGCGGAAAAACTTGCATTCTAGTACGCGAGCGCTGCTCGCTAACATCCGTCTTCAATTTTGGCCGATAGGTGGCGGAAAAACAGTATCATCTGCAACGTCCAAGTGCGTCATATGCTTCCGATCTAAACCACAATTATCTCAGCATTTAATGGCCTACCTAAGGATCGTGTAAATGCAACATCAACGTTCATGGTTACTGGTCTGGATTGTGAAAACGTACGTCTGCGTTTTCATCTGTTCCGCGACGAAAGCGATCCACCTGGAGCTTGTTCAGGATCTTTTAACACAAGCGTTCTTGGGAGCATTGAAGCGGTTTATTTTCAACAGAGGCAATGTGGCAAACGATTGTACGCAATAAAATATGAAATTTGGCCGTTTTTACTGCAGCCTCCCAGAGGCCTCCAAAGTGAGGGGAACGTGGGGGAATAAAACGCCACTCAATTGAATCTTCTAGGCAGAATTCCTCTATAGCTCGAATGTGTGGGCCAGACAGGAATAGATTCTTCCGCTCAGCTAGTTCGTTTTTAGCTCCAACGAAGTTCGTAGCATTATCTGACCATATCCGGGCAGGTTTGCCTCTGGTGAAAATAAACCGATTTAATGCTGCCAAGAACGCTTGTGTTGAAAGATCCTGAACAAGCTCCAGGTGGATCGCTTTCGTCGCGAAACAGATGAAAACGCAGACGTACGTTTTTACAATCCAGACCAGTAACCATGAACGTTGATGTTGCATTTACACGATCCTTAGGTAGGCTATTAAATGCTGAGATAATTGTGGTTTAGATCGGAAGCATATAACGCACTTGGACGTTGCAGATGATACTGTTTTTCCGCCACCTATCGGTCAAAATTGAAGACGCATGTTAGAATGCAAGTTTTTCTGATGCGAGTCCAGTATGATAGCACTTGTAACTGGATGCTGGCGTGGTAGTATGACAGGATGCTGCGCATTGTAATCCGAGGACGAATTTTGTTTGCCTCTGTTGAAAATAAACCGCTTCAATGCTCCCAAGAACGCTTTTGTTGAAAGATCTTGAACAAGCTCCAGGTGGATCGCTTTCGTCGCGAAACAGATGAAAACGCAGACGTACGTTTTCACAATACAGACCAGTAACCATGAACGTTGATGTTGCATTTACACGATCCTTAGGTAGGCCATTAAATGCTGAGATAATTGTGGTTTAGATCGGAAGCATATGACGCACTTGGACGTCGCAGATGATACTGTTTTTCCGCCACCTATCGGCCAAAATTGAAGACGCATGTTAGCGAGCAGCGCTCGCGGACTAGAATGCAAGTTTTTCCGATGCGAGTCCAGTATGATAGCACTTGTAACTGGATGCTGGCGTGGTAGTATGACAGGATGCTGCGCATTGTAATCCGAGGACGAATTTTGTAGTCTGCCACCAACTCGCATCAGCCCAAAGCTATCGATGAATGGAGAAAGTGAGGCCAACGGGCTGGATGATGTAATTTGTCGTTTAGAATGCAGCCTCCAGTAGTCATCAGCCAGGCTGCTCATTTGGATGCATCTGATAAGCATCTGAGTGCCCATTTTTACATCTTCGACATCGAGACCAGGACGTCTTATGCGGTGAAGAAATTTGTATATGTACGTATCCAAAAGTGTGGGTGATCTTTTGCCAAGAATTCAAGAACTTCTTTAGCGACGCCGACCAAAATGCGCTTTCTGAGGTCGGGAAGAGTCTACACTGGCATACAAGATTCCGGGTTCTGGGCCTCTGAACCAAAGGGCAGATTCCAGAAGCTCGCTCGGGGAAGCACCTCTTGACAAGATGTCGGCTGGATTGCAGCCGGTCGGTACATAGCGCCAATTCATGCCACTGGATAGCTCTTGAATTAAAGATATTCGATTAGCAATAAAAACTTGAAAACGTGAAGGTTCATCGCTAATCCAATTTAAATCAATCAATCTGACCAGCAAAAAAACAGGCAATCGAAGAGCTTCATGTTGCGTACGCCCCGCATCAGTTGAGCCAGTAATAAAGCAGCGCACAACTCTAATTTGGGAACAGTGAGAGTCTGCAACGGTGCCACTCGAGATTTTGAGCAAAATATATGCACTTCTCGTTTGCCATCAGCTATTGAAACGAGATAGATACATCATCCATATGCGTCGATGCTAGCGTCACTGAATCCGTGGATCTCAATAGCACCATTTGGATGCAGCGCACGTCGAGGAAACTTAATTTGCTGAGTATGACCCATGTCAGATGACAGCTTCAGCCATGATGTGTTGAGTGCCTCAGGAAAGCTCTCGTCCCACTCCAACTTCTCTCTCCAGACTTGTTGCAGGAAGATCTTGGCCTTGGCAACCACAGGACCAATGAGACCAAGCGGGTCATACACGCGAGCAATTGTGGAAAGCACCAGCCGTTTACATGGCTTTGGAGAGACCTGTATGGGAGAAAAAGAAAAACGAAAGACATCCGCTGCAAGATCCCAAGCAAGACCCAGTGTCTTGGTAAAGTAGCTGCCATCGTCAAACTTCAGGAATGTTTATTTTTCTGAGGTAGGAACTTTATCAAGTACATCGCGCTCGTTGGAACACCATTTCCTGAGCTTAAAGCCACCTCGTGCAAGCAAGTTTGTTGTTTGAGACATGATTTCGAGGACTTCCTGTGTTGATTGGCCTCCTGTGATCAGATCATCAACGTAAAAGTCCCGCAAAATGATTTTAGAACCGATTGGAAATGTGCTCTTCTTATCATTCGCCAGTTGATGCATCACGCGAACGGATAAAAAGGCTGCAGGCTTAGTTCCATAGGTCACGGTATCAAGTTTGAATACCTGCACCTCCTGGTCCGGTGAGTCACGCCAAAGAATACATTGAAGATAGCTATCGGGTTCAGCCACGCGATCACACCGATACATCTTGCAGATGTCACCAGTCAATGCAACAGGGAAAGCATAGCAGCATAGCTTGGCCGTGTAATGCAGTTGCCTTGAGAGTAGAAGATCCACCTCCTGTAACGATCCAACCAAGCCTTGTTTTCTGCAATAGGGGTAACACAGCAGTCAACTTAATCTGCCCTACAGATAATAGTTCAAAGAACATGCTTGCGCCAATAAGGAGATCTATTCATCGCGATCTATAGAAATCCGGATCGGCCTGCTGAATATTCGAGGGAATTTTCCAACCATCGGGTTTAACGGTCAAACTGGGTTGATTGCCGGTAATCGCTGGAGCAACAAAAGCAGATAGGCATGCGAACTAATCAGAAGTGTGCCACTTTAACTTGATGCAAACGGAAACTCCTTCAGAGTCAAATCGAGCATCTCCAAGACCTGCAACTGATACGGTAGACTTCGTTTTATGCAACTGCAACTGGTGACCGAGTCTGGAAGTCACAATGTGGACTTGAGATCCCGAGTCTAGCAGCGCACGGCATGGGATCCAAGCACCTGATCGACTTTGAACGCTTATGACTGCAGTTGCAAGAAAGACAATGTCAGAATCCACATTCTGAGCCAGCAAAGAGGTAGAACGGCTTGAAGTAATTACAATTGGCGTCCTTTGTTCTGCAGCTGGAGCTCGCATAACCTGGGTCGAAGACTGAGTGAAAAGGTGCAAAGGGTGTGATGCTTGGACCTGCAAGTTCGACAGCAGCCTGACTTACAATTGCGCATTTGATGGCCCTTCTTTAAGCAATTAAGACAGAGCGCTAATTCCTTTACCTTTCGAATACGCTCTTGTACGGACAAATTGGCGAATTGACCACAGCTATAAATTGAATGGCCACTGTTGTCGCACACAACACATCCATTTCCAAAAGTGTTAGTGGCAATTAAAATGCTTTTGTTACGGCTTCTTCCTGATTGTGAACTATACATTTTCCAATTTTTGACAACGCTTGGACAAAAATGTTGTAAATTGATCAATCGAAGGAATTACATCAATAGCCGCAGATTCTTCCCAATTGCCCTGAGTTTTGCTATCTAATTTTTGGAGTAAAACATGAATCAGAATGCAATTTGAGATTTGCTCAACCGAGCCCATTGACTGAAGAGCACGTAAATTAGCATTTATTTTATCAGATATATCTCTCAGCTTCGCTGCGGAACGCATTTCCACTTTAGGGAGACCCAAAATTGCAGTTATATGGAATTGGAAAATTATACGCTTATTATTGAAACGGATATTCAATAACTCCAAGGCAACAGCATAGTTGCTGTCACAAATTTCTAATGAGCGCACTGTATCCAAGGCGGAACCCTTCAGGCTAGACTTTAAATGCTGCAGCTTCTCAATGTTAGTGAGCTCCACGTCATTGTCGATGATAGCTTTGAACATGGATTGAAAGTCGAAAAATTCAGTATAGTATACTCGCGAACAAAAACGTTTGGTCGCCGCTGTAAAACGTTTCAAAGCGAGAACGAAGGCACAAAGAGGAAACCAAAATGTTCTCTATGATGCGCGGGGCGTGTGCGATGTGAGTTTTTAGCGGTGTTTATGTATTACCGCTTGCGCTTGCATATGTACATAGAACTTGTAGGTTATGTATATGCGCGATCAATCAAACGAACGAAAATTAAATTATTTGTTTGGTTGCACTTTAGTTTTTATTGTTTTTAGATCACGTCGGGGTCACCAAAATATTGGGTCAGTGAGCTTTTTCACTAAGGCTAACCTTTGATGGTGTCCAGTTAAAGTAAAACCGCACAAGATTTCAATTTCAATATGCACTTATTTTATCCTAAAAGACACCAAGACCTTAATTACAAAGTTTAATGTTTATGTTTAAGATTATTTGGTTGGGCAGGCAGACCGAATAGTCTGTGCCTTTTAACAGCGAAAGTATAAACGAAGAGAATGGGCAGGCGATCTGCGACCGTGCCTTCAGCGAGCGAGTACAAAATCGAAACTGAACTTAAGTAGATGCTTAAGAATTTATTTTGGCTGCGGCATGACCGAACAGAATGCGTAAATAAATAAGACTTGGAAAAATTTATGTCAATAGCTGCGCGAAATATTCTAAAAAACATGAAATTTTGACCGATTTCACCGTATTGTTCCTATGGGAGCTATAGGATATAGACGTCCGATCAGCACGCGCTTTTACCTTGATGAAGGAATGCATTAAAAATAGGATTTTAAAAAATGTATAGCAATAGCTTTTACACAGCGCGTAATATTCTGAAAAACATCAAATTTGGACCGATTTTACCCTATTGTTCCTATGGGAGCTATAGGATATAGACGTCCGATCGCCACGCGCTTTTACCCTGATCAAGGGTAATTTGAAAAGATTTATGTCAATAGCTTTTACACTGCGCGAAATATCATCAATTCTTGCTAGATATATCCGATTGTTCCTAAGGGAGCTATAGGATATAGACGTCCGATCGGGTCGATTTTCAAACTTGATCTGTGTACACATGTTTTAGGACGAGTGTGAAAGTTTGAGATCGCTAGCTTTTAAACTGAGCTCGCAAACGGTATTGAAACAGACGGACAGACGGACATGGCTATCATATACTTGCTCCAGGGTCAATAACACAAGTGATCCAAAATGTTTATATTGCGGTTCTAATCATTTTATAGGTGATTGCCAAGAATTTAGCGGAATGCCAGTTTTCGATCGTTTTAACTTTGCCAAAATGAAGCAATTATGTTTTAATTGTCTACATGAGGGACATAGAGTATTTAAATGTACAGCATCCAAATGCAGGGTATGCTCACACGCACATCATACTCTACGACATCGATACCAAAACTCGAGTGAGCCACATCAAGGTAGAAGCTGGCAGGACCAGCTTGGGCAAGGTACTTATACTTCTCAGGCTTCTACCCATTCGGCTCAGGTTCTTCAAGACACTTCCGAAATTAACTAAGTTATTCTAGCAACAGCCGTTGTTAATGTTCGCGATCGATTTGGTCAGCTCCATCGAGCCAGGGCTCTACTAGATTCAGGGTCGCAAGTTAACTTCATGACAGACAGCTTTGCTCAGCTTTTAAGATTGTCAAGAACAAATAAATGTCTTACTATCACATCAGTGGGAGAATCAAGTTCCATAGCCAGAAGCGAAGTCACAACTACGTTATATTCGCGGCTCAATAGACAAGTTTTTACGTCTGAATTTTGGGTACTGGGAACCATAACTAGCAATCAGCCAGATAATATGCTTTCTGCAAGGCAGTGGAAAATTCCGGCCTGCGTAGACTTAGCTGACCCAGAGTTTCACAAGCCGCAAAGAATTGATATTTTGCTCCGAGCAGACTCCTTCTTTGATTTGTTGTGCAGGGGTCAAATCAAACTCACCAATGGAGGTCCATTGCTACAAAAAACACTATTGGAATGGGTTGTTTCTGGACGGTGTAAGCAACAACAAAAACAAGCTACTTCTTGTATCGCCTTGTCGAAGGAAGACGTGGTTTTAGGAGGACTTGTTGAAAGGCTTTGGGAGTTAGATACCGTCCCAGAAAATAAAGAACTTGTTAAATTTTCACCAGAACAAATTGCCTGCGAGGATCACTTCGTGTAAAACGTAGCCAATTTAAATTGAGGTCGTTTTTTAGTCCGTATGCCTTTTAAATCTGATCCGTTCGTGCTTGGATCCTCGTTCGATGTCGCTAAACGTAGATTTTTATCGTTAGAGCGTAGAAGCCTAAAAGACAGCTCACTTCGAGAAATGTACATCGCTTTATGAAAGAATATTTGCAGCTGGGACATATGTCTCCAACATGCAATAAGATTCCACCAGGACCGCACTACTTCATACCACATCAATGCGTTCTGAGGCCTGATAGTACCTCAACCAAACTTCGAGTCGTGTCATTAAATGACATTTTAATGGAGGGGCCCACTATTCAGACGGAACTGTTATTATCACTTGTTAGATTTCGTTTAAATCGATTCGCTTTAACAGCAGATATATCGAAAATGTATAGGCAAGTAAGTCTCGCAGAAGAAGATCATAACTATCATCTGATAGTATGGCGCGAGAATCCATCTGATGAGCTACAAATATTTCGTCTTAATACAGTCACCTACGGAACGTCTTCAGCTCCATTTTTAATTTTGCAACGACTTTTATGTGGATGAAATGCTTTCTGGAGCCGATGATATTGACACCTTGAACGTGATGTCTAATAAGTGTCAGAAATTCTCAATAGGGGCGGTTTCTTGCTGTCTAAATATTTTTTAAACCATCCACAACTAAAAAACAACACTGAAAAATCCCTAAATTTCATGATACCGATTCGGTCAAAGCCTTGTGTAGGCGGTGGATGCCACACACTGACACATTTCGATTTCATTTAGATGAGAGGTTTACAAAATTGACTCCCACAAAACGTACAATTCTTTCAGTTAACGCGCGGCTTTTTGATCCATTGGGATTGCTGTGCCCCATTGGCCTTACATCTAAAATTCTTCTTCAAAGCCTTTGGCAACTTCAACTAGAATGGGATGAATCCATGTCTAACGTCAAACAAGTTCTTGACAAATGTGAAATCGAGAGTGCTTATTTCTGGACAGACTCAGAAATAACATTACATTGGATAAAGTCTCAACCTTCGTCACTTGCAGTTTTTGTTTCAAACAGGGTATCTACAATTCAAGAGCTATCAGAAAAATATCCAGACATCGCGTCCCGTGGCTGCGATGTAAGTCCATCTGGTTCGAAGGTCCGAAATGTCTTTATGAAAATGAGTCATCATGGCCAGAAAACTCGCATTTTTCTATACCTGAGCTGCCCAAGTGTGTATAGCCGTCGAGCTATCAACTCCGTTTTAATTTATAACTCATATCTCATCGTTTCCAAAACTCATTAGAATTCTTGCATACGTTTACAGATTTCTAAACCTAGCTAAATCTCGAAAAAGATCAGTAAGTCTGACTGCTAGAGAGTTACAACTATCATTTTTTAAACTGGTGGAAATCATCCAAAAAAAAGTCTTTGTAGAAGAGTACAAGAAAATTAAAAATTTACAACCAAGTTTGCAGATGATGACGCCCTTCATACAAAAGTTTTCTGAAGCTGGTAGAAGATTTTCGCTAATTCGGGTGGGAGGTAGATTCTTGCATGCACCTATTTCAGGAAATGCTAAATTTCCGATATTACTCCCTTGTAAAAACCAAATTGTTGATTTGTATCTCCGAAATTTGCATTTGAGAAATGGTCACGCAAATGCTAAAACGATGATCGGTCTTCTTCGGCAAGAAATCTGGTTAATAATTGATGGCAGAGAATGCACTCGGGTCGTTCGAAAATCCATCCATTGTTTTAGATATAAACCTGTTCTGATGAACCAAATTATGGGAAATCTGTCTGCGGATAGCTTCGAATCCGTAAGGCCATTTCACATTTGTGGCTTAGATTTGTTTGGCCCTTCGTTCGCTGCCGCAAGGATTAGAGCCAGACGCACCGACCAGAGGTTTGAGGTACTCAAAGAGGTGGCAACTGATATCCACGCTCAGACAGCGGTTCTGGCAGGCGTGGTCCAAGGAAGCCTTCAGCGCAAAATCAAGTGGCAAACTACATCGCCCAATCTGGAGTCGGAGCCTTGGTAATCATCCACGAGAACAACACTCCACCCCAGCGTTGGATTACCGGCAGGTGGTGGCAAGGGCCGATGGTAAAATTCGAGTGGCCGAAAATTTGAGTTGAATTTTGTGTTCTCTCTTCCCCCAAATTTTGCAGCAGCCAAGCTCTTTTTTTCTTTTCTCAGCGTTCTCAATTTTTCGTTTCGATTTTCTTCAACAACAAAAAAATTAAACAAAGTAATCATTTTTTTGCTTTTTTTTCCAATTGTTCCTATGGGAGCTATATGATATAGTCGCCCGATCTGGCTTGTTCCGACTTATATACTACCTGCAATAGAAAGACTACTTTTGGGAACTAGTTTAGGTAGAAACGGACGGACTGACGAACGGAAAGACGGACATGGCTAGATCGACTCTATGTATTGTTCCCTCATTGGAACAAGCCGCCATGCAGTCAAATTACAAGGAGAAATGGTCTAAATATCTCGTCCTCTAATAATTCTACGATAACGGTGTTCTGCATCCCCTGAGGTATGCATAAAAAATACGATTTGGAAAGATTCATGTCAATAGCTTTTACAACTGCGCGAAATATCATCAATTCTTGCAAGAAATATCCGATTGTTCCTATGGGAGCTATAGGATATAGACGTCCGATCGGGTCGATTTTCAAACTTGATCTGTGTACACATGTTTTAGGACGAGTGCGAAAGTTTGAGATCGCTAGCTTTTAAACTGAGCTCGCAAACGGTATTGAAACAGACGGACAGACGGACATGGCTATCATATACTTGCTCCAGGGTCAATAACACAAGTGATCCAAAATGTTTATATTGCGGTTCTAATCATTTTATATGTAATTGCCAGGAATTTAGCGGAATGCCAGTTTTAGATCGTTTTAACTTTGCCAAAATGAAGCAATTATGTTTTAATTGTCTATGTTCAGACGAACACTTATAAAAATAAAATATAATACTTTATGAGCTCTGTGCAAGTCATGTGACAATTGTAAATCGACTCAGAGCCATAAACTATGATCTGTAATTTTAGACCCTACAAGGGAGCGGTGTTAGCACTTGTAATCTGTAAGTGCAGGCCACTTGAGCCTAACCGAAGATAATCACTTGAGATGTTTCTCACACTACACCAAGGGTTCCTGTGCGGGGGTCAAATGATAACTCTCAGACGCGGCCTCTGCGCAGATAAGACCAGAATAAGAATTTCCTGTTAGTTTCCTAAGCAGGGACTTAGAAAATAAAATTCAGTTTTAATACAGAACTCAACTGAAAAGGTTGTTTTATTTAATTCATCCCTTTCATTTTGGTCCTTCGACAACTCTGCAGTTTTCCCCCACCAGTGGTAAGAGACTCAAAACTTAGGCCAGCACCTAAAAAATAAAAATCTGAAACACTTGCAGTTTTTGTTTAAGGTGTTAATGAATAGTTGACTCTTGTTTTCCCCCACCAGTGGTAAGAAACAGAGTACAAAATTTTTAAAATCATCAATTTCCCTATTATCTAAGAACGATACAACGAGATTCCAGAGCCTTTCAAGCAAAAGTGGCATTAGCTTGTAGAACAGTCCTTCGTGCCAAACCCTGTCAAAGTCCTGTCGAACATCGAGAAAAACGGCTGAGCAGTATTTGTGGTCTTGCAAAAGCCCCAGGATATGGTTAATTACTCTGTGCACTTGCTCGATAGCACTATGGCGACTACGGAAACCAAACTGGTGGTTCGGAAGTGCGTCTTCAAAGGCGTTAATAGCTAGAAGTCTACCAAGCATGATCCGCTCAAAAATCTTGGAGAAAGTGGACAGCAAACTAATCGGCCTATAAGATTCCGGGCAACATGGGTCTTTTCCTTTTTTTTGCCATCATTGCGACTAATGCTCGTTTCCAAGGTGATGGAAAATAACCAAGGTCCAGGCAAGCATTAAAGAGGAGACAGAGCTGTGCAATGACAGAGCTAGGCAGAGCCTTTGCTACTTTGCCATCAAAGGAGCTTTAGTAGTTATATGACCACGTACCTCATCTTCGTCTACTGGACGGACAGTAACAGGAGGGTCAAATGAAAGTCCTAACCTAAAGATTGTTTGGACTTCTTCGCTTGTTGCAAATTCAAATGGAGTAAAGCGATTTTCAAGATCATCAGCAAATACTTCAGCAATCTCGGAATCGCTGTGGGCCTAATATAAAAAATTCTGACTTGGCCGAACGGAGGACTTTCCTTAGCTCTGATACAGTAGCCTTCCACCTTGCAATATCTATGGTCCTCATCCAGACACGGCGAAGTGCATGACCCTTTCTGGCCAAGGCAGCAATTTCTGGCTTTGAATGAGCCCAAGATGGAGGTGGAATAGGTATACTTCTAGGAGGGGCAGCTTGATGGATCTGTTCAACTAAGACTTCAGCAACGGAATCTACGTCGTCCACAGAAAGAAGAGAAGGTTGCACCTGAGTCAGAGCAGTAAGTTGCGCACTGAATATTTAAGATCCAAGCCCCGGGGAAGAAGCCTGGATTTGGTAACGACCGTATAGGCAGCCACGCAAAAATATATCAGGAGCGGAATATGATCAGCGGAAAGTCCCGGGCACTCTGAGATTGTAAGGTGGTTGCACGGGATGCCTTTGTACTCAGCAAAATCAATGGCCGTCGGGAGGTGGTCATTGATCCAAGGAAAATGAGTGGGTCCGCCAGTAGCCAAAATCTGCATATTTGAGTCAGCAATAACTGACATCAGGGTGTTTTCCCGAGGGCATGATCTCCCGCACCCCAGAAACTGTGGTGCGCATTCCAATCCCCTCCAATGAGAAAGCGGCTACCTACAGAGCCAAAAAGACGCAGATATTCCTCAGTCGTCCAAGAAAGGCGGTGACCAGGTGGACAATAGACAGCACCAAATGAAATTCTGCCAAGCCCAGTGACCAAACTTATGGCAACTGCTTGCAGGGGAGGCTCCGATATTGTATAATTATAATTACAGAAAACTTAATTTTTTTTTATATATAATTACACAAATGTATTTCATATAAATATTTAGTATAAGTACGACTTGCAGGCCCTTGCTACTTTTTAGCTGATACGTGTAAAAGTTCTTTTTATTCTCAGAAAGATATTTCGATAATACTCTGGCGGCGAAAATATCCCTTTTTTTCCTATTTGTATATGACAATTTTGCAGTATAAAAGCTATTGACATGAAACTAAGCAATTTATCTAATTTATTTATTTTGAGCAAGGTGCTCAGGGTAAAAGTTGCTGCCAATCAGACAAGTACATGAAATGAAATTGATTACGTATAGCTAATCTTTTTTATACCCTTGCAGGGGGTATTATAATTTTGGTCAGAAGTTTGTAACGCAGTGAAGGAGACGTTTCCGACCCCATAAAGTATATATATTCTTGATCAGGATCAATAGAGGATTCAATATAGCCATGTCAGTCTGTCCGTCCGTCCGCTCAGTTTGAGTGCGGATTAAATTCCTGCAGATCTTAAGAGACGAAACACACCACGAAAAGGAAAAGAAAAATGAAGTGGTGGTAAAATGCGATGTGATGGTAAATGTAAGAGTGAATGCACAATGCAATAGCAAGAGAGTATGTTTAGGAGCGGAATTGTTATTATTGGAGCTAAAAAAAGTTAATTGTTATTATTTTTCTCGAGTTTCAGTAATCTACTGAAATGGCGGAGCTAAAACCATTTATTTTTCAAACAAAAAACGAATGGGAGACATGGCTGCCCTCTTTTACAATCTACATAGAGTCAGAGTAGATAACTTCTGTGTACAAAAAGCGAAATAAGTTGCTGCATCTGGGTGGACCGCAGTTGCAGGCAGTGGTGTACAACTTACCCGGTGCACTTGTTCCTTTCGACGAGGAAGACAATAATGACATTTATACACCTCTAGTGGAGAAATTAACCGAGTATTTTTCTCCACAACGGAACACAGTTTTCGAGAGGCACCTGTTTCGAACTATGGTTCCTGTAGAAAGTGAAGGCTTTACCGAATTTTTAATGCGTTTGCGTCGGCAAGTTGCGAAATGCTCTTTCGGCGAAACCAAGAAAGAAATTGAGGAGAATTGTATCAAAGACAAAATCATAGATGCCTGGGCGCCGATGGACTTAAAAAGGAAGCTCTTTTAGAACGAATTCACTTTAAACGAATTTATAAAGATGTGTCACATCGAAGAGCAAGTTAACAGGCAGACGGAAACGATGGGTGCAGCTGGCCAACAAAGCACAATTCAGAGAGTTTCACACCAAAGGACGCGAAACCCTGATACCTGATACTCTGCAAGACTGTGGACGATGCGGAAGACAGGGACACCGGGAGAGCAGCCCAGATTGCCCAGCAAGAAGCGCCACGTGCAGGAAATGCTCCAAGATTGGACACTTCGCACGGAGATGCAATACAAAAATAAGAGCGGCCAACCACGACGTGGACGGGCCTTGGCCGAAACGCCCACGGCGTACGGACACACACATCAGGCTGGTTAATTGTTAGTCTGTGCACGACGGTGAAAAGTCAGTAAACACTGATTGTTTTCGAATAGCCACCAAAGGGGATAGTGACGAGATTATTCCATGCAAAGTCGGCGGCAGGATAATGGAAATGGTTATCGACTCTGGTTCCAAACACAATCTATGCAGTCAAGCAGATTGGCAGAAGCTAATCGACGACCAGGCAACCATTTTCAACATCCGCACTAAATCATCGAACCGGTTCCGTTCTTATGCTTCAGATCAACCTCTCAAATTATTGAGGGTATTTGATGCTCCGATAGGCGTAAGAAGGGGCCCGGAAGTGATTGCTACGTTTTACGTTATAGAAATAGCAGACAATCATTACTAGGATGTGATACCGCGATTCAACTCAATGTTTTAAAACTAGGGTTAAACATAAATCGAGTTGAGCAGATTGGGGCGTTCCCCAAATGGAAAGATGTTCAGATAAGGCTTTCAATTGATCCAACGGTGGTGCCTGTCAAACAACCCATGAGGTGAGTCCCGACGGCGCTGGAGCGCAAGGTAAACACAAAACTAGAAGAAGCCCTAAAATTTGATATTATAGAGCCAGTGACTGGGCCGAGCGCTTGGATATCGCCAATTGTCATCGTATTTAAAGAATGTGGAGATATTCGAATGTGTTTGGACATGCGCAGAGCAAATAAAGCCATAAAAAGGGAGAATTATCCTCTTCCGACGTTCGACTCATTGATGACCAAACTAAAGAACGCTAAATACTTTTCTCGACTCGATCTAAAAAACGCTTATCACCAACTTGAGCTTAACGATTCGAGCCGTGAGATAACGACATTCATTACACATCGTGGGCTGTTCAGGTATAAGACGTTGCTATTTGGAGTGAACTCAGCTCCGTAGATTTTCCAGAGGCTGATGGAGGAGATGCTGGCACAGTGCCCAAATGCCATAAACTATTTTGATGACGGTATAGTGTTTGGCAATACCCTCGATGAGCACGACACGGCACTGAGCAAGGTGAAAAATGTTTTTGTGGAATGTAATGTGTTACTCAACGAGGAGAAGTGTGTTTGGCGGACAACTAAACTAAAATTCCTTGGTCATATCCTCTCCGACAAGGGGATTGAGGCGGATCCAGATAAGATTGAGGTAATACAAAACTTTAGAGAACCCAAAAATAAGGAAGAGGTCCGCAGTTTTTTGGGTTTGCTCATATGGGAAAGTTTATACCCGATTTGGCGGATACGACAGAACCATTGAGAGCATTGACCAAATTAAACGAGAAATTCATATGGGGTGAGGCGCAGAAATTAGCCTTTAATCAGTTAAAGAAAAGGTTTCGGTAGTCCCCATGCTGTCCTATTTTACCTTAACGGATCGGACTAAAATGATTGCGGGCGCTAGTCCAGTAGCCTTAGGTGCGGTATTGGTGCAACTTGACAAAGATAGAAAAACAAGAAAGGAAAGCTAACTTCGGGCGGAGCCGAAGTTGATATACCCTTGCAGAATACTCTGTAAATTATATTCTCCAAAATTATTCATATGATGCATTCTTAATACTCATAAAAAATCCCAACTTCCTAACTTTAAAAATGCGAGATCTATATGATTTGTATACAATCTTAAAACATATGATTAACTCTAAAAACACCAAAGTTATGGCATTTCCAAACAATCAGTTATATGGCGGCTATAGGATATAGTCGTCCGATCCTTATGAAATTTGGTAGGTCGGATTAATTGGCCAAAAATAAAACTCATAGAAAATCCCAACTTCATATGTTATATGGCTGCTATATGATATAGTCGCCCGATCCGGCTCGTTCCGACTTATATACTACCTGCAATAGAAATACAACTTTTGGGAAAGTTTCAAGCAGATAGCTTTAAAACTGAGGGACTAGTTTGCGTAGAAAACGGACGTACGGACGGACAGACGGACAGACGGACGGACAGACGGACATGGCTAGATCGACTCTCCTGGTGATGCTGATCAAGAATATATATACTTTATATGGTCGGAAATGTCTCCTTCACTGCGTTGCAAACTTTTGACTGAAATTATAATTCCCTCTGCAAGGGTATAAAAAGACCTTTGTAAAATAGATGACAGATGTTTTGTATATTTAAAATAAAAAAACAAGAGAGAACGCTATAGTCGGGTGCCCCGACTATCAGATACCCGTTACTCAGGAAAGGGAGTGCGAGGGAGATGGAGATAGAAACTTTGATCACGCATAACTTTTTAACGAATGGTCCGATTTGAAAAATTTCTTCTACATTTCGATAGGTATTGATAAACACAATAAAACTGCATTTTTACTTTTCCGAAATATTAAAATTTTTAAAATCGTATATAAGCGATTGTGGGCGTTAAAGGGGGCGTGGCACCTTTTTGAAACAAACTTGCGCTGCGTAGGAACTCCAAAATGGCAGCTATATGATATAGTCGCCCGATCCGGCTCGTTCCGACTTATATACTACCTGCAATAGAAATACAACTTTTGGGAAAGTTTCAAGCTGATAGCTTTAAAACTGAGGGACTAGTTTGCGTAGAAACGGACGGACAGACGGACAGACGGACGGACAGACGGACAGACGGACATGGCTAGATCGACTCTCCTGGTGATGCTGATCAAGAATATATATACTTTATATGGTCGGAAATGTCTCCTTCACTGCGTTGCAAACTTTTGACTGAAATTATAATACCCTCTGCAAGGGTATAAAGATAGACTCATTGTCGAGACTGTCCCAGGAAACCGAGTCAAACTCATTCGATTGGCAGGGGAGAAAAACATATTTCATATCGTCTCAAATTCAATACCAGTTTCGTTATCTATCTCAGAGATAGCTGAAAGTAGTACTCATGATGAGGAAATAATAGATGCAATGACGTGCCTAAAGGAGGATTCGTGGAAGCTAGCTACATCGAGTCCATTCTATCCGTTTCGATTTGAAGTATTTACGCTCGGTAATATTCTGCTGAGAGGAACAAAGCTAATGATTCCGAAAGATCTGCGACGGAAAGTGTTGGAGTTGGCACATGAGGGTCACCCAGGCGAGAATGCAATGAAGCGGCGACTCCGCTCCTTTCATATACAAGGATCACAGATGCCACAGGAAGGACTAAAACTGCATCTGGAAAAAAAGGAGAGATGTGGGAACCTGTACCAGGGTTTTGGAATTCGAGCCCAACAAGGGAACCATAAATTCACCACGACGCAAGGTGGATTGCATCGTATGTTGAGTTCAAGGAGGAGTCGAGTATAGGCAACGAGACCGAGCGGTCAACGACTGAACAATAAAATATATTTAACTGAAAAGCACGCGTTATTACTGGAGTGTTACATATACCTTATTCCTTTCGCTACTTTTTCAGTTTTAGCAATTTCGGCAAAGTCTGCAAGGGTATTAAAACTTCGGCTTGTCGTAGTTAGCTTCCGTCCTCGTTTTATGTATAATTACAGAAAACTTAATTTGTATACCCTTGCAGAGGGTATTATAATTTTGGTCAGAAGTTTATAACGCAGTGAAGGAGACGTTTCCGACCCTATAAAGTATATATATTCTTGATCAGGATCAATAGGGGAGTCGATATAGCCATGTCCGTCTGTTTCAATACCGTTTGCGAGCTCAGTTTAAAAGCTAGCGATCTCAAACTTTCACACTCGTCCTAAAACATGTGTACGCTGATCAAGTTTGAAAATCGCTCCGATCGGACGTCTATATCCTATAGCTCCCATAGGAACAATCGGATATATCTTGCAAGAATTGATGATATTTCGCGCAGTGGAAAAGCTATTGACATGAATCTTTCCAAATCTTATTTTATTATGCGTACCTTGACCAGGCAACCATTTTCAACATCCGCACTAAATCATCGAACCGGTTCCGTTCTTATGCTTCAGATCAACCTCTCAAATTATTGAGGGTATTTGATGCTCCGATAGGCGTAAGAAGGGGCCCGGAAGTGATTGCTACGTTTTACGTTATAGAAAATAGCAGACAATCATTACTAGGATGTGATACCGCGATTCAACTCAATGTTTTAAAACTAGGGTTAAACATAAATCGAGTTGAGCAGATTGGGGCGTTCCCCAAATGGAAAGATGTTCAGATAAGGCTTTCAATTGATCCAACGGTGGTGCCTGTCAAACAACCCATGAGGTGAGTCCCGACGGCGCTGGAGCGCAAGGTAAACACAAAACTAGAAGAAGCCCTAAAATTTGATATTATAGAGCCAGTGACTGGGCCGAGCGCTTGGATATCGCCAATTGTCATCGTATTTAAAGAATGTGGAGATATTCGAATGTGTTTGGACATGCGCAGAGCAAATAAAGCCATAAAAAGGGAGAATTATCCTCTTCCGACGTTCGACTCATTGATGACCAAACTAAAGAACGCTAAATACTTTTCTCGACTCGATCTAAAAAACGCTTATCACCAACTTGAGCTTAACGATTCGAGCCGTGAGATAACGACATTCATTACACATCGTGGGCTGTTCAGGTATAAGACGTTGCTATTTGGAGTGAACTCAGCTCCGTAGATTTTCCAGAGGCTGATGGAGGAGATGCTGGCACAGTGCCCAAATGCCATAAACTATTTTGATGACGGTATAGTGTTTCGCTACTTTTTCAGTTTTAGCAATTTCGGCAAAGTCTGCAAGGGTATTAAAACTTCGGCTTGCCGTAGTTAGCTTCCGTCCTCGTTTTATGTATAATTACAGAAAACTTAATTTGTATACCCTTGCAGAGGGTATTATAATTTTGGTCAGAAGTTTATAACGCAGTGAAGGAGACGTTTCCGACCCTATAAAGTATATATATTCTTGATCAGGATCAATAGGGGAGTCGATATAGCCATGTCCGTCTGTTTCAATACCGTTTGCGAGCTCAGTTTAAAAGCTAGCGATCTCAAACTTTCACACTCGTCCTAAAACATGTGTACGCTGATCAAGTTTGAAAATCGCTCCGATCGGACGTCTATATCCTATAGCTCCCATAGGAACAATCGGATATATCTTGCAAGAATTGATGATATTTCGCGCAGTGGAAAAGCTATTGACATGAATCTTTCCAAATCTTATTTTATTATGCGTACCTTGATCAGGGTAAAAGCGCGTGACGATCGGACGTCTATATCCTATAGCTCCCATAGGAACAAAACAGTAAAATCGGTTAAAATTTAATACTTTTTAGGATATTTCGCGCAGTATACAAGCTATTGACATGAATCTTTCCAAATCGTATTTTTTATGCATACATTGATCAAGGTGAAAGCGCGTGCCGATCGGACGTCTATATCCTATAGCTCCCATAGGAACAATAGGGTGAAATCGGTCCAAATTTGATGAATATTTCGCGCAGTGTGTAAGCTACTAACATAAATTTTTCCAATTCTTATTTATTTACGCATATCTTGATTAGTCTATATCTTAAAGGAAATAGGAAACATTTTTAAAGTCTGCGAAAGTATCCCTTTTTTTTCTATTTGTATGTACTTATGACATTTTTGCAGTATAAAAGCAATTGACTTGAAACGATGAAAATCTAGTTTACTTATGTATACCTTATTCCTTTTTCACTTTTAGCAATTTCGGCAAAGTCTGCAAGGGTATTAAAACTTCGGCTTGACGAAGCTAGCTTCCGTCCTCGTTTTTATATATAATTACACAAATGTATTTCATATATATATTTAGTATTTGATTTCATATAATTACAAGGAATTAATAGTTGATATATATCCAACATATATGTCGCATTTATGTTGATCATCAATAAAATGGTATTAGTTCTTCTATATAATTAAACATATTTATTCATTTATATTATTTTTTAATATTTGATTGAAAGTTTGGAGTATCACCACAACTGGGTTCGTTGTTGATTATGTTTCTTCTATCGCATTTTAAACCTGAACGAATTGTCTCATTTTTGACCATCATGATTGTCCTTTTTTATAAACCCTTTGATCTCGGAAGCTATAATATTTCGAGGGTTGGGGTTTTTGATTTAGTTTCCTTTGTTTTCCAAAAATTTTTATTCGAATGTGCCACGTCCACTCTAACGCCCACAATCGCTAACTAAGCTAAGGTCTGTCTAGCGCTTTAGATCTTATTTTCATTATTAATATCCATCTAACACCAGAATATTTTTAAAATTAATTGCTGATAAGTTTTTAATGAGTTATAAGCAATTAAAGTTTTCCCAATAAATGGCGCTTGTTTAAAAATCGGAATCGGTTGCTCTGTCACCCACATTTTTTAAGGAGAGAGAGAGAATAAAAATTCTTCATACGCATTCTACTAGTGACCATGAAGACCATTTTTGCTTCAGCCAAGTGCCACGCCCACAAAAATCTTCAACGCTAAAATCTGACTAGCAGCCGCATTTCAAATGATTTTGTAAAATTGTAAATCGATACCAATATAATCATTCAAAATTGTATAAATCGGACCCTTGGCTGAGTAACTGGTATATGATAGTCGGGGCACCCGACTATAGCATTCACTGTTGTTTTATTTGTAAATTCTACATTACAAAAAATTTTCGAATCGCTCGCTGAAGAAATTGTCTCATTCTTACATTTTGTTTTAATACTTCAGCGCTGTCCTCCTCGATTCTCATAAAAGCTTTATGTATGCGCCATGTTTTTTAAACCTGAAGGAATTTTTAAATTTTTGGCCATGTTATTTGAATTTTTTTTTGATGGTACAGGTGCTCTTTTCCTCGATTCTTATAAAAACGATGTGCAATAAAATTGTATATTTAAGCGTTGCGACACTCGTTATGCATACCTTGATCAGGGTCATAATAATAATAGGGTGAAATCGGTCCAAATTTGATGTTTTTCAGAATATTTCGCGCAGTGTTTATGACATTTTTGCAGTATAAAAGCTATTGGCATGAAACTATGCAATTTATCTAATTTATTTACGTTATGGCTTTTCCGATCGTTCAGTTATATGGCAGCTATATGATATAGTCGCCCGATCCGGCTCGTTCCGACTTATATACTACCTGCAATAGAAATACAACTTTTGGGAAAGTTTCAAGCTGATAGCTTTAAAACTGAGGGACTAGTTTGCGTAGAAACGGACGGACAGACGGACGGACAGACGGACGGACAGACGGACAGACGGACATGGCTAGATCGACTCTCCTGGTGATGCTGATCAAGAATATATATACTTTATATGGTCGGAAATGTCTCCTTCACTGCGTTGCAAACTTTTGACTGAAATTATAATACCCTCTGCAAGGGTATAAAGATAGACTCATTGTCGAGACTGTCCCAGGAAACCGAGTCAAACTCATTCGATTGGCAGGGGAGAAAAACATATTTCATATCGTCTCAAATTCAATACCAGTTTCGTTATCTATCTCAGAGATAGCTGAAAGTAGTACTCATAATGAGGAAATAATAGATGCAATGACGTGCCTAAAGGAGGATTCGTGGAAGCTAGCTACATCGAGTCCATTCTATCCGTTTCGATTTGAAGTATTTACGCTCGGTAATATTCTGCTGAGAGGAACAAAGCTAGTGATTCCGAAAGATCTGCGACGGAAAGTGTTGGAGTTGGCACATGAGGGTCACCCAGGCGAGAATGCAATGAAGCGGCGACTCCGCTCCTTTCATATACAAGGATCACAGATGCCACAGGAAGGACTAAAACTGCATCTGGAAAAAAAGGAGAGATGGAACCTGTACCAGGGTTTTGGAATTCGAGCCCAACAAGGGAACCATACCGGAAGGTGGATTGCATCGTATGTTGAGTTCAAGGAGGAGTCGAGTATAGGCAACGAGACCGAGCGGTCAACGACTGAACAATAAAATATATTTAACTGAAAAGCACGCGTTATTACTGGAGTGTTACATATACCTTATTCCTTTCGCTACTTTTTCAGTTTTAGCAATTTCGGCAAAGTCTGCAAGGGTATTAAAACTTCGGCTTGCCGTAGTTAGCTTCCGTCCTCGTTTTATGTATAATTACAGAAAACTTAATTTTTATACCCTTGCAGAGGGTATTATAATTTTGGTCAAAAGTTTATAACGCAGTGAAGGAGACGTTTCCGACCCTATAAAGTATATATATTCTTGATCAGGATCAATAGGGGAGTCGATATAGCCATGTCCGTCTGTTTCAATACCGTTTGCGAGCTCAGTTTAAAAGCTAGCGATCTCAAACTTTCACACTCGTCCTAAAACATGTGTACGCTGATCAAGTTTGAAAATCGCCCCGATCGGACGTCTATATCCTATAGCTCCGCAGTGGAAAAGCTATTGACATGAATCTTTCCAAATCTTATTTTTTATGCGTACCTTGATCAGGGTAAAAGCGCGTGACGATCGGACGTCTATATCCTATAGCTCCCATAGGAACAAAACAGTAAAATCGGTTAAAATTTAATACTTTTTAGGATATTTCGCGCAGTATACAAGCTATTGACATGAATCTTTCCAAATCGTATTTTTTATGCATACATTGATCAAGGTGAAAGCGCGTGCCGATCGGACGTCTATATCCTATAGCTCCCATAGGAACAATAGGGTGAAATCGGTCCAAATTTGATGAATATTTCGCGCAGTGTGTAAGCTACTAACATAAATTTTTCCAATTCTTATTTATTTACGCATATCTTGATTAGGGTAAGAGCGCTTGCCGCGCGGAAGTCTATATCTTAAAGGAAATAGGAAACATTTTTAAAGTCTGCGAAAGTATCCCTTTTTTTTCTATTTGTATGTACTTATGACATTTTTGCAGTATAAAAGCAATTGACTTGAAACGATGAAAATCTAGTTTACTTATGTATACCTTATTCCTTTTTCACTTTTAGCAATTTCGGCAAAGTCTGCAAGGGTATTAAAACTTCGGCTTGACGAAGTTAGCTTTCGTCCTCGTTTTTATATATAATTACACAAATGTATTTCATATATATATTTAGTATTTGATTTCATATAATTACAAGGAATTAATAGTTGATATATATCCAACATATATGTCGCATTTATGTTGATCATCAATAAAATGGTATTAGTTCTTCTATATAATTAAACATATTTATTCATTTATATTATTTTTTAATATTTGATTGAAAGTTTGGAGTATCACCACAACTGGGTTCGTTGTTGATTATGTTTCTTCTATCGCATTTTAAACCTGAACGAATTGTCTCATTTTTGACCATCATGATTGTCCTTTTTTATAAACCCTTTGATCTCGGAAGCTATAATATTTCGAGGGTTGGGGTTTTTGATTTAGTTTCCTTTGTTTTCCAAAAATTTTTATTCGAATGTGCCACGTCCACTCTAACGCCCACAATCGCTAACTAAGCTAAGGTCTGTCTAGCGCTTTAGATCTTATTTTCATTATTAATATCCATCTAACACCAGAATATTTTTAAAATTAATTGCTGATAAGTTTTTAATGAGTTATAAGCAATTAAAGTTTTCCCAATAAATGGCGCTTGTTTAAAAATCGGAATCGGTTGCTCTGTCAGCCACATTTTTTAAGGAGAGAGAGAGAATAAAAATTCTTCATACGCATTCTACTAGTGACCATGAAGACCATTTTTGCTTCAGCCAAGTGCCACGCCCACAAAAATCTTCAACGCTAAAATCTGACTAGCAGCCGCATTTCAAATGATTTTGTAAAATTGTAAATCGATACCAATATACTCATTCAAAATTGTATAAATCGGACCCTTGGCTGAGTAACTGGTATATGATAGTCGGGGCACCCGACTATAGCATTCACTGTTGTTTTATTTGTAAATTCTACATTACAAAAAATTTTCGAATCGCTCGCTGAAGAAATTGTCTCATTCTTACATTTTGTTTTAATACTTCAGCGCTGTCCTCCTCGATTCTCATAAAAGCTTTATGTATGCGCCATGTTTTTTAAACCTGAAGGAATTTTTAAATTTTTGGCCATGTTATTTGAATTTTTTTTTGATGGTACAGGTGCTCTTTTCCTCGATTCTTATAAAAACGATGTGCAATAAAATTGTATATTTAAGCGTTGCGACACTCGTTATGCATACCTTGATCAGGGTCATAATAATAATAGGGTGAAATCGGTCCAAATTTGATGATTTTCAGAATATTTCGCGCAGTGTTTATGACATTTTTGCAGTATAAAAGCTATTGGCAGGAAACTATGCAATTTATCTAATTTATTTATGTATACCTTGCCAATCAGACATGCTACAACCGCTATTTAAAAATGAAATTGATGACGTATAGCTAATCTTTTTTATACCCTTGCCAGAGGGTATTATAATTTTGGTCAGAAGTTTGTAACGCAGTGAAGGAGACGTTTCCGACCCCATAAAGTATATATATTCTTGATCAGGATCAATGGAGGATTCGATATAGCCATGTCCGTCTGTCCGTCCGTCCGTCTGCCCGTCTGTTTCAATACCGTTTGCGAGCTCAGTTTAAAAGCTAGCGATCTGAAACTTTCACAGTTGTCCTAAAACATTTGTACGCAGATTAAGTTTGAAAACCGCCCCGATCGTTTGTCTATATCCTAAAACTCCCATAGGAACAATCGGATATAACGTGAAGAATGGAATTTATATAATTTATTTATGTATACCTTGCTCAGGGTAAAAGCCGCTATTTAAAAATGAAATTGATTACTTATAGCCAATCTTTTTATACCCTTGCAGAGGGTATTATAATTTTGGTCAGAAGTTTGTAACGCAGTGAAGGAGACGTTTCCGACCCTATAAAGTATATATATTCTTGATCAGGATCAACAAGGGAGTCGATATAGCCATGACCATCTGTCCGTCTGTTTCAATGCCGTTTGCGAGCTCAGTTTAAAGCTAGCGATCTGAAACTTTCACACTCGTCCTAAAACATGTGTACGCTGCTCAAGTTTGAAAATCGCCCCGCTCGGACGTCTATATCCTATAGCTCCCATAGGAACAATTGGATATATCTTGCAAGAATTGATGATATTTCGCGCAGTGTAAAAGCTATTGACATGAATCTTTCCAAATCGTATTTTTTTATGCATACCTTGATCAGGGTAAATTTTTCGCGTAGTGTGAATTTTTCGCGTAGTGTGTAAGCTACTGATATAAATTTTTCCAAGTCTTATTTATTTAAACATATCTTGATTAGGGTAAAAACGCTTGCCGGTCGGACGTCTATATCTTATAGCTTCCGTAGGAAAAATTGTTAAAGGCTGCGAAAGAATCCTTTTTTTTCTATTTTTATATGACATTTTTGCAGTATAAAAGCAATTGACATCAAACGATGCAAATCTAGTTTATTTTTGTATACCTTATTCTTTTCGCTACTTTTTCAGTTTTAGCAATTTCGGCAAAGTCTGCAAAGGTATTAAAACTTCGGCTTGCCGAAGTTAGCTTCCGTCCTCGTTTTTATGTATAATTACAGAAAACTTAATTTTTATACCCTTGCAGAGGGTATTATAATTTTGGTCAGAAGTTTGTAACGCAGTGAAGTAGTCGTTTCCGGCCCTATAAAGTATATATATTCTTGATCAGGATCAATAGGGGAGTCGATATAGCCATTTCCGTCTGTCCGTCGGTCCGTCTGTTTCAATATCGTTTGCGAGCTCAGTTTAAAGCTAGCGATCTGAAACTTTCACACTCGTCCTAAAACATGTGTGCGCAGATCAAGTTTGAAAATCGACCGATCGGACGTCTATATCCTATAGCTCCCATAGGAACAATCGGATATATCTTGCAAGAATTGATGATATTTCGCGCAATGTAAAAGCTATTGACATGAATCTTTCCAAATCGTGTTTATACCCGTTACTCGTAGAGTAAAAGGGTATATTGTATTCGTGCAAAAATATGTAACAGGTTGAAGGAAGCGTTTTCGGCCCTATAAAGTATATATATTCTTGTTCAGGATCCATGTCCGTCTGTCCGTCTGTCTGACCGTCTGTCTGTCTGTCCGTATGAACGCTGAGATCTCGGAAACTATAAAATTGTAGTGTTATTGAATTACTCGAGGTCATACGTTGGTTATATTTTAATTTCTTCTATAACACAACGATGTATTCCACTTAACTTTCATCACACTTACACTCCCTGGGGAGTGAACCCGACTATGATAGGACTAGCTAGTTTCGTCTGCACGTCACCTCAGACTCATCAGCTATCTGCGGGGATGGAAGCAGAGCGTCAGAAACTCCCCAATGTTACGATCAGAGAAGCTTTTTGGCAATTGTGAGTTGCCAAAGTTCATTGGTTTTAACATAGGTGGAGTTCTGTCGTTAAAGCTTCTATCAGTGTGTGAAAGTTTTTAGTGTTTTGTCTGTTGAAAAAACCCTCGGTTTTTTCGATATGCAGACTGGTAAATACAACAAATAGTTGAAGATTGTTTAATTGCTGTATTTAGGGCGAGTGGATCCCTTTTGTTTATGTTGGTTTTGAATCGACCTTGTAAACAATAATTGTAGTGTTATTGAATTACTCGAGGTCATACGTTGGTTATATTTTAATTTCTTCTATAACACAACGATGTATTCCACTTAACTTTCATCACACTTACACTCTCTGGGGAGTGAACCCGACTATGATAGGACTAGCTAGTTTCGTCTGCACGTCACCTCAGACTCATCAGCTATCTACGGGGATGGAAGCAGAGCGTCAGAAACTCCCCAATGTTACGATCAGAGAAGCTTTTTGGCAATTGTGAGTTGCCAAAGTTCATTGATTTTAACATAGGTGGAGTTCTGTCGTTAAAGCTTCTATCAGTGTGTGAAAGTTTTCAGTGTTTTGTCTGTTGAAAAACCCTCGGTTTTTTCGATATGCAGACTGGTAAAAACAACAAATAGTTGAAGATTGTTTTAATTGCAATGAACTTTGGCAACTCACAATTGCCAAAAAGCTTCTCTGATCGTAACATTGGGGAGTTTCTGACGCTCTGCTTCCATCCCCGTAGATAGCTGATGAGTCTGAGGTGACGTGCAGACGAAACTAGCTAGTCCTATCATAGTCGGGTTCACTCCCCAGGGAGTGTAAGAGTGATGAAAGTTAAGTGGAATACATCGTTGTGTTATAGAAGAAATTAAAATATAACCAACGTATGACCTCGAGTAATTCAATAACACTACAATTATTGTTTACAAGGTCGATACAAAACCAACATAAACAAAAGGGATCCACTCGCCTCAAATTCAGCAATTAAAAAAACAATCTTCAACTATTTGTTGTATTTACCAGTCTGCATATCGAAAAAACCGAGGGTTTTTCAACAGACAAAACACTGAAAACTTTCACACACTGATAGAAGCTTTAACGACAGAACTCCACCTATGTTAAAACCAATGAAGTTTGGCAACTCACAATTGCCAAAAGCTTCTCTGATCGTAACATTGGGGAGTTTCTGACGCTCTGCTTCCATCCCCGTAGATAGCTGATGAGTCTGAGGTGACGTGCAGACGAAACTAGCTAGTCCTATCATAGTCGGGTTCACTCCCCAGGGAGTGTAAGTGTGATGAAAGTTAAGTGGAATACATCGTTGTGTTATAGAAGAAATTAAAATATAACCAACGTATGACCTCGAGTAATTCAATAACACTACAATTATTGTTTACAAGGTCGATACAAAACCACTATAAAAGCTAGAAGATTAACATTTTGCATGTAGATTTTAGGAGTTCCTACGCAGCGCAAGTTTGTTTCAAAATGGTGCCACGCCCCCTCTGACGCCCACAAGCCACAAGCTGTGGTCACAGTTTTGATGCTATTATGATTTTAAATTTTAATTGATATGTATTTGTTTCGTCAATACCTATCGATTGGCCTAATAAAAGTTTGCCACGCCCACTCTAACGCCCAAAAACCGATTAAACGCTTAAGCCTGGCTAGCGCCTACATTTCCGCCTTTCATGGCGCCATCTAACGGATTACTTTGGAACTGCTGGCCAAGGTGCTCAACAGAGTCAACGTTAATTCTCGATAAGGATTTCTATTAAAGGAAATTGCGATGGTTTTCATTTGTCAATACCGAACTATATCCCAAGAACTATGCAAATCAAATCAAGTTAGCCAAATTGGAGGTCTGAGTCAAACAATGGAGTATGTGTGTATGCTGGTGCAGGACAAAAGCTGCCTGCGCTAAAGCAGCTCTGGTGCTGATGCTCGTGCTGTAAAGCTGCCAGCTTAAGAGATCGCCGAATTCAAATTGATAATTTAAACTTTTTGTCCTTTTTACCTGTGGTTAATGCAAAATCTAAAGTTGTTTAGCTGAGTAACGGGTATCTAATAGTCGAGGCACTCGATTATAGCGTTATCTCTTGTTTTTTATGTTTATGTTTTTTATTAAGTCTGCAAGGGTATTAAAACTTCGGCTTGCCGAAGTTAGCTTCCGTCCTCGTTTTTATGTATAATTACAGAAAACTTATTTTTTTATACCCTTGCAGAGGGAATTATTATTTTGGTCAGAAGTTTGTAACGCAGTGAAGGAGACGTTTCCGACCCCATAAAGTATATATATTCTTTATCAGGATCAATAGGGGAGTCGATATAGCCATGTCCGTCTGTTTCAATACCGTTTGCGAGCTCAGTTTAAAAGCTAGCGATCTGAAACTTTCACACTCGTCCTAAAACATGAGTACGCAGATCAAGTTTGAAAATCGCCCCGATCGGACGTCTATATCCTATAGCTCCCATAGGAACAATATGGTAAAATAGGTCCAAATTTTATGTTTTTCAGAATATTTCGCGCTGTGTAAAAGCTATTGCTATAAATTTTTTCAAATCGTGTATCCTATAGCTCTCATTGGAACAATAGGGTGAAATCGGTTAAAATGTAATGATTTTTAGGATATTTCGCACAGTATATAAGCAAGGCTGCGAAAGAATCCCTTTTTTTCTATTTTTATATGACATTTTTGCAGAATAAAAGCAATTGACATTAAACGATGCAAATCTAGTTTATTTATGTATACCTTATTCCTTTCGCTACTTTTTCAGTTTTAGCAATTTCGGCAAAGTCTGCAAGGGTATTAAAACTTCGGCTTGCCGAAGTTAGCTTCCGTCCTCGTTTTTATATATAATTACACAAATGTATTTCATATATATATTTAGTATTTGATTTCATATAATTACAAGAAATTAATAGTTGATATATATCCAACATATATGTCGCATTTATGTTGATCATCAATAAAATGGTATTAGTTCTTCTATATAATTAAACATATTTATTCATTTATATTATTTTTTAATATTTGATTGAAAGTTTGGAGTATCACCACAACTTGGTTCGTTGTTGATTGTGTTTTTTCTATCGTACGTGTGCCGTCCTCCTCGATTCTCATAAAAGCCTTGTATATGCGCCATGCTTTTTAAACCTGAAGGAATTTTTAATTTTTGGCCATGGTATTTGAATTTTTTTCTTTGATGGTACTGGTGCCCTTTTCCTCGATTCTTATAAAAACTTTGGGCAATAAAATTGTATATTTAAGCTTTGCGACACTCGTTATGCATACCTTGATCATGGTAATAATAATAATAGGGTGAAATCAGTCCAAATTTGATGTTTTTTAGATTATTTCGCGCAGTGTATATGAGATTTTTGCAGTATAAAAGCTATTGGCATGAAACTATGCAATTTATCTAATTTATTTATGTATACCTTGCTCAGGGTAAAAGTTGCTGCCAATCAGACATGCTACAACCGCTATTTAAAAACAAGAGAGAACGCTATAGTCGGGTGCTCCGACTATCAGATACCCGTTACTCAGGTAAAGGGAGTGCGAGGGAGATGGAGATAGAAACTTTGATCACGCATAACTTTTTAACGAATGGTCCGATTTGAAAAATTTTCGATAGGTTTTGATAAACACAATAAAACTGCATTTTTACTTTTCCGAAACATTTAAATTTTTAAAATCGTATATAAGCGATTGTGGGCGTTAAAGGGGGCGTGGCACCTTTTTGAAACAAACTTGCGCTGCGTAGGAACTCCTAGAATCTGCATGCAAAATGCCAATCTTCTACCTTTTATAGTTTCCGAGATCTCAGCGTTCATACGGACAGACAGACGGACTGACAGACGGACAGACAGACACACGGACAGACAGACGGACAGACGGACATGGCTATATCGACTCGGCTAGTGACCCTGATCAAGAATATATATACTTTATAGAATATATATACCATATTACTTCTATGGTGAATAAAGCCAGGGGAGTACTTTGATTTATTAAAAGGTGGTCAAAGGAATTCGATGGTCCCTATGTTACAAAGACTCTGTTCATTTCACTATACCGTCAAATCCTGGAGTACTGTTCAGCAGTTTGGAGTCCTCAGTATGGTGTACATATAGACCGGATAGAGTCTGTGCAAAAGAACTTTTTATTATTTGCTCTACGGGGCCTTAACTGGAATGCAAGCCTTATTTTACCATCCTACTCTAGTAGACTTCTCCCAATTAATCTACCATTCTTAGTAAACGATGCTGGGCACAACTTTTATCTATAAACTTATTCACGGGGATGTGGAGAGTCCCGAGTTACTGGGTCGCATAAGCTTCTCCGTGCCTAATAGAATTACTAGGAACTATGTTCCTCTTACATTAAATATTTGTAGATCTAACTTTGATATGCATGAACCGTTTAGAGTACTGTGTAACGACTATAATAGACTATACCACATTATTTCTACTACCGACTCTTTGCCAAGCCTAAAATCATTAATTTTATCTTACTTAGCACAAAATTAGTATTAGTATTAGTCTCGTACGTATTTCTAATCTTAGTCTGTCCGTTTCTACATTGTGCTTTTAACTTTGGTCAGAAATTTGTAATGCAGTGAAGGAGAGGTTTCCGACCCCATAAAGTATATATATTCTTGATCAGGATCAATAGGGGAGTCGATATAGCCATGTCCGTCTGTCCGTCTGTTTCAATACCGTTTGCGACCTCAGTTTAAAAGCTAGCGATCTGAAACTTTCACACTCATCCTAAAACATGTGTACGCAGATCAAGTTTGAAAATCGCCCCGATCGGACGTCTATATCCTATAGCTCCCATAGGAACAATCGGATATATCTTGCAAGAATTGATGATATTTCGCGCAGTGTAAAAGCTATTGACATGAATCGTATTTTTTTATACATACCTTGATCAGGGTAAAAGCGCGTGGCGATCGGACGTCTATATCCTATAGCTCCCATAGACAATAGGGTAAAATCGGTCCAAATTTTATGTTTTTATATCTTATATATATTATATTTATATTTTATTATATTTTATATCGAAAAGCGAGCTGGGCAGAGCAGAGTAGTTGCTGTTGCCAAAAGGAGAAAAGGGAGTCGCGAAATTGAACTTCACCACTGCGACTGCGTGGTAAGAGATGGTGAGATCGGAGAGGCAAAGGGCACGAGAACAAAATTTGAAGGAACGCAGAGGACTGACACGCGAACATCGAAGCCGGATAGTCGTACTTGGAAAAAACGAGATAAGTCGCAATTAGGCAGAACACGTGGTTTTTCTAGTCGGTAAGCGAAACGGTACAGTCGTGCAGAATTTAACTGGTGCAGCGAGAAACGCGATTAGATCGTAAAATTGTAGGACGAAGATTGGTGAAATAATGTGAACAAGACGAAAAGGTGAAAGAAGCCAACAGTGAATAAAGACAAAAAATTAATGAATTATGATTTCGACAACGAGTGCGTATTCTTTTTTTCCCTGACCTTTGACCCGTCTAAATCAAGCCCGTTGAATTAATAAATTAATTATAACAAGTGATAATAACCCTAACCTGAGAATCGATCTAACTCAACAGAACCGTAACCCCGACGCGTAATCAACTAACATATCGGCCGTTAATAGAGTGGTATCGTAGTTATTATTAAAACCCTGGGTCCGCCCGAGTTTTATCGTAGTTATTATTAAAGGCCTGGGTCCGCCCGAGTTTTATCGTAGTTATTATTAAAGCCCTGGGTCAGCCCGAGTTTTATCGTAGTTATTATTAAAACCCTGGGTCCGCCCGAGTTTTATCGTAGTTATTATTAAAGCCCTGGGTCCGCCCGAGTTTTATCGTAGTTATTATTAAAGCCCTGGGTCCGCCCGAGTTTTATCGTAGTTATTATCAAAGCCCTGGGTCCGCCCGAGCTTATCGTAATTAGTAATAAAACCCTGGGTCTGCCCGAGTTATATCGTAGTACTTATTAAAACGGTTTGTTTGTGCGTCTTCACAGAGAACGGTCGTGTTTTTGTTTTGCGCTCCGAATTTTCATTTTTCTTATTGAAACCACCGGGGTTTACTTAAATCTCTTCAACGTTTCTACGTCTTTAAGTGTTTTCTAACAACTTTCCGTTCGCTACGCGAGTGCATCGTGATTAACTTGTGTTTAGTAAACAAAAAGTTTTTATCATAATTTAATTCGGTGCTAGTTTGTTGTTATTGTTTTCTATTGCCCCTCTTTTCAGTCTTTCTCTTCGTCGTTGGTGTGTTTTATACCGGAGTTAATCGGTTAATAATCCCGCTCTCTCTTTCTTTTCGTTTCTATATCGTTTCGTGGTGCCTAACATCAAAGTTATTCGGTGTTTCGCTCCCGCTCTGTCGCTCTGCTTGATCTCTCATTAAAAAGTTCTTGAGCGCTTTCGATTTTTTTGCCCGCTATAGTGCACAGTGGTCCGCGGTCAGCGAAAATGGCTTTCTGTTCATTAAAAAATTGCAAGAAAGTTATCTCGGCTGGACAGCAAAGTATTCCCTGCCATACATGTGATAAAATTTATCACGCAAAGTGTCTTGGCTATTCTGGCCTGGTTCGTGATGCCATCGATAAGAGGAGTGGCCTACGCTACTACTGCGATGAATGCATTGTATACGAGAACCAGGCAATAACTATTAGGCGGCTCACAAAAGGCAGTGTTACGGAATTAATCCGGAACAGCCGTAAAAATACGGACCTGCTCGTGGCGCTTGAATCTCAGCTCACTAGCCGCATGCTACCTGAGCCCGAATCCCCAAAGCGCAAAAAAGGCACGGTCGGTGGGCATTCTATGACAGGTGCTGTGCAACCTGCTGCCTGCGAATTGACTCCAGCTCAGCTGCCAATCTTAGGCGCCACTCAAATTGTAACAAGATCGGGGGCAAAAAGTGATTCGGTATCCGAAGTTGCTGGAATCGATGTGGCTCCGCTAAGTACTTCCGCTCTGTCCGATCAAAATAAAGTAGTGGCCCCAACACCTCATGTAGACTTAACGTCCGGATTACCGGCCGATACTGGTAGAACAGATACAAATTCTGTAGTACCAAAAAGGGTTGCATGTGTTGTACCAAAAACGGTTACTTGTGTTCGGGTGCCCCAGCTAAAACATGTATTTGTTTCACGGCTCGCCCCAGACCTCTCATCACTGGATATTACGGCTTATATCCGTAACAAAATCCAAGTTGATGATTTGAAGGTCGAACAATTTAAATTTTCTTATGCTAGGAAAGTATCATCATTTAAGATTGGTATTCCTTGTGCTCTTTTTGCATCTGTGTGTTCCACCAGTTTCTGGCCCGAGGGCATATTTGTAAAAGAGTACGAAGCTAACAGAAAAAATAATAGTTCAGGGGAAATGGAAAATACCATTAAAGAAAAGTCTACGGCAAATTCTGATCAGGAAATTGCCGATCTATTTGCCCAGTTTTTACAGACAACGTATTCTGTTTCATCCCGTCCAAATCCGTCTTATTCAAATGCCATACCCAAGTCGAACTTGATTTTTTGTCCGAGGTTAAGCGAAAGCTCCCTTCTTTTGGATCTCCATAAAGTTAAGCCTGTCTATTCACCGGGTCCGGACGGAGTTCCAGACTGCGTGCTGAGGTACTGTGCTGAAACTCTGTGTAGACCTCTGTACAAATTGTTTACCTTGTCTTTAAAAACATCTCATTTCCCACTTATTTGGAAGGAGTCATTTTTCATTCCCCTTCATAAGAAAGGAAATAAATGCAATACAAGTAATTACAGAGGCATATCCAAATTATCCGCCATCCCAAAGCTTTTCGAAAACACTATTACACCCCATTTGCAACATCTTTGTAGATCGATTATATCTCCATGTCAACATGGATTTATAAGGCGAAGATCTACGACGACAAACCTCTTGGAGCTAACGTCTTTTGTAATAAATGGCTTTAGAAAGAACATGCAGACTTTACACTGATTTTAGTAAAGCGTTTGATTCAGTAAATCACTCGCTTCTTGTATTAAAGCTAGACTTATTAGGGTTTCCATGTGATCTTCTAACATGGATCTCAAGTTGTCTGAGTGGTAGGACTCAACGAGTCCTCTTTAAAAACTCGATCTCTGATTTGATCCGAGTTACTTCAGATGTCCCACAAGGAAGCCACCTTGGCCCACTTCTTTTTACTTTATTTATAAACGATCTCCCTCTAGTCTTGACAAAGTCGCGTGTCCTTATGTACGCGTATGACGTTAAGTTATGCCTGCAATATAACGAAATTTCTAGCAGTTCAGACTTACAATCTGACCTAAACTCTTTTCAAACATGGTGTTGAGAAAATCTTTTGGATTTAAATAGCGCTAAGTGCAAAATAATGACATTTTTCGGGTGAACCCACAATATGCAACGTATACGCTGGGTGGTTGCGCGTTGTCTAGAATTACGCATGTTGATGACCTTGGCGTCCTCCTTGACCCTAAACTTAAGTTTTGTGACCATATTACTTCTATGGGGAATAACGCCAGGGGAGTACTTGGATTTATTAAAAGGTGGTCAAAGGAATTCGATGATCCCTATGTTACAAAGACTCTGTTCATTTCACTAGTCCGTCCAATCCTGGAGTACTGTTCTGCAGTTTGGAGTCCTCAGTATGGTGTACATATAGACCGGATAGAGTCTGTGCAAAAGAACTTTTTATTATTTGCTCTACGGGGCCTTAACTGGAATGCAAGCCATATTTTACCATTCTACTCTAGTAGACTTCTCCCAATTAATCTACCATCCTTAGTAAACCGTAGAACGATGCTTGGCACAACTTTTATCTATAAACTTATTCACGGGGATGTGGAGAGTCCCGAGTTACTGGGTCGCATAAGCTTCTCCGTGCGTAATAGAATTACCAGGAACTATGTTCCTCTTACATTAAATATTTGTAGATCTAACTTTGATATGCATGAACCGTTTAGAGTACTGTGTAACGACTATAATAGACTATACCACATTATTTCTACTACCGACTCTTTGCCAAGCCTAAAATCATTAATTTTATCTTACTTAGCACAAAATTAGTATTAGTATTAGTCTCGTACGTATTTCTAATCTTAGTCTGTCCGCTTCTACATTGTGCTTTTAACTTCTCGCGATCTCGTTTTTACGCCTATTAGGCTCCGCGCGTAACAAGCACTGCTTGGTGTCGTAAGGGCCACTTGTTTGCGCTGATCATAGTGCATCAACGTTCGAATCAAGAAAACCCTGGGTCTGCCCGAGTTATATCGTAGTAATTATTAAAAATCCAGGGGTCTACCCAAGTTTTACTGTAGCCAAAACCTGCCTCGACCAAATTTATGATAGTCACCGATAAAGCCTATCACTGACATAGGTTCCTACGATAACTCTTTACTAAGTCCAGGGTCTGCCCGAGCTCAGTAGCCAGTCTTAGGTACAGTCACGTACCTTTTGGCGCGGTTTCTTCTCCTAATTATAAGGACCACGCCTAAAAACCTACTCGATTAACCCACATCGTCCACTGTAAATTTATAAATAATTTGTGGAGGCCCTTGCCAACCCCTGAGCATATCCAGCAACAAAACATCAAGCGGATTAAAGACCCGTAAAGTGTGAGGCTGGCTAAAATAGTTAAGGAGTAAGAACGTCGATCAGGAACGGATTTCTGACAGGAAGCGCAAAGGGAGCACACCAGATATAACACAATGGCAGAAAACGAACAAGGAAAGAAAACTAATATGGGTTCGCCAGGCAGTCGTATAGGGACTCGTTGGATCTATACGCTAAGGAAGGACGAATTACTCATCTTTGCACAGGAATTCGGATTCGACAACACAGGCAAGGTGGACGAGATGAGAAGGCGATTCGCAGAAATCGTCAAAGCAGGTGAGCTCTCTCCATCCCAAAGGACTCGATTGGTCCGATTAGAAGCCGGATTCGCGAATGGGGGAGTGAACGACGACGTGAAAAGGGTAGAGGAAGTCGACCTAGACCCCAGGTCAATCCAATTACAGGTGCCAGGATTTTTCACCCCTCGAGGTGGGAGCCCTGTCGACCACGAACGAGCAATGTAATGTTACACGGGAGAACGAAATGGCTTGGGGAGGAAATTTTGGCCGGGCCACAGCACACGGTGTCATAGCAGAGCAAGACCGAAAATGGGGACTCAAATTCAATGGCCATACCGATCCATTGGGGTTCCTAGAGGAGCTGGAGGAGAGGGCTACATCGTACGCCCTTCCCTTAGCCCAACTGCCAAGAGTTATGACAGAAACTCTTACAGACAGAGCCTCTCGGTGGTTTAGGACCAGCCAACTGCGGGAGTTCTTGGACTTTTTCTTATCCCCACATTATTTTCGACGACTAGAAGACGACATCAGAGCTTGTTACCAACGTGAGGGAGAGTGCTTCAAGGATTATGTAATCGAGATCCGAACGCTGATGCGACACGCAAGGTACGATCAGACGAAGGAGTTAGAAAGGATTTACGAAAACTGCCTCCCCACATACCAGATGTACGTAAAACGTGGCGACTTTGAGACCTTAGGCCAGCTTTTACAGTTCGCAGTCGAGTTCGAGAGTATACTACATCGCGACCGTATGCGATTACAGTACCAAGATCGCTCGTACAGGAGCCTCGGCCAAACTCACGGGAACGCCCGAGAGTCTCCGAAGTCACAGGTGCCGGCGAACCCCATCCAGGTTCGCAATCCTTTCCGAGGAAACCCGCAAAGCCCCTTACAACTTGGTCCCAATCCCATGGCACGGGAAGAAATCTCGAATAGGATGATGAACCAGGAGTCGCTACAAACACCTCCCGAAAGTCGGAGTTGTTTCAACTGTGGGCCAGAGGGCCACTTTGCGAGGGAGTGCCGGAACCCCCGACGGTTAGTGTGTTGGGATTGTAGAAGGGAAGGGATCAGGACTATTGATTGTTGTAGGCGTCCCGAGTCGGGAAACGACCAGCGTCCTCGACCAACCCAGGAACAGTTGGGGACGAGAGTACCCGAGAACCGGGAATAGGCGCACCCCTGCGCGTAGAAGACGGGAAGATCGTAGCGCAAGTATTAGTCGCTGACATCTCTGTGTTAGCCACTGTCGATAGCGGGGCCACGAGGAGTTTCATCAACGAAACACTCCTCAGACAGCTGAAGGCATCAGTGACAGTGAGAGAGGTGTGCACCGGCATACGCTTGGCAGACGGGACCAGCGTCAGTATTACAGGAATGGTAGTCACCAACATCGACCTCGGAGGACAAGTAGTAGAATTAGCGCTACTGGTAATGGACTCTATGCTAGATAAAGTAATATTAGGACTTGACTTTCTCTGCGCAATCGGCACTACAATACGATGTGGACGGGCTCGACTACATCTTCGTGAGGCGGGAATGAGAACCACCCGCACCAACGAGAACCACCACGCAGGGAACCGGCCGGTCATGGCTAATTTGCAGGGGCTCGGGACAGAAGTGACCCGAGAGGGATCTACGTGCGCAAGGCGAATTGGGAGATAACGGAAAACGGAAAGAGGACCGAGAAGCACACTGGAAATGAACTGGAGAAAGGAGAGAAAATACAGGAGAACCAGGGGACACAGGAGAACCAAGGAGTACAGGAAAACCAGGGAATTCCTGTGTTCCACCAGGGAACACAAGAAAACCCGAAAGAAGAAGCCACGCCCCCTCGGCGAGAAGGGGAATGGTCAGTAGAGGACCAAAAACATATAGATCGATTCCTCCAACGAGAGCTAAGAGAATTCGAGGGGATGTCAGAGGTATCACACATCGCACAACATTCGATCACAATGCGAGACGATCGACCGGTGAAACAACGATACTACCCCAAGAATCCTGCGATGCAACGAGTTATCGACGATCAGGTGAACGAATTGTTAACCGCAGGACAGTGCATATAGTGCACCCATCGTCTTAGTGCGTAAAAAGAATGACGAGTGGCGGATGTGTGTCGACTTTCGACAATTAAACGCGAGGTCAATACCAGACGCGTATCCGACACCCCGTATTAACTATATCCCAGAGAGACTAAGCCAGGCCCGAGTCTTGTCGACATTAGATCTGAAAAGCGGCTACTGGCAAATACCTATGGCATCAGACAGTAAACAGTACACTGCATTCACAGTCCCGGGTCGGGGTCTCTTCCAGTGGCGTGTCATGCCGTTCGGGTTACACTCCGCAGCTGCTACTTTCCAACGCGCCCTAGATAGTGTCATCGGGCCCGAACTAGATCCGTTCGCGTTTGCGTATTTGGATGACATCGTTATAATTGGGAGAGACTTAGCAGAACATACACGAAACCTACGAGAGGTATTTCGGAGACTCAGGGCTGCTAATCTACGCATTAATAAGGAGAAATGATCCCTTTTTTAAAAGAAAGCTCAAGTACCTGGGCCACATGGTAAGCGAAGATGGTATTCATACAGACCCCGATAAAGTAGCAGCAGTAAGGGAGTTACGACCTCCTACCTCTCCGAAGGATCTGAGAAGATGCCTAGGCATGGCATCGTGGTACCGTAGATTCGTACCGAACCTTACGACGATCGTTCAGCCGATGACCAAGCTCCTAAGAAAGAGCCTTAAGTGGCACTGGGATACTGAAGAACAGGCTGCCTTCGACACACTTAAAGGACGTCTCACGAGCGCCCCCACCCTGGCCTGCCCAAACTTTGACCAACGATTCACGGTCCAGACAGATGCGAGTGACGTCGGATTGGGAGCAATATTGACTCAGGAGATGGATGGAACGGAAAGGGTAATCGCCTACATAAGCCGTCGGCTAAAGAAGGCTGAGAAAAATTATACCACGACCGAAAAGGAGTGTTTGGCAATCGTATGGGCCATCCGGAAGTGGCGCTGCTATCTCGAAGGATACGAGTTCACCATTATCACGGATCATCTTGCATTAAAATGGCTGAATTCGATTGAAAGTCCATGAGAACGGAGAACTATATCGTCGTCTAGGGACCCGACCAGACGACGCCGATTTCGTGCCATGGAAGCTGTGCGTACCTCAACACCACCGGAGACGAGTACTGGCAGAGTGTCACGATGCACCAACGGCAGGACACCTTGGCATACGGAATACGAGTCGCTTCGAAGTACTACTGGCCAGGGATGTATAGAGATGTGAAAAGGTATGTGCAAAACTGTCAAACCTGTCAAAGGTTCAAGTCTGACCAACAGAAGCCGGCGGGACGGATGCTGTCTCGTAGAATAGAGGAACCCTGTTCGACATGGTGTGCCGACTTTGTGGGACCTTTGCCGAAATCGAAGTCAGGAAATACAATGTTGTTGGTTTTTTCGATGCGTTTGCCAAATGGGTTGAGCTCATCCCACTCAAGAGGGCCACCACCGCGACCCTAATCAAAGCATTCCGCGAACGTATTCTTGGACACTTCGGGGTCCCACGCACGTTCGTGTGTGACAATGGCACGCAGTTTACAAGCCGCGCCTTCAAAGAATATATGCGAGAACTACGATGTGAGTTACAATATACGGCGCCTTACTCGCCACACGAGAATCCTACGGAGCGTGCAAACCGCCTTGGGCTCGCTCGTGTTAGTAAAACAACACCAACTGTCCAGAGGAGTCGACGGCTTCGCGGCGAAATTGGCGCCGAAATATAACGGCCCATTCCGGGTACTTAAGTTTATATCGCCGAACATCGTACGGATAAAAGGAAAGTGGCCAACATTGCAGAGCTGAGAGAATTCCGGGACGATGAGACAGGAGAGGGCGAAGAAGTAACGTGCCGACCTGGGGGGGCATATGTATGAGCCCCGACACGACGACTATTCGTCTACCAGAGGTCGCTCACGTGACCCAAGACGAGGGCAAGGCGTATACCAGCGGACAACCGAGGCCACTGTGGACCGATATAGCGAATTTCAAAAGTCCGAAGAAGAGGAGGAAGAAGACAGCGAGTGGACTGCCAGCTTCATTAGGGAACGGGAGGATTACGACTGGGCGACCATCCCTGGGGGATATCGGGTCACCCAAGTCCGGCAGGTGACGATGGACATAATTCCACCTCTAGGACAAGGCCCCGCGTTCCGGTTTGAAGCAAACTGCGGCAGAACTCGTGCACCCCCACTGGCCGCACGAGCGGCATGGAGCGAAGGATGCCGCAACGAGAACACCCAGGTGGCCCGGGAGCCCACGCCCCCACCCCAGGGGGTAGACGACGATACCAGGCAGAGTCGCGAAGACAGGTGAAGCACAGGACAGTCGGTAAATGATGGGCAAGATGCCGCTGAGGGAACTGGAACCGCACGACGCCGCCGGATACGCCCGCGGAAGTACTGCACCTGGGACTCCATCCCGTCCGAGGAAGAGCAAGAGGATGATCAACCGCTCCTACGGCGTAGATACGCTGAGTCGTCCGGGGACGAGTGGGAAGTTTCCCAAGATACCAGCTTCCCGACTCTGAGTCTCCGACGACGCAACTCTAGAGCCGCGACGATTGAGCCCGAGGAACCCCAAGCTATACCGGAGGCAGAACCCGGAACAGAGGCCGGAGTAGAGGACCTAGACGTGATCGATTTCGGCCTGGGACTGGAAGGCGTCGAAGAGGGTTATGGGGTAGAGGAGTTGCATCATGACATCGAGGCGCTAGAGCGAGCCGCAACCGAGACCTCTCGACAGGCGCTGTTGGAAGCACCAGAGACCTGGAGGGTCTACACGCCCGGCCGTATGCTCCCGGAGGAGCTAGTGAACGAATTGTCCAGATTCGTGCCACAAGGACCAAAGAGGGACCGCTTCACCCGAGAAATCGACGGAGACGTGTATCGAGTGACACGGAATGTCGATGCTGAAGGGAAAACGGCCCTAACCGTAGTCCTTCGTCCTCCCAAGTAAGGGGGGGTGTGACGGCGATTCCGATGCCGCCACAATTATTCCCGATCCCCACGGAGGGGAGGAGGAAATATGCGTATTTTTATTATTACTATTATTGTTATTCCTTTTTGATTTGATGAAAACAATGAATTAATAATTAGCATTATAAGCCTAGGCAAAAACAAACATAAGTACATTATTTAATAAGTGGAAAGGAGTGGGGAGAGCGGGGAAGAGAGGAGAGCGGGGAAGAGAGGAGAGCGGGGAAGAGAGTCGAAACCGGGAACAACTCCTACGCAGTTGCCTAAGGAATTCACCCTAAAAAGAGCATGAGAGAGGAGTAAACCGAACGACCTGAACGGAGCGCAAAGCCCACCTCAGCGGACAAAATTTGAAGGAACGCAGAGGACTGACACGCGAACATCGAAGCCGGATAGTCGTACTTGGAAAAAAACGAGATACGTCGCAATTAGGCCGAACACGTGGTTTTTCTAGTCGGTAAGCGAAACGGTACAGTCGTGCAGAATTTAACTAGTGCAGCGAGAAACGCGATTAGATCGTAAAATTGTAGGACGAAGATTGGTGAATTAATGTGAACAAGACGAAAAGGTGAAAGAAGCCAACAGTGAATAAAGACAAAAAATTAAGGAATTATAATTTCGACAACGAGTGCGTATTCTTGTTTTCCCTGACCTTTGACCCGTCTAAATCAAGCCCGTTGAATTAATAAATTAATTATAACAAGTGATAATAACCCTAACCTGAGAATCGATCTAACTCAACAGAACCGTAACCCCGAGTGGTATCGTAGTTATTACTAAAACCCTGGGTCCGCCCGGGTTTTATCGTAGTTATTATTAAAGCCCTGGGTCCGCCCGAGTTTTATCGTAGTTATTATTAAAGCCCCGGGTCCGCCCGAGTTTTATCATAGTTATTATTAAAACCCTGGGTCCGCCCGAGTTTTATCGTAATTAGTAATAAAACCCTGGGTCTGCCCGAGTTATATCGTAGTACTTATTAAAACACTGGGTCTGCCCGAGTTATAACGTAGTAATTATTAAAAATCCAGGGGTCTACCCAAGTTTTATTGTAGCCAAAACCTGCCGCGACCAAATTTATGATAGTCACCGATAAAGCCTATCACTGACATAGGTTCCTACGATAACTGTTTACTAAGTCCAGGGTCTGCCCGAGCTTAGTAGCCAGTCTTTGGTACAGTCACGTACCTTTTGGCGCGGTTTCTTCTCCTAATTATAAGGACCACGCCTAAAAACCTACTCGATTAACCCACATCGTCCACTGTAAATTTATAAATAATTTGTGGAGGCCCTTGCCAACCCCTGAGCATATCCTGGCTGGGAAAAAATCCTTACAAATGGCGCTGAACAGGGACAGATGTGAGGCTGATCACGATCGATCAGCAACAAAACATCAAGCGGATTAAAGACCCGTAAAGTGTGAGGCTGGCTAAAATAGTTAAGGAGTAAGAACGTCGATCAGGAACGGATTTCTGACAGGAAGCGCAAAGGGAGCACACCAGATATAACACAATGGCAGAAAACGAACAAGGAAAGAAAACTAAGCATATCCTGGCTGGGAAAACATCCTTACACCTTAATCAAGGTAAAAGCGCGTGCTGATCGGACGTCTATATCCTATAGCTCCCATAGGAACAATCGGATATAACTTTCAAGAATGGAAGATATTTCGCGCAGTGTAAAAGTTTTTAACATATATCTTTCCAAATCGTATTTTTTTATGCATACCTTGATTAGGGTAAAAGCACGTGACGATCGGACGTCTATATCCTACAGCTCCCATAGGAACAACAGTGTGAAATCGGTCCAAATTTGTTGGTTTTCTGAATTTTTCGCGTAGTGTGTAAGCTACTGACATACATTTTTCCAAGTCTTATTTATTTACGCATATCTTGATTAGGGTAAAAGCGCTTGCCGATCGGAAGTCTATTTCTTATAGCTTCCGTAGGAAAAATAGTTAAAGGCTGCGAAAGTATCCCTTTTTTCTATTTTTATATGACATTTTTGCAGTATAAAAGCAATTGACATCAAACGACGCAAATCTAGTTTATTTATGTATACCTTATTCCTTTCGCTACTTTTTCAGTTTTAGCAATTTCGGCAAAGTCTGCAAGGGTATTAAAACTTCGGCTTGCCGAAGTTAGCTTCCGTCCTCGTTTATATGTGAAATGGTTTATATTGAAAAGTAGACTTTCTAATTTTCTTTGGTCTTCCTTTTGTAATTTTAGCTTATATTTTAGTGTTATCCCTTGATTGACTGTTTTTAAAAAAGATTTGTGTCATAAATTGAAAAATTAAAATTATAGGGCACAGACTTATTTGGAAATCTATCCCAGAAACCGATTCTAGCACCAGTGCATATCTCAGCAATAACACCAACATCTTTAGAGAACGACCACGATTTACTTAATACAACCATTTTAAGCTGTCAGTACCCCCAAGAAAGAATTATTACTATCACAATCCCCAACCGTATTAAAATTATAAAAACCAAATTTATTCCAAAGACCAAATTATCGTACAGATCCGAAATATATCCCACCATTACATGAATCGCCCAACACAATTCGAAATAGGTAAACATCCTCCGCTGCCAATAGTGAATACAGACAAAAGACAAAGACAGTTTAACGTAGAGACCCTCAGACTTGCGCTTTAGAAAATTATGCAACTCAAGTCGAATTAGATCGTATTCGATTGACAGAATACGGAATAGAACAAAAATAAATACAAGGTACTGGTACAAGACTTCCCCATTACCTTTTATTGAGAGTAGAAACAATTCTATAAATTCTAAGAAACACAAGCTCCAACAAAAGATATATTTTTCTAATCCTCGACTAAATCGCCATTAGCGTCGAAGGAAGCTTAATTTTTATCAAATACCAACTTTAAAACAAGAGAGAACGCTATAGTCGAGTGCCTCGACGATTAGATACCTGTTATTCAGCTAAACAACTTAATATAAATATGCCTTCTTGTATGTTTTTCGCCGCTCGAATTAGCTCCCGATTTTTATGTTAAAATCGGTACCCAGGGAACACCACAAGCATTTGACTCTCATTCAAAAACTTGACCTGTTAGGTTTTCCAGTTGATCTGCTTAAATGGATTTTAAGTTATGTGAATGGCAGGTCACAAAGGGTCCTTTTTAAAAATTAAATGTCTGAAATTCTCCGTGTTACCTCCGGTGTCCCACAAGGGCTGCATCTGGGACCGTTACTTTTTACATTATTTATTAACGATCTTCCCTCAATTATAAGTTATTCTCGCGTACGCAGATGATGTTAAGTTGTGCCTGCAGTATAAGGACATTTCCTGCCATTTAGACTTCCAATTCGATTTTCAAAACTGGTGCCGAGATAATTTACTAAATTTAAACGGTTCCAAGTGCAAGCTGATGACTTTTTATCGGGCCAATCCGATATACGCGACTTACACGTTAAGTTGCAGCTCTTTGGATAGAATAACTCTTGTAAACGATCTTGGCGTTCTCTTGGACCCTAAACTGGGCGCCTAAACTGGGATCTTACCTTCTTATTCTAGTAGACTTCTTTTGATTAATTTACCATCCCTAGCCAACCGTAGAACGATGCTTGGTACTATCTTTATTTATAACCTTATACATGGTGATATTGACTGCCCCGACTTGTTAAGTCGGCTAAACTTTTCTGTGCCAAGTAGATGAACTAGAAATTATCAGGGACTGAAACCGATTGGAATACCGGTTCCGATTCCGGTTTCGGTTCCTATAAAAATCTGTTAGCGGTTCCGGTTCCAATTTCGGTTCCTAAAAAAATCGCAAAACGATTCCGGTTTCGGTTCCGGTTCCTAAAAAATATTACAAATCGGTTCCGGTTCCAGTATCGGTTCCATTTTTTTAATGTATAATCGTGTAGAAAAGTAATTGCGACAACATAATGCTCATGAGCTTTGTTTTGTAGTGTACGCCCCATCACGTGAAACACTCCTATTGCGTCCAAGAGCGTGAGTTTCTGAGTACTTGATGTCGAGCTTATCACGTAATTTGTGAAAAGCAAACTGATTGGTTCGTCTATTGCCCTATTGCGAGCACTGTTAGAACTGTACTATGATGAAATATTTTATGATTTAAAATCCGAGACTCATTCTCAAAAAAAGAATATCGGTTTCGGTTCCGGTTTCGGTTCCACAGTATGCCAAATAATCGGTTCCGGTTCCAGTTCCGGTTCCATAGAAAATTAAAATTTCGGTTTCGTTCCGATTCCGGTTCCGTAAAAAGGAAACGGTTCCGGTTCCGGTTTCGGTACCGGTACCGGTTCTCTTCAGTCCCTGGAAATTATAGTCCCCTAATTTTAAATCATTGTAGATATAGCTATGCCTTGCATGAGCCTTTCAGAGTATTATATTCTGACTATAATAGACTTTTTGTAATGTAATATCAAATCTTGACTCTCTGCCGCTCCTAAAACGATTAATACTTGCTTCATTGGCACAAGATTGATCTAACTATTACTTTTTTCCCCGGACCTTTACCTTAATTTTCCTATCTCGCGTCTATCTTATCGCGAATCGTGCCGTACGATACACGTCTGCGCCCCTCGGTCGGTTGGGTGGGTATGTGGGCCTTGGGACTCCGCGCGACAAAAAAAAAAATAATATACATACTATAAAAAAATGGTGTATGCAACTATGTAATTTTTTTTGGGTTTTTTTTTAATTTAAATATATACACACTATAAATATAATATATACAATTTTCCCTACCTATTCAGTCTCCCTAACGCTAACTAATATACCACTGTGGTAGCTATATGTAGTCTCAAATGTGCGCGCAGTGGCCCTATTATCGAAAATATTTGAAAACGCCCAATCAATATGCGTATTGCAATTGGTTGTCGACGAGTCCAAATTTTTACATCTGCTAGAAAATCGAAAAGTCTCCTACAGCAGCCAGAGATGGAGTGAAGGCATAAATTGAAATCTTCTAACACTAAACTATTAGTATTTAAAAATGTGTGCCGCTGAAATAACTCCTTAAACTCTGTTTCAAACTTTAACAACGGATAGGTCGGACTTTTATAAATAACTACAATCTCTAAAGACCGGTACCTAAAGATGGCAAACTTGAACACTGGAGAGGTTAAATTTTAGGAATTAGACAGAAAGCGACCTCTTGAACAAAGACTGACATTCTCAAAGAGTTCGTTTCGAACGAATACGAGAATGCCTCTTTTTGGTCGAGCTCCGTTAGCTACTGACTGGCAATCTAATCGCACTGCTGTGGCGAAGCCAGGAATGTCGTATGCTTCATTTGAGTTTGTGGAAGCCTCAACGAAGCACTGAATGGAAGACTTAAGCATTAGCTGATCGGAACACACATCGCTAATGTGGCAGTGCAAGCTTTCCGTATTATGGAAAGACATGAAGGTTCGGACTATTGAGTAAACAATCGAAATGGGTACTCAGTAACTTAGCGGAACGCAGTTCTCGGATCTCTTCCTCGGAAGGCGATCCCTGGGCGGATCTTGGGGGGACGAAAGGTCCAATAATATAGAGACCTGCTGCACTTGTGGCTCTGCTACAGGCTACGCAGCTCTCTGCATGCTAGGACTAGTGTCACGATCCAGTTCTGATGGAGAACCATTAGACAGCAACGGTCTGGCAACTCAGAATTAAGTTGGCGAATAATTGGAGAACGAGAACGACACGAGCAACGTCCGCTCCGCGAGAACGACATATCGCAACGCATAAATTAAATAACGTATAACTGAATCCATACATATTTTATAAGCCAGTTGTTTATCATTAAAATACAATTAATACTACGAGTTAGTGTCCTTATTCACCGTAAGCCGCGCTATCTATTCGCCTTATTCCTGACATATCAACCGCGACTAACACATTTCCCTACACAACGACAAGGTATTGGAATGTGTGTGACATTCTCAGAAGTGGGATAGTGCGCAATAAATGAAAGCGAGCCAAAATAAAAGGACATACGTAAAACGAAAGTAATTCACGATGCCGGGGAAGAACTATTTAACTAAGAAAGCCCTACAATATAAGTGCAGAGAAGCGGGACTCTCGACATCGGGAAATCGTGAGGACATGCTTAAAAGATTGAACTCCCAAAACAGCGACGATGAGTACATAAGTGCAGAAAACCAGTCACTTCAAAAGAAGGTTGTCGAGCTGGAGAAAACGGTACGAGAGCTTCAGGAGCGATCTTTTCACTCTTCAGTAATTTCATCACATTTCATCACCGAAAAATCTGCAACAGTAAACGAAGTTCAGGCAGCCAACGGTAGTGAGACAACGAGTTATAGGACAACTTGTATTCGCACTTGTGTTCACAATGACTCGATCGACGGTAATGAAATTGTCTTTAGTCGCTTAAAGAAGTTTTGGGCTCGCAACCGAGCTTTTGAGAGTTCGTGCAGAGCTGCCGACACCGAATTACTCAAGTCGGGGCGATAACGGAGGAATCATACGATTTTCTTCTAACAACGGCTGTTGCTAGAATTACTTGGTAAATTTCCGCTTTGTGTCTTGAAGAACCAGAGCCGAATGGGTAGAAGCCTGAGAAGTAGAAATACCTTGCCCTTGCTGGTCCTGCCAGCTTCTACCTTGATGTGCTCACTCGAGTTTTGGGATCGATGTAGTAGAGTATGATGTGCGTCCGAGCATACCCTGCATTTGGATGCTGTACACTTAAATACTCTATGCCCCTCATGTAGACAATTAATACAAAATTGCTTCATTTTGGCAAAGTTAAAACGATATAAAACTGGCATTCCGCTAAATTCCTGGCAATTACCTATAAAATGATTAGAACCGTAATATAAACATTTTGGATCACTTGTGTTACTGACCCTGGAGCAAGTACATGAATTCCTAGTATTTTCCTTGCTTCCAGAGGGCATTTCCGAAAAACTTTTTCCCTTTACCCTCGACGCCTCCTCGTCTGACACATGTTGATACCGTGGATCTAAAACTTTTACGCAATCAGACCATTTAGGCAGTTCATCATAATTAAGCTGTTCCTCATACTTGGATTTGGTGTACGGATCTACCTTTGAAAGAACTATATGTATAATCACCGCATTGACAATATCTTTTTCGTCCCCTAGGGACATAAGCAAATCGAAAATTGCACTTACTGTATCAATTATTAACCTCAAGGTAGACGCAGAAGGTTTTGTTATTGAAGGGATTTCAAACAGCTGCGAAAATAATTTCGTTAATTGCACCGAGGAGCTGCTATCATCCATTTCCCCTTCTGTCTCCGATGCGCTATCAATTTTTGTTGGTTTTTGTAGGTGCTATTTTAATTAAAAATTATTTAATTTATTACAATAGAGCCAATAGTTTTTTTTTTTTGTGTTGGTTTTGTATCGACCTTGTAACAATAATTGTAGTGTTATTGAATTACTCGAGGTCATACGTTGGTTTTAGTTTAATTTCTTCTATAACACAACGATGTATTCCACTTAACTTTCATCACACTTACACTCCCTGGGGAGTGAACCCGACTATGATAGGACTAGCTAGTTTCGTCTGCACGTCACCTCAGACTCATCAGCTATCTACGGGGATGAAAGCAGAGCGTCAGAAACTCCCCAATGTTACGATCAGAGAAGCTTTTTGGCAATTGTGAGTTGCCAAAGTTCATTGGTTTTAACATAGGTGGAGTTCTGTCGTTAAAGCTTCTATAGTGTGTGAAAGTTTTTAGTGTTTTGTCTGTTGAAAAACCCTCGGTTTTTTCGATATGCAGACTGGTAAATACAACAAATAGTTGAAGATTGTTTAATTGCTGAATTTAGGGCGAGTGGATCCCTTTTGTTTATGTTGGTTTTGTATCGACCTTGTAAACAATAATTGTAGTGTTATTGAATTACTCGAGGTCATACGTTGGTTATATTTTAATTTCTTCTATAACACAACGATGTATTCCACTTAACTTTCATCACACTTACACTCTCTGGGGAGTGAACCCGACTATGATAGGACTAGCTAGTTTCGTCTGCACGTCACCTCAGACTCATCAGCTATCTACGGGGATGGAAGCAGAGCGTCAGAAACTCCCCAATGTTACGATAGCTGATGAGTCTGAGGTGACGTGCAGACGAAACTAGCTAGTCCTATCATAGTCGGGTTCACTCCCCAGGGAGTGTAAGTGTGATGAAAGGTAAGTGGAATACATCGTTGTGTTATAGAAGAAATTAAAATATAACCAACGTATGACCTCGAGTAATTCAATAACACTACAGTTTTTTTTTTTTTGTATATTTATGTAGTTATTTTTGGGTGGCTCGAATAAATTTGTTTAAGTGTAGAGCATTTGGCGGAACACAAGACATGAGAGACAAGAACGTAATTAAGAGACCCGACCCAACACCCGAAAGAGAAAACACAAGCAGATGCAGTTCGTTGCACTGGCGCTTAGCGGTCTGCAAAAAATCGAAGTTAAAACAGCAAACACAAAATCGAAACGTAAAGGCAGACACAGCGAGAACTATCTGTTACTTTCCACCGGCACTGACGCTGTTACGCTTGTTAATCTCTTCCGCGAAAACTATGTGGTTGTTCACTTGGTTTTTATTTGTGGTTATTGGGAATATATAGGCTCGAAAATTGTTTTGCTTCCAATTATTTTATTATTTTGACAAATGCCAAGGCAATAGTTGCAACTATTATTTTTGCAGCGATCAACTATTGATTTGACACTGTTACCTGGTCATCATAGATGTGAGCTCCAGTTGGCGAACTTCCGAAAAATGACAATTGCGAGTTCAAAAGCAAAAAAAAATGCTAAATCTTGGCCCCGAAATTCGCAAGCAGCTAAGCGGCCTTTGAAAATGATTTTAAATCCGAACAAAACTTTTCGGTAGTCCCTGTTCGGGCGCCATGAAGAAAATCGAAACGAAAAAATAAATTATTAATATTTGAGAACGCCGAAAAGTGAAAGACTTTGGGGGAAGAGAGAACACAAGACCGGCCGATTCGATGTTCAAAATTCAACTCATTTATTGTGCCCAGCAGAGCAGTTTTGGAAGAGCCTTTGCAGGCCCGCTGAATCCGATCCTAGCATTGGCGCTGAACATAACGCTGTTGGGCTCGCTTAAGCTGTTACTTATGTGTATCTTAACATAAACTTCATGATTCAACTTCAACTTCAACAGTTGTGTTCTTTCGGATTTGGTGATAAATAAATATTTTGGAATCGCGGTTTTAATTAAATTAAAATCGGACAATAATAGTATATAGCTGCCATAGAAACGATGGCAAAATGCAGCGCAAAATCAACACAAGTTTATTGTTTTTAGTAATACAGGCATAGAAATCGAAATGTATTCGTTTTATAATAAATGCAAGTATTGTAACAGACTGATTTTTAATTTCTGCTCGTGTGTCGTGCCTTCTCCGATGAGTTGTGGTTGCTCCACCGTCGCTCTCCGCTGTCTCGTTGCTCGCTGTTCCGGAACGCCATGAGGGTCTAGGGATGCGTTACCGTTCCCAGACTAGGGTGAACAGGCACTGGGCTCTCAAGGCATGCGCCTTTCGCAGCCACAGCCTCCTGTCCCTGGATCTGCCCCGACCGGTCACACCACACGCCTACCCAGTTTCTACCTGACGGTTCAGGCGTACGCCGGAAGGACGCCAATGCAGTCCCTGTGGCAGTACACTAGGTTCACGAAGAACGCTTCCGCCCTCGCGGTTAGACTGACTACGCTGGAGTATCGCTTGCTTGCTGCTGAGCCTGCGATCACCGGTTGTCGTTCTTCGTGTCTTCTATGTCCTTGCTCACGGCCCGATGTCCTGGCTCTGCTGTCTGCGTGTCCTTGCCGGACTAGGTGCAGCGGGTCTTTGGCTCTCGGGATTCGGTCAGATGCATTTCTAGAACTCTGGCGGTGAACTACTGTGCTCTCGACGAATACGCCTCTCGAGACACCCGTGGTTCGAGCCCACGGTTCTTTGTCGAAGGTCTCTTTTTGTTCAATTCTGCCGGACTCGCCGAGCAATACGCCAAGCTCAAATCGGGACACGAATTGGAACAAAGCGCCTGGACTTAGCCGCGTGATGTCTAAAGGACCTGCCGAACGTCTTGATGTAGCGATCTTGCTCCTTGTTGACTCGGCGCGGCTCTGCTTCCTCCTGATGTTAACTTGGCTTGTGTGGGTCACTCAGTTGCTGCTTGTCTACTGATCTCGATGGATTGACTCTGTGATCGACTGATCCCGCTTCCTGCGCTCGGCCTGCTGTAGAGATTTTGCTCCTTATGTTGATTAGCTATACGTAATCAATTTCATTTTAATAACGCAGTGAAGGAGACCTTTCCGACCCTATAAGGTATATATATTCTGGATCAGAATCAATAGGGGAGTCGATATAGCCATGACCGTCTGTTTCAATACCGTTTGCGAGCTCAGTTTAAAAGCTAGTCGTCCTTAAACATGTGTACGCAGATCAAGTTTGAAAGTCGCCCCGATCGGACGTCTATATCGTATAGCTCCCATAGGAACAATCGGATATATCTTGCAAGAATTAATGAAATTTCGCGCAGTGTAAAAGCTATTGACATGAATCGTTCCAAATCGTATGTTTTTATGCATACCTTGATCAGGGTAAAAGCGCGTGCCGATCGGTCGTCTATATCCTATAGCTCCCATAGGAACGAAATCGGTCCAAATTTGATGTTTTTTAGAATATTTCGCGCCGTGTATAAGCTATTGACATACATTTTTCAAAGTCTTATTTATTTACGCATACCTTGATCAGGAGAAAATCGCATTCCAATCGGACTTCAATATCTAATAGCTTCCGTAGGAAAAATTGTTAAAGGCTGCGAAAATATCGCTTTTTTTCTATTTTTATAAACTACGCAAATCTAATTTATTTATGTATAACTTATTCTTTTCTCTACTTTTTCAATTTTAGCAATTTCGGCAAAGTCTGCAAGGTAATTAAAACTTCGGCTTGCCGAAGTTAGCTTCCGTCCTCGTCTCGGTTAGAATGCTCAATATCCACCGATTTTTACACGAATGCAAAAAGTTGACAGAGGTGCCAAAGGCAATTAAAAAACGTCACAGATTAACATTCAACTTTTAGCACTCTATCCCTGGTTGGCCAATTCAGGGCTTGAAACTTCCTTTGGGTCAATCTCAGCGTAACAGCGGCATCAGCAAAAGAGGGGTCGGCAGAGACTTCCAACGCAGTTCCAAAAAATAATTTATTTGCCGTACCGACGCGAGTAATTGTTTATTGGTGTAAATATAACTTTGCACAATCGCGAGCGCTTTCCGCATACCTTGATCAGGTGAAAATCGCATGCCAATCGGACTTCTATATCTAATAGCTTCCGTAGGAAAAATTGTTGAAGGCTGTGAAAATATCCCTTTTTTCTATTTTTATAAGCTACGCAAATCTAATTTATTTATGTATAACTTATTCTTTTCTCTACTTTTTCAATTTCAGCAGTTTCGGCAAAGTCTGCAAGGGTATTAAAACTTCGGTTTCCTCGTCTCGGTTAGAAGCTCAATATCTACCGATTTTTACACGAATGCAAAAAGTTGACAGATCGCCAAACACAATTAAAAAACGTCACAGATTAAATGTCAACTTTTAGTAAGTAATTGTTTATTGGTGTAAATATAACTTTGCACAATCGCGAGCGCTTTCCAAACGATCAAGTCGGGGTCACCATGAAAATGTAATACTGTTCTGTATTAACTAAAAACGCAAACTTGATTGGGAAATGGGGCAAACTCAAATTCAATTGAACACTGGTATTTTAATTTAAATAATCATCTCTTAGAGCTATGCTTACCTAAGAAGGGCGAGAGACGGGCCGAAATCGCAAGAGCGAATGAAAGCTTTATTGGCTCCCGCTCTCGCCTTAAAACTAGAGAATTTAAATAAACGCGTCAAGAGCGCAAACACATTTTATCTTATTTTTAGTTTCTTGGCTCACTTCTTTTTAATCGTATACGTCGCTTTACCATCGCAAAAAAGATATCTCTATAAAATGAATCCAATTTGTGACTTTCTTCTTTCGCAACGATTTTGTCTAATCTGGTGTCAGCATCGTCATTTGTAGCTTCTTAGACCAACGCTTCCTCCTGGCAGCTGAGATGTACCATTTTGTCCGCCTTTATTTTATCTTCGGAGGCACATCTCCCAGACACTATCCAGCCGAGAAATGTTTTGTAGGATGTTGATCTGCCCAACAGATAAAAGTTCAACGAACGTATCAGCACCGATAAGCATGTCTATTTTTTGGGTCTTGAAGAAGAATGGATCTGCCAACTGAATATTTTCAGGACCTCTCCACCCGCTGGTGTTCACCGCTTGATCCGGATGATACACAGAAATTTTTTTTTATCCAAAAATCGGACGACAACTGGCTATTCCCTGATCGCGACTTCACAACCCTGTGTATTTTTTTTGTAGCTTGGGCATTAGTCCCTCAAGCACACGTCCTCTCTTGAAATTTTAAGTCTCTGAGCGAGCTCATCGGTTTAGACGCTCACAATCGCAGTTGCAAGAATGACTCTATCCGATGCAGTCGCATGAAAAACATGCATGAGCTTGGGCTGAGAAGGGGTGGCAACGAGAGATTAGTGTTTGCGGAATATAAATGCAGCAACGAAGGGTGTGAGGAATTGCACACTCTGCAACTGTTCAATTTGCATTTTTTGACGGTGTGTCAGTGTTCGAAGGCAGTTAATGCACAAGCGTGCTCTTTAAGCGAAATCGAATCTTTGCCGAAGGGTTAGAGCTGATAAGGAAGCGCAGTTACCTCTTCCGCTACCATGTGTTGGTAACGCCTGTTCAATGTCGTCTCACATTCGCTCCAAAGAGGAAGCGAAGTATAGTCTAATTGTTCTTTCCATTTTCTTTTAGTTCCTGAATCGATTCATTACCAAATGTATTAAAATAGCATTATTGATGTGTCTATCATCCCCAAAAGACAGCAAGGTGTCAGTCATAAAGAGCTGTGACTGTGTCGATGAGGGTTTTCAAGTAGCTGACGGCTAGGTAATTTTTTGAAAATTAAAAAGTTTCGATATGTTGTCAAAAAAAATAAGGCAATCATTACCCCCGCTTCAGGCTAGCAAGGGCTTTGGAATAATTTTTCACAGTGACTTGAAATGTTGGAAGAGCGACGCTCGGCATGCGGCATTGGGGCGGGCGACTTGCCTGCGGAGCGGATTTTTCTACAGAATTTCGTTTAGCGTCTTTTAAAATTAAAATCAGTAATTATTTTGTTAAAACTGCACACTCTTCCAACTCTTCGCGAAGATCATCTTTTGCATCTCTCACCATTATTTGGTTTTGAAGAAGTGAAGCATTTTCAATGTGCGAATTTAGGATTTCCAATCGACACTCTAGCTCAACCGGTTTAACAGATAATTTACCGTCATTTAACTTGCGATACGTTCGGTTTTAAATATTCATGCAAATATCTCGTTTGTGCTTAAACGAAGAGGTTTTAAATATATGTAAATTATGTTTTTCGGTTCGGAATATATTAAAAAAAAACGATTTTTATTTTAATATATAGTCTTTATTGGTAAAGTTCTTTTAAGTTAGATCCCCAATCTTAAACTGACTTTACAAAATGCATTATTCTTATAAGTATGGCTTCTACCGGTGACAGCGCGCGAGCAGCGAAAGTGGACTTTGATTAGATAATTTTGATTGGTCAAAACTGTGGCCTGATGGGATGGTTTCTAGGCTGCATCTTTTGTTTAATTAATTTGGATTGGCCAAAGCTTTTATGCTGACGAATGGGTTCTCAGGCTGGACCCTTTGTTTAAAGGTATGAAATTGTTTATGTCTGCCGTCGTCGATTAAGGCGTGTGAAGTGTTTATAATTCGGATGCCGCCGATCGAAGGCGTGGGAAAGATTTATGTCTGAGGGGTTAAATGTTTATGATTTGAATAACTGTAATAGTGGGCTCTGGACTTATGTTATTGACAATTGTTAAATGTTTATGTCGGATTGATTTGAATAACTGCAATAGTAGGCTCTGAGCTTATGTTATTGACAATTGGAATAATGGGTATCTCTGGATATACAGGTTGTATGTTGGGTTTGGTAGCTAGGGTATTTGCGTATACGTCACTTGTATATTTTATTTTTTATTAATACTGTGTAATCATAATAAGCTATTATTGTCCAGTCTGCAGTTGCTAGTCGAGTAGATCCAATTTTCTCGTAATAAATTCCTGGCCTCGAACCAAACTTATTAATGTTAATCGGACCGGCGGTAGCTAATGGTAACAGCAGGATGGGCTTTTCCGTCTTTTTGGCTCTTGATGTTCGTTGTCTTTTCTTCAGCATCTTCTTCATTGATTTCCTTGCGTTTTTCTCCTGGATCTTCTTGAAGGAATAGTGGAGCAAGCTTATGTGCAACTCGCACATATACATCTTGACCTGGATAAATTTTTATTATTCGTCCGATAGGCCATTGAAGCAGAGGCACATTGTCTTCCTTGACAATAACCATCAGGCCTTCTCTTATATTTTTATGGGCCTGTTTCCATTTTGAGTGTTGTTGCAGGCTTGTTAAATATTCTCTGGACCATTGCGTAGAATGTGTGTTCCCTTTGTTCAGGAAATGATTTCCCGCGACGACTTATAAGTCGATAAATCTCCCAGATGGACAGCCTTTGTGGAGAAACAAACAAAAACTGCTATGTATGCCTTATCAGGTCGCTTGCCTCGGATCTTGTGATGTATCCAGAAGGGTCCGCTATAATCGACTCCGGTATTTAAGAATAGTCTATTTTGTGAGACTCTATGCACATGTAGTTTTCCCATTATTTGAGAAAGTAATTTTGGACGAAACCTGGTACATCTGCAGCGTTGAGACTTGATGACACATGTCTCCATTGATTTGGACAGGTTGTATCTTGTATTTTCCAGTAATGACATTTAATGGATGCTTTTTCACCTTTTCAGCAAGCTCTGCACATAACTCTATTAGTGGTAGGGTTTGTTTTTTAAGAGGTGCTACTTTTGATTTAGCGCATAATAGGCGCACAGTCGTTTGTTTGTTCCTATATATGGCTCTTATATAAGCCGGAGCACCAATCGCTTTTTCAGAAGCATCCACAAATATGTGTAGTTCTTGTTTATGAGGTATTTTTCCATCATAAATGTGTCTCGTAATAGTCATTTTGTTTAAACATAGCAAGTCTTGTCTGAAGGCCTGGGAGGCCTTTCCTTTAGAGAAACTGAAATCTCAGTGTCCCAATCTAATTTAAGGACTGACAGATTTTGTAGAAATGTTTTGCTCTGATTATGCCTGCAGCAAAAAGACCAAGTGAGTCAAAACTTTGAGCCAACTCAGAGGATACCACTCTTTTTTTAATTGTTAGTGCTATGCTCTTGAGCTTTTCCACACAAATTTTCATCCTTAGGGCTCCAAATAATTTTTTATGTTCCAATGCAGTGCCAAGATTTATGTTGGTAGCAATATCTTCAGGTGATTATTCCTTTAGTAGATGGTGTGAGTTAGAGGACTATTTTCTTAGTTTTAAACCGCAAGGTAGCAAGATTTTGTTTAGTTCTTCATGAAACCTTGCTGCATCTATAATTGTATCTGCTCTAGTTAGGTAGTCATCAACATAGAAATCGTTTCTCTGTGCAGATTCTAATGGACATTTTTCCAAATTTTTATTGGCCAAATGCTCAAAGCATTTTGTGGCAAGAAATGGGAGTCGATATGACCATGACTGTCTGTCCGTCTGTTTCAATACCGTTTGCGAGCTCAGTTTAAAAGCTAGCGATCAGAAACTTTCACACTCGTCCTACGCAGATCAAGTTTGAAAATCGCACCGATCGGACGTCTATATCCTATAGCTCCCATAGGAACAATCGGATATATCTTGCAAGAATTTATGATATTTCGCGCAGTGTAAAAGCTATTGACATGAATCTTTTCAAATCGTATTTTCTTATGCATACCTTGATCAGGGTAAAAGCGCTTGCCGATCGGTCGTCTATATCCTATAGCTCCCATAGGAACAATCGGATATATTTTGCAAGAATTGATGATATTTCGCGCAGTGTAAAAGCTATTGACACACATCTTTCCAAATCTTATTTTTTATGCATAGCTTGATCAGGGAAAAAGCGCGTGCTGTTCGTAAGACTATATCCTTTAGCTCCCATAGGAACAATAGGGTTAAATCAGTTAAAATTTTATGATTTTCAGGATATTTCGCACAGTATAGAAGCTATTGACATGAAATTTTTAAAATCGTATTTTTTATTCAGTCATTGATCACAGTAAAAGAGCGTGCCGATCGGACGTCTATATCCTATAGCTCCCATAGGAACAAAAGCGTTAAATCGGTCCAAATTTGATGTTTTTTAAAATTTTTCGCGCAGTGTACAAGCTATTGACATACATTTTTCCAAGTCTTATCTATTTACGCATACCTTGATCAGGAGAAAATCGCATGCCAATAGGACGTCTATATCTAATAGCTTCCGTAGGAAAAATTGTTAAAGGCTGCGAAAATATCTATTTGCATTTGAGCGCCTAGTCTCCACACAAATTAATTTGTATCTTCACGATAATTCTCTGTTGAATACACGACAACATGGCTTTCGGAAAACGCGTAGTTGTATGACAAATTTAAAAATTCAGAGGATATTCGCATGAAAACGGATGACAGGCAAGTTACATTTCTAACACTGCTAGACTATAGCAAGGCTTTCGACACTGTCGATCATTTTATTCTGTGTACTAAGTTAGAAAAACTATATAATTTTTCAAACCCAGCTACAAGCTTGGTAAGAACATACCTAATGGACCGATCTCAATGTGTTGTAACGGAGTCTGAGACCTCTGACTTTTTATTTACTAAGCGTGGTGTCCCCTAAGGGTCGGTCCTTGGACCATTACTGTTTTCGATATATGTGAACGATCTTCCAAATGTCTTGTCTAATTGTGATGTCCAGATGTATGCTGACGATATGCAAATGTATGTGAGTCGTCCATATAGTTGTATATCTGAATGTATTGATGTCAGTAATAGTGAACTTAAACTAGTTAGCAATTGGGCAATGAATAACGGTCTTCAAATAAATCCAAAAAAATCCAAATGTTTGATAATTTTTAAAAAAGAAATAAACGCACCATTGCAAAGGCTCAAGGTTGATACTGATGAGATTGAATACGTAAATCGAGCTAACAACCTCGGAATTGTGTTCAACAGCACTCTTTCGTGGTCCAATCATATTAACTATATAGTTGGTAAGACGTATTGTCAACTACGTCAATTAAAACTTATCCAGAGTATTTTACCAACCCATAGTAAAATGGTATTAGCAAAGTCGATTATAATCCCTTCACTATTATACTGCTTTGAAATATTTGGAAAATGTGACTCAATAAGTAGGAATAAATTAACCGTAGCATACAACAATATAGCAAGATTTATTTTCAATATTAAACCACACGATTCAATTTCAAGTCATGCTAAACAAATCTTTGGACTAGACTTTTCCACATAAGTTGAATTTAGGACTCTGATTCTCCTTCACAAAATAGTCACGACCAAGGAACCAAATTACTTGTTTTCGTTTCTCAACTTTGCACAATCAGCCAGAACGAATAATATAATTCCCACAAGAATCAACTATTCCTCAAGTGAAAATCACTTCTTTGCGTGGGCTGTTAAGCTTTGGAATAATTTACCACACAGTTTAAAGAATACAAGAAGTGCTAGACAGTTTCGGAAAGAATTATTATTAAATTTAAAAAAATAACTAACCCACACCCACAACCACACACAAATAATTATAAATCCAAGAACTAACTATAGATAAGAATTCAAAATTGTACTACGGATAATAATCAAAACTTGCAAATATATTTAAGTAATTCTGTAAAACTTTCTGTAAGATTGTAAACTTTGTTTTGTGACTAGTGCTTTATTTTTAAGTTAAATTGTTAACTTTAGCGCTAGGAAGATAAATAAATAATAATAAAGGAGGACAAATCTGGTAAAATGAAGAATGTGGGCTTCAAGTTGAAAATTGACACGAAGCATTTCTTCGTGATAGTGGTGACTCCATGGATCGAATGAACCTTGAATGGAGATTCTACGGATGGCTTTCAATCCTTCGTATGGTCGGATGAAATTTTTGGCCGCGCCCGTATCGACTAGAAGTCTCATGTCAATCCCCGCTACTCTTCGTCTGATGACGGGTAGCAGGGATTTTCCCCTAAAAAATTAATGGCATCCGAGTCGTACTCGCTGATAGCGTCGTAATCAATTTCTTGTGCCGCGCTAGAGGCCGCTGTGGTGTACGTGTCACCAGTTTTGTCAGCGCTCTGGGCAATGTGATTTACCCTTTGCCTTTTTTGTGGGTGCGTTCTATCGGACGCCGCCGGCTTCCTATTCTGATATGCCGGGGCCTGTGATGGTTTCAGCATCTTGGACAGTGATGGGTCAACATCCATTGGTTCGGGAGTATTTCTATGAAGCCTGTCACTGTGCGGAGCAGAGCGTACTTGAACTTTGTGTTGTTTGGAAAAGTGGGGATTTTTACCGCCACTATATTGGGAATTAGCCTGAGGGGTGGCCTGATGACGCTCTTGTGCCTTAGGAAATTGTTTTTTCTCCTTATCCTCCTGGCTTTTTGCAAATGATGATGCAAAGGTGTACCTATCATGGTTCGACTCCACCTCTTGAGCCAAGGCAAGTGCTGATGGCATGTCCTTGGGCTTGGCCGCGAAGAGGAGTGAGACTGCGTTTTAATCCAGAGATAAATACGCGAAGGGCATCATCCCGGAATTTTTCGCATAAAACTTGTGCAGCCGTGGCTTCGTATGACATGGTCGCCTTGTTGGTGAGCTTCCTTTCAACCTCGTCATAATACTGTAGAAGCGAGAGACTCCCCTGTCTGAGGGTACCCATCTCCTGCTCTATGACATGCATTGTCCGCTTGTCGCTATAAGTAAAATCGAGTCGATTTATAATCGCGTCGAAATTAAGCACTCTGTCAAATGAGGATAGCACTGAATCGGCCGGGCCCCTTATTTTGCTCCTAATTATAATGACCGCCTGATAATGGCGTGAACTTCCTACGAAATCCTTAAAAATATAGTATGCGCCTACTGCCACCTGCCGCCAGGAGACGTATGTTTCCTGGGCACCCGAAAATTCGGGCAGGCATTTGACGGCGTCTAGTGGCTCATTACAAATGACGGTGTTATCAATGTCTATAGGTGTATAAACTTTAATTTGAGGGGTTACTGTTGGAGCGGGTGCGACTTGTATCGCCGCCACTTGGTTGGCCAGTTGTTGAATAGTCTGGCGCAACTCATGCTCCCTGCGTTGGCTGTCAATGGCCGCTTCTTGTAGGGCATGGTTGACGGCAGCCTCTACTACCGCCTTTATTTGTTCTGGGTTAAATGCCATGTTTCTGGCTGAGGGAGTGCCGACGTTTACACTCTTCGGTGTAGAAGTTCTTGCCAGCCCTTCGGTCTCGGATTCAGAGTCGCTGGAGACCTGCCTGTTGTTCCTATATTGCTGGAATGGGTTGCTCATATGGAGCTGTGCAGGCTAAATCGGCCTAGCAATTTAATACATGCTCAAGCGGTCTTGCCCATGGATATGGCGAGGGGCCGCGGGGGCTGAGATGCCGCTTGGTAACGATGGACGAGAGCTCGTTGAAAAACTGAGCTGTTGCCTTGCCAAGCAATGACAAGGGGAAGGGGATCGCGGGGACCGGGTCTCCGCTATGGCAAACAAAAATATAAACAACAAAAATTGACACAGTAAAGATCCGTGGTGGCTAAGCTGCCGTTCTGAAAGACAAAGAAGCGAAGCTAAATAAAATCGGAATGCAAACGTCGCGGTGTCGAGTTCGAGTGGAGTGGGTAAGCGATGAAAAAAAAAACAATCCCAAGATTGTTCCGAAGCTAATACAAAGAATTTAGGTGTAAGCAAAAAAACGACTACATATAAGGGGTAAATTAAATGCACAAATTTAAATGAGACAGTATCCGTCGCCAATAAAAATATATCAATAAATGCACAATTAATAAATTTATTTCCCGGCGGCGCCTTTGCGTCTAGGCTGGGTATTAAATATGTAGTCTGGTAGTTATATTGGCGATAATATTCGGCACCAAGATATTTATTGAAAGAATTTAAAAAATGCAAACAATGATAAACATAAATAATATCACTTGTGATTATACCAATAAAATTGTCAAACAATTAGTGAGTATGTTTATTTATAAAAATGTTAACACGAAACTCTAATATAGAGCTGCAGAAAATATAGCGTATTTAAATATTTTGCCAATGCAGATGCCGGAAAATTTTTGGAAAAGAAGTGCTCACTTACATGATTTCCCCGAATTAGATGGGTAATTTAACGTGGGCGCCAATTAGTAAATGTCCCGCACAGCAGTCAATGTGTCGGCAGCGGGAGGGGGTGTACCGGGCAAGTCAGCCTAGCGATCTTCCTTCTTTGTTAGGATTTATGTAGGGAGGAACTACCTCCGTTATCGTTGGCCCTTAAGGCACAACAACCAATAATAAAAAATGTGTAACGGCTGAGCCGGAATTCAAATTGTCTTTATTGAGATATAAAAATGAACTAAACAATGGGTAGTGCTTGCCGGCTATGCACGAGCTTCCGGCCAGACGTTGTGTCAGCAATTTGGCCGGAGCGAGCTTTCGGACGATCGGTCATTGCCGTCGCCCGGTTAACTTAGTTAACTTATATTCTTGATCAGGATCGCCTCCTGAGTTGATATAAGCATGTCCGTCTGTCCGTCTGTCTGTTTCTACGCAAACTAGTCTCTCAGTTTTAAAGATATCGAATTGAACACCCTTCTTTCTTTTGCACGCAGTATATAAGTCGGAACGGCCGGGATCGGCCGACTATATCCTATAGCTGCCATACAACTGATTGATCGGAAATGCCATAACTATGGTGTTTGTAAAGTTAGGAAGTTGAGATTTTCTATTGGTTTTATTTTTGGCCAATCAATCCGACTTACTAAATTTCATAACGATCGGCCGACTATATCCTATAGCTGCCATATAACTGAACGATCGGAAATGCCATAACTTTGGGGTTTGTAAAGTTATGAAGTTGGGATTTTCTACGGGGTTTATTTTTGTCCAACCAATCCGACCTACCCAGGTTCATAAGGATCGGCCTACTATATCCCATAGCTGCCATATAACTGAACGATTGAAAATGCCATAACTTTGGTGTTTTTAAAGCTAGGAAGTTGTGATTTTTTATGAGTATTAAGAATGTTTCATATGAATAATTTTGAAGAATATAATTTACAGAGTATTCTGCAAGGGTATATCAACTTCGGCTCCGCCCGAAGTTATCTTTCCTTTCTTGTTTTGTTTCACTGCGCCGATTACACTTCGTGCTCACTAACCTTATTTTCCCCGGGTGCTTAATTTCTCTTCGCTTCGTCCGCGTGCGCGACCGACTACCTCGAGGTACCAGATAAAGAGAGAGACCCGAAGCCTTTCCCTTGCCAGATCGGTTTAATATTTTTCTATAGTTTTCTAGTATTTTTCATTTTCCATACCCAAAACTCCCATCGGTTAGCTTTCCGATTATTAAATAATAATACTTCATTTCATTTCTCTTACAAACTAATGCTTATAATAATATTAAATTCAAATAACTATTACCAATATCTATTGTGGCGGCCCAGCCATCAGGCAGGATCGTCACAACTTTCATATCGACAAATTTTTCCCGCGCATATTTATATTTAATAAATTTTTATGGCTGTAAAAAAGGCATACTACCTCTATAGCCTCATGCAGGTATAACTCCTGGGTCATCAACGCTTGCCACATATCATTCATTGCATCTTCAAATTGTATATTTAGTTTATCCACCGCGTCAGATAATTTGAGATTTTCAGGTGAGTCTTCGTCTTCCCCGTGCATTGAATTTTGCTCCAACTGACGCAAAGTAAGGCGTGCTTCTTCAAAAATGTTTTCTTTGAATTGTAAAAAGTATTCAATTTCATTCTGTCCCAGCAATTGAAGTTCTTCCTGACCCTCCAGAAGATTGTTCATAAAATCTTTAATTTCCTCATCTCTCTCAAAAAATCGTTCTAAGCCAAGCTTATAAATTTCTTGGGTAAGCTCAAATATATCTTTGTCGTATTCATCGGCAAGCTCTTGCGCTTGTGAACCAACCAGCATAAGGACTCGTCCATCTTCATCGCCACGCCAAAGTGAATCAAATAATTGATGACCATCCAAATGTTCAACAAAGCTGGAGGCTAGTCGCTTTGCTTCCGATTGTTCAAGCTCTTGCAACTCCCGGGATTGAATCTCTTTTTCTTGGTTATCTTCAATTTCACGTATTTCGCGACTGTGTTAAGAATAAGGCGAAATGCTGAAGTCAAGAAAACGTAAATAATTATGTATTAGGATAATTATGTTAATTATTTAAAATACGATTTGGAAAATTTTATGTCAATAGCTTATACACTGCGCGAAATATTCTGAAAAACATCAAGTTTGGACCGATTTAACCCTATTGTTCTTATGGGAGCTATAGGATATAGAAGTCCGATCGGCACGCTCTTTTACTCTGATCAAGGTATGCATACACAATACAATTTGGAATGGTTATTGTCAATAGCTATTACACTGCGCGAAATATCATAAATTCTTGCAAGATATATCCGAATGTTCCTATGAGAGCTATAGCATATAGTCGTGCGATCAGCACGCGCTTTTACCCTGATCAAGGTATGCATAAAAAATACGATTTGCAAAGATTCATGTCAATAGTTTTTACACTTCGCGAAATATCATCAATTCTTGTTCCGATTGTTCCTATGGAAATTATACATAAAAACGAGGACGGGAGCTAACTTCGGCAAGCCGAAGTTTTAATACCCTTGCAGACTTTGCCGAAATTGCTAAAATTGAAAAAGTAGAGAAAAGAATAAGTTATTCATAAATAAATTAGATTTGGGTAGTTTATAAAAATAGAAAAAAAGGGATATTTTCGCAGACTTTAACAATTTTTACTAAGGAAGCTCTTAGGTATAGATGTCCAATTGGCATGCGATTTTCTCCAGATCAAGGTATGCATAAATAAATAAGACTTGGAAAAATTTATGCCAATAGCTTTTATATCCGATTGTTCCTATGGGAGCTATAGGATATAGACGTCCGATCGGGACGATTTTCAAACTTGATCTGCGTACACATGTTTAAGATGAGTGAGAAAGTTTCAGGTCGCTAGCTTTTAAACTGAGCTCGCAAACGGTATTGAAACAGACAGACAGACAGACATGGCTATATCGACTCCCCTATTGATCCTAATCAAGAATATATATACTTTATAGGCTCGGAAACGTCTCCTTCACTGCGTTACAAACTTCTGACCAAAAATTATAATACCCTCTGCAAGGGTATAAAAAAGATTAGCTTTACGTAATCAATTTCATTTTTAAATAGCTGTTATAGTATGTAGTTGTCTGATTGGCACCAGATTTTAAATTGAGCTCGCAAACGGTATTGAAACAGACGGACATGGCTATATCGAATCCTCTATTGATCCTGATCAAGAATATATATACTTTATAGGCTCGGAAACGTATCCTTCACTGCGTTACAAACTTTTGATCAAAGTTATAATACCCTCTGCAAGGGTAAAAAATTAATACTGTTAATACCAGAAGTAGACTAAAATGTAGATTTTTTTGGATTTCAATAATTTCTTTCTTAAATTAGTAAGCATAAGCATTAAATATAAAATTTATTTTTTTCTTAAATTCATAGCATGTGACTCAAGCTAGTTACGCTTACGTCATAATTTGTGAAAACAAAAAAACAAGAAAAGAAAGCTAACTTCGGGCAGAGCCAAAGTTTATATACCCTTTCAAAATATTCTGTAAATTATAGTCTTCAAAATTATTCATATTATGTATTCATAATACTCATAAAAATCTCAACTTCCTAGCTTTAAAAAACACCAAAGTTATGGCATTTCCAATCGTTCAGTCAATCGATCCTTATGAAATTTGGTAGGTTGGATTGAATGGCCAAAAATAAAACCCATAGGAAATCCTAACTTTTAAAAACCTTTAGAAACACCAAAGTTATGGCATTTCCGATCAATAAGTTGTATGGCAGCTATAGAACTTATATACTGCGTGCAAATGAAAGAAGGGTGTGTGCAAAGTTTCAATTCGATATCTTTAAAACTGAGAGACTAGTTTGCCTAGAAACAGAGAGAAGGACAGACGGACATGCTATTTCCTGCTAAAACGCTATATGGATTAATTGTCCTCTCCGAAAATATCCAACTGTCTCCAACTGGGGTAAGCTGCTTCAGATCTCCAAAAACTATAATTTATTTTCCACCAAAACTTAAGTCAGGGCTTCGGAATATTTGACAAAGCCGGTGATCCAAAAATGAAAGCATTTTAGAACCAACCATAGAAATTTCATCAATTATAATCAGTTGGATTTCAATCAACTTGCAATGAATTGTATTTAAACTACCATCATATCAAGGTCTTAAGAGACTTGAAGCCTGATTAATTGGAAGAGAAATCACTGAATGTAGAGCCAGTCCTCCAATTCCAAAAGCAGCACTTCCAGTCGGAGCACATAATAAAACCTTTGCTAAATCCGTAGCACCAGGAAGCTTATTTGCTGGCCAAGTCACGCACTGATAGATGGTAAAAATCAGTCTGCTTTTTCCTACCTCGGCCCCTCCACCAACATATTCGTAAAAAATATTTCTACAAACAACATTATGCATCACATGTGCATAATATAGTAGGGTTGTCGAAAATTTTAAAAATATCGTATCGTTGATATTTTTTTATCAAAAAAAAAAATGATAATATTTAAAATATCACATAAAAATGTCGATATATTTGATATTTTTTGTGTTAAATGAAAAAATTGACCGCCCAAAATAAAAAGACAATAAGTTTCTTTTTAAAAACAATAGTATTTTGATATATATTTTTTATGACCAGTGTGCAGGGTTTAGGGATTTTAATAATACCCTTTGCGTTATGTGTGCGTCAGTCATCCTGCTTCTTGAGTCGCACACAACACATTTGATGGCGGACGCCGTTTTTTATTTCCGTATAGTTTGATTTTACACTCAATTTTTTATTTCGCGCCTAAATTCTTTCATTCGATGTCGCTTTGGAATTCAGAGTGACCAAACCCAAAAATATCAAAAAATATAAAAAAAGGTCGGAATTCCGATATTTAGGTAAATAAAAAATCACGATATAAACATATCATTTTTAGGAAAAATATCGATATATTGATATTTTGATATATTATCAACAACCCCATAATATAGTCTTTGTTTGTAGTGGGGGACCGAGTTAGCGAGAAAAGACTAATTAAAACTAAAACCGCGCCCGCTTTACTCCGCTGAAGCGAGAGCGGAAGATCGGCAGCGGCCGTCCGAGGAGTTCGGATGCAACCCGAAGCTCGCACTCTGGAGCGCGGACGTTGCGAGAAGCGAGCGCGGGAGCGCAAGAGGGTTGCTACATTGCCTGGTTGCTCTTCTCGCGGCTGGTGGCAGGCTCCGGACACGACCCACCCAAACACGGTGCTCTGGGCTACTGGCAGTGATGGAGATCGTCGCGGGGAGATAGAACCGCTCATCAGCCAGCGTAACGTCCCGGAAGTGGGCCCTTACCGCGTCGCTCAGCTCCCGGATTGGAGTGCGGATGCGCACGTGAGGCTCTATTTTAAAAAATGCGTCGAGCCGGACAGCGCTGTCGATTCTTGACCCCACGGTTGCCGAACAAATCTGTTCGCCTCCCACGTTGGTGGTCGGCAAGCGGAAACTCGACGCCAGCGAAGCGTCGATGCAGCTCATAGGCGTACACGGGTCGATGAGCGCCGCAGTGTCGAAGACTCGACTCCCGGTCTCTAAACGCTGTGCCGCTGTAGGAGGGACGTTAAGGACGGAGCGGTGATCGCGCGCTGCGTGGCACCCCGACGAGTAGCAGAAAATTGCCGCGGAGTGTCGGATGAGTGCCGTGGGGTGGCGGACGAGGGCCGAGGAGCGGCTGAAGAATGCCGTGGAGTGGCGGACGGGGGCCGAGGAGCGGCTGAAGAGTTTTGTGGAGTGGCAATGGATCTCTGCGACCGGCGTGCTGCCGGTCGGGACTGTCGTGATGCCATCGGCGGTTCCGAGAGATGAAGAAGAGTATGGTGATCCTGGCCGCACGTTTTGCAGCGATCACCTCGCCGACACGCTCCGTCGGAGTGCTCGTGGGCCAAACAGCGGTGGCAGAACCGGTTGGCAAGGACAGCCCGGAGCCTCTTCTCGGCACTCAGACGGAGGAACCGACGACACTTCCGAAGTGGATGGATCCCGCTACAGACTCGACAACGGTAGGATTGCATGCCTCGAGTTCGTCTGTGTTCCAATGCGAGGGCGCTGCGCGGACGTGGAGACATCGTGTGAGATCTGATTGGCGGAATAGGAAAAAATAAACAAGAGAGAACGCTATAGTCGAGTGCCTCGACTATTAGATACCCGTTACTCAGCTGAACAACTTAATTTAAATATGCCTTCGTGTTTGTTTTTTGTTTCTTTTTTTTAACATAATGTGAATTATAGTGACCACAGGAAAAAAGGTCAAAAAGTTCAAATTATCAATTTGAATTCGGCGATCTCTTAGTGCTGGCAGCTTTACAGCATGAGCATCAGCACCAGCGCTGCTTTAGCGCAGGCAGCGTTTGTCATGCACCAGCAGCTGTGTTAATGTTTATGTTTTTGAGTGCAACAAATTGACTAGAAATATTAAACATACATACATATATTGGCTAAACACATACATTCTTAAATAGTATTATGTATACTGTAAACGATGGTCTTTATTTAATTAAGTTAATATTCTCTCTTTATTTCCATGTGCATATTCCTTTCTTGTATACTTATCGATTAATTATCGTCAAGTTATCTTCACATTATTAATAGTTATCGTAAGTTCTAGTCAAGTTATGTTCACATTTATTCATTATTCTTAATTCTAATTTATACAACGTACTCACTAATTCATATCACATTACAGGATGTTTACACTAAATACAATATGTACATACTTAACAACTATGTTTTACAACTCGGTCAACCTGACAAATAGATCGACCTCGATCTAGATTATGAACATAATGCAACTGTTTTCATTTGTACCTGTAGCCATGGCTTCAACCTGGCTACTTCTAATATTCCTTTATAAGGTAATTGCGTTAATTGACAATTATCTATCTCTGTTACTTCGTATCTATCGTTTTCAAAAACTCTATGTTAGGACCTCTATATTTAGGTGGAAATTTTTTACAAGTGCCAGGTGTAACGTCTACGTTTCTAATTGCCACAAATTCTCCAATATTAAACTTCGTTTGCATTTTCTGCTTGACTGCATTTAAAATTTCGTTTCTTCTTTGTGACTCTACAATATTTATATTTGCTTTATCCCTAATGTCTGCCAAATTTCTCTCCTTATCAATACTTAATTTTTGATCTAAATACTCATATAATTCATCAATTACTGGACCTCTTTGATCTACTCCAAATAGAAGAGTACTAGGTGTTTTTAATGTACTAGAATGGACAGAATGATTAATTGCATGTTCAACCTTGTTTATTAATTTATACCAGTCAGCTTGATAAATTTGATAATTTTCCTAGCATTGGAGTTAGAACTCGATTTACTCTCTCAACCTGTCCGTTGGCCTGGGGAGCACATGTCGCTCCTTTTATGTGTCCAATATTTCGGTTTGCTAAAAACTCGCTGAATTCCATTGACGTAAAACAGCTACCTCTATCAGAGATAATTCTACGTGGTCTACTACAAAATTCGAAGTATCTTGCTAAACTAGCATTTACTTCTCGCGCACTTGTAGAATTAACTGGAAATAGTTTTACAAATTTCGTAAAAGAATCGATAATAACTAATAAATGCTTTCTTTTGGAATTTTTACAAGGCAGCGGTCCTAAATGATCTATATGAATCGTATCGAATGGTATTGGCGCTTTGGGTATGCTATGCAATACCCGTTTATTGACAGATTTTGGAACAGAATGTAAAATGTATTTCAGACAGTTACGTATTAACTCATCTATTCTTGTTCTCATTAACGGAAACTAATACTTAGATTTCATATGGTTGTAACATTTATCAACAGCCAAATGACCTAGTTTTTCATGTGATAGTTTGATTAATTCATTTTGTATGATTGATGGAACATATAATGCCCTATTTCTGATCTTGGCATTACTCATAACTGCGTACATACTCCTGTTCGCGTTATGCCTTAAGCTTACCAGCCAGTCCCCGACCAACACTTATGTAGAACTTAGCTTGGTTATACTCGCGGTGAAAAACTATACTATATCGATTAACGCACGCTCCCAAATATATAAAACTGGCGACGAGGATGGGATCACAGTCGTGTGTTGTTAGAGAATTATAGTTAACTCAGTTGCGCAAGTCTAAGAAAACTGCATAGCAATCGCTGGCACCATGTGGTCGCGAACCAACTGTAAATTCTGCAGATACGATACTTGGACGGCAGCACGTGCCATACCCCGACTTTTTTCTGCTACAGGCGGCCCTGTGCGCATTAGGCAATAGCAAGTGTTGGAAGCTTGGAACCATTCGACGGGGAGCAACCACACAAATGGACAACGTACATGGAACGTTTCAAGCTCTACGTTTTGGCCAACGGTGTCACAGATGAGGCTAGAGAGAAGGCGGCTTTCCTCACATTGGCTGGCCCCAGCCTTTTCGATCTGTTGTCTTCCTTGGCCTCACCGAAACAGATAAGTGAACTTAAGTTGAAAGACATCTACGATATATTAACCGGCCATTTGTCGCCCAGACCCTCCGTGATCGCCGCATTTTATCAATTTCACAAGAGAGATCAACAACCAGGGGAAACAGCGCTACGCGCGCTGGCCGTAGACTGTCAATTCGGAGCGGTATTGGATCGCATGCTAAGGGACCGTTTCGTATGCGGCATGAAGGACGAGGGACTGCAGCGAGATTTTCTTGCGGAGACGGAACTCTCCGTTCAGCGATAAGCGCACTGGCCATCCGACACCCCAACGAGACTGTGCAAGCCATTAAGTCATCGCAGTCTTCCAACTTCAGAAGGCTGAACACGCACCCAGGCCCGGGAAATGGACCCAAATGTGGCGGCTGTGGGGCTCAGCACAACCGCGCGCAGTGTCCATACCGGGATGCAGTTTGTCATGGTCGTTTAACCGTATCTGGCCTAATGAGAAGCCGGCCCTGTCCAAGTGTAACTTGGAATTCAACGATTATCAACGAAACGCTATTCCAATCAGAGGAATTATAGATGTGTCAATAGTCTACAATCGCCGTAGGATTGATAGTCTACCGATCATCATTGCTGAGGTAAACAGCTCGAATCTCGTTGGTCGCAATTGGTTCAACGCAATGGGTATACGAATCGAGGGAGTATACGCCATCAACCAACGCAACAACTTCGACAAAGTTTTGGATAAGTACGCTCACTTATTCTTATCGAAGCTCGGCCGCTATACGGGTCCGCCGGTTTCACTCCACATAAATCCAGATGTCCCACCCATCAAATTAGGACCACGGCGAATACCTTTTGCCATAAAGCACATGGTAGAAGAAGAAATCGATCGTTTATGCGAGCAAGGCATATTGGAACCAGTAGAATACAGTGATTGGGCAACACCATTAGTGCCCGTAATAAAAAAGGATGGCCAATCCGCATCTGTGGCGATTACAAGTCGACGCTTAATCAAGCCATCAAATCCCACTGTCATCGAATACCAGCAGTCAGCACTCTGTTGCCATCTGTAGAGGGCGGATCTATCTTCGCCAAGATCGATTTGGCACATGCCTATCAGCAGCATGCGGTAGACAACAAATCCGCGATGCTACAGACGCTGTCGACACACAAAGGCGCGTTTAAAGTAAACAGACTGCAATTTGGAATCTCAGCAGCACCGCTCATTTTTCAGAGTTTTATCGAGAGCACCCTACAACATATTCCTGGGGTACTACCCTATTTTGACGACATAGTGGTTATGGGAAAATCAGAGGAACAACTCGCTCAGAGACTGGAAGATGTACTAGACCGACTTGACAAAGCCGGTCTTCGACTCCGAAAAGACAAATGCAAATTTGGCGTATCATCCGTCCAGTTCCTGGGATTCCAAATAGATGATATGGGCATACGCCCATCAATTGAAAAAGTAAAGGCTATTTCAGAAGCCCCAGCACCGAAGGACAAAAAGCAACTACAGGCGTTCCTGGGCTTACTAAATTTTTACCACGTTTTCTTGCCGCAAAAGGCAACAGTGGCGGAACCATTACACCGTTTATTAGACAAAAATACACACTGGAATTGGCGGAAAGAACACGACAGGGCTTTCCGAGAATTAAAACGGCGCGTGACATCAGACGACCTGCTAGTCCACTACGATCCAAGGGCACCATTAGTACTAGCATGCGACTCATCGCCCTATGGACTAGGGGCAGTCCTCAGCCACAAGAACGCAGATGGGTCGGAGAACCCCATGGATACGCGCAAATTGACAGAGAAGCTGTTGCGCTCTTCGCGGGAGTTAAAAAATTTCACGACTACGTATACGGTCGACAGTTTACTCTGATAACCGACCATCGCCCACTGTTGGGAATCTTCGCGACAGGCAAGCCAGTCCCAACAGTAATTTCCGACACCATGTAGTGCCGCTCCATTTTCTTAAACGCTTATAATTTTCAACTGTTACACCGGGAAGGAAAGAAAATGGGCAATGCAGATTTTTTAAGCCGTTGTCCGGTAGGACCACCATTAGCGGAAAAAGGACCCCAGGACATTTTGATGTTGGAAATTTCGGCAAATTCATTGGTTAGCGCACAACAAATCGCATCACAAACGGACAAAGACCCCTTACTATCCAAAGTTTTGAACTGGGTGTTAAGGGGATGGTCAGGCCAACAATCGGATAAAGAAAAACAATTGCATCAGTTCTACATCCGAAGGGAACGAACTCTCTGCCATAAGAGGAGTTCTAGTATGGGGGAATAGAGCGGTGATTCCACCCAAACTTCGCGAATCAATTCTACAAGCACTTCATGCCCCATCCCGGCATTGTAAAGATGAAGTCGATAGCGCGCAGCTACGTATGGTGGCCCAACATGGATGACGACATCGAGGTCGTTGTTAAAAAATGTGGGGTTTGTCAGCAAAACCGTAATGAAGAACCAAAAACCGAAACTCACCACTGGGAACTAGCAAGAGGACCTTGGTCGCGCCTGCACATAGATCATGCCGGTCCATTTCAAGGGAGAACATATTTCTTAGTCGTCAACTCATTCTCTAAATGGCTAGAAGTCGCAGTAGTTCCTTCAACAGCGGCGGGACCGGCCGTCAAGTTCCTCAGGCAACTATCAGCCACCCATGGGTTACCCGACGAGATTGTATCAGACAACGGTACAGCGTTCTCATCCGCCGAATTTCATCCGGCTACTAACGGTCAAGCGGAACGAATGGTGCAGTCCACAAAGAACTATTTACGGAAGGCTGGCCAGAACATAAACATTGACTTGACTTTGGCCAGATATTTATTTAATCAGCATACCACACCACATTCTGTTACTAATCGCACTCCGGCAGAATTGCTAATGAACCGGCACCTTAAGACTTACTTCGACAAACTGCAACCTCAAGAGATACGGTTTGGTAAGGATAATAGTTCTACGAATTCCAAACATTTCATTCCAGGCGATTCGGTTTGGGTACGAAACTACGCTACGGGACCGAGGGGATCACCGGTCAAATCAGAGTCCGAACAGGACCGATCTCGTATACCGTGCGATTGGAAGATAATCGGGTAATCAGAAGGCATCAGGATCAACTTCGTAGTCGTTTACCACAATCTAACCAGTCTACCGAAGGCGAAGATAACCCCGAGCCGACCGATCCAGAGGAGCCAGCTTTAACGGACTTCCAGACGGAGAAAGACAGTTGTGAAAAGAACCCATACGAGGAATATGAAGACTTTCAATCGAAATCACCACCAGTTCGTAGGTCACATCGACACAGGAAGCCTACGGAATTCTATAGTTCCTCGACTAAAAACGTAAACCTAAAACCGCGCTCCCGCCGCTTTACTCGAGGGAGTGCAAGAGGGGCGAGAGCGAAAGCTCGGAGAGCTCAGTGAACAGCGCCGATGCAGTAGGCCACTGACCTAAACCTTCCGCCCCCCTTGCAACTACACGGGTTGCAACATAGGATATATATCCGCGCCCAGGATGTTGGAGATCGTCGCGGGGAGATAGAACCGCTCTTCAGCCAGCGTAATGTCCCGGATGTGGGTTATTACCGCGTCGCTCAGATCCCGGATTGGAGTGCGGATGCGCACATGAGGCTCTATTTTAAAAATTAAGTCGAGCCGGACAGCGCTGTCGATTCTTGACCCCAAGGTTGCCGAACAAATCTGTTCGCCTCCGACGATGGTGGTCCGCAAGCGGAAACTCGACGCAAGCGAAGCGTTGATGCGTCGAAGTGTCGCAGACTCGACTCCCGGTCTCTAACCGCACCAAAGCCGTCGGGAGGGAGTTGATGTTGTGCCGCTGTAGAAGGGACGTTAAGGACGGAGCGGAGTGGAGTGGCGGACGAGGGCCGAGTAGCGGCTGAAGAATGCCGTGGAGTGGCGGACGGTGCCGAGAAGCGGCTGAGGAGTGTCGTGCACTGGCGGGTCGGTGGTTACAAGAGATGTAGAAGAGTATGGTGATCCTGGCCACACGTTTTGCAGCGATCACCTCGTCGACACGCTCCGTCAGAGTGCTCGTGGGCCAAACAGCGGTGGCAGTACCGGTGGGCAAGGACAGCCCGGAGCCTCTTATCGGCACTCAGACGGAGGAACCGACGACACTTCCGAAGTGGATAATTCCCGCTACAGAGTCGGCAACGGTAGGATTGCGTACCTCGAGTTCGTCTGTGCTCCAATGCGATGGAGCTGCGCGGACGGGGAGACATCGTGTGAAATCTGATTGGCGGAATAGGACAAATAAAAAAATTTGGATCAGTAGAGTCATACCGTGCCTTCAGGGAAGGATCTCTTTTGAGGCGCTGCTCGTTACGCAGAAATTGAGCCAGAGCAAAGGATCGTGAAGATGCAAGCTCGGAACCACTATGCTCGGGATCGCGCGAGGGGAGCATCGCAACGTATTTGCCACGATTGTCCCTTCTTGTAGTCTGGACAGAATTGTGTTCACAGACGGAATCAGACTCGGGGACTATCTGTGTGGGCACTTCCTCCACCTCCCAGAATTTGGTAAGGAGATGATCCAACGAGTCGTCGAGTCCGCAGGTAACTCGAGTGGAGAAGGCGGACAAATTGCGGGGGGCCGCTGGAGATATGGGGCCTGTCAACACGCATCCAAAAATGGTTTCCTGGCCGAGAAGTGAACCGCAAATGTTAGCCCTGGCGTTGCCGAGGAGGATGGACGGAAGAATGTCGGCTCCTATCAAGACATCGATTTGGGAGCTCTCGAAGAACTTGGGATCCGCAAGGGGGATGCCAGGAATTCCATTAAGAAGATCTCGAGGGACTGGATACGAAGGCAGATTCCCGGCCAGCTGCGGAAGAACGTAAGCTGAAGTTTCTAAATGCAGCCCGGGTCTGGAAGGCGATCGAATAGAAAAATGACAGAGTTTCGTGGACTGAGCGGCAACGGTTTGATTAAGACCAGAGACTTGGGCCTGGATAGTCTTGAATGGAAGTTTCACGAGGTTGACAAGTCTCTCCGTAATAAAGGTTGCCTCGAAATCAGAGTCGATCAGGGCTCGCATGAATATCCGCTTGAAATTGGCTAATCCGGTCTGTTGTGGCAATAAACTTTTTGAGGGCGATGTCTATCGCAGTTTGAGCCATCTTGGACACCGACCGAGAAAGCCTTGACGGGGGACCGGAGATAGTCGCGACGGACTCGTCGCTTTTTACCCTTGGAATGGCAGCCTTTGGTGTTAATTGAGACGGCCGTGGAGACGCGGATTGGGACCTGTCGTCGTAAAACATGTGTACGCAGATCAAGTTTGAAAATCGCCCCGATCGGACGTCTATATCCTATAGCTCCCATAGGAACAATCGGATATATCTTGCAAGAATGGAAGATATTTCGCGCAGTGTAAAAGCTATTGACATAAATCTTTCCAAATCTTATTTTTTTATGCGTACCTTGATCAGGGTAAAAGCGCGTGACGATCGGACGTCTATATCCTATACCTCCCATAGGAACAAAAGGGTAAAATCGGTTTTAATACCCTTGCAGACTTTGCCGAAATTGCTAAAACTGAAAAAGTAGCGAATGGAATAAGGTATACATAAATAAACTAGATTTGCGTCGTTTGATGTCAATTGCTTTTATACTGCGAAAATGTCATATAAAATAGAAAAAAGGGATACTTTCGCAGCCTTTAACTATTTCTCCTACGGAAGCTATAAGAAATAGACGTCCGATCGGCAAGCGCTTTTACCCTAATCAAGATATGCGTAAATAAATAAGACTTGGGAAAATGTATTTCAGTAGCTTACACACTACGCGAAAAATTCAGAAAACCAACAAATTTGGACCGATTTCACACTGTTGTTCCTATGGGAGCTATAGGATATAGACGTCCGATCGCCACGCGCTTTTACCCTGATCAAGGTATGCATAAAAAAATACGATTTGGAAAGATTCATGTCAATAGCTTTTACACTGCGCGAAATATCATCAATTCTTGCAAGATATATCCGATTTTTCCTATGGGAACTATAGGATATAGACGTCCGATCTGCAAGGGTATAAAAATCGATCCTCCGCCATTTGTCGAATTTGTTCTTCCCGAATCCTCCCGGCTTTTTTATGTGTTTAACCGTTGCTCCTGTGATCTCGCGATGGTATTTCTTCTGGTCGCTCTCCTGTTATCGGCGTCCCTTTCCCGTTCTTGCTGCCTGTCTTCCGTATCCTTTTCCAGTGTTCCTTTCCAGCTTGAGCTGCGGCATCCCGAATTCCCTCTGAATGCTCAGCAGTGTTTCGCAACTGCTCTTGTCTTCGCTCCTCAGAGTCCTGTCGACGGGTCGCGCGTACCTCCATATCCCGAGACCGCTCTTAGATACGATTGTCCACTTTTGCACTGTTAAAAAAATACATCCGCTCTCATTAAATTTTTGAACTTGAAAAAATACTTTTCACTAACTGGCAAAGTAAGTAACGTCGTCACTCGATAAATTTTTTCATCGACTGATCTACGAATTATAGGATTTCTAAATAAATATACAAGATTTGGTAAAATCCCAAATAAAAATATAAAAGAATTATCCCATGACCCTTTTAATGTTCAGGCTACCTGAAGTGCAATTTAGGTCCTAATTTGTAGTCGTATATTTTTCGATTCGACCATCAAAAAAGGTTATACCTGATATTGTACAGTTACAAAGCCACTCCATTAATTGCAATCATACCTGCGTTACCCCTTGCACGTGATCATTGAACACATTATATCTGCTTACTAGGTTATAATGGAATAATCCCGTGGATTTCTTAGAATAAAATGTCTCTGTTATCTAAAAAGTAAAGGGTTGTAAACTAAGTAATTTTTATGACCGTTACAGTAACTCCCTTGCATTATAAAAGAGGCTTATAGGGTTGTTATGTTAGACTGCATCATATGAATAATTTTCGGAGAAAATAATTTACAGAATATTCTGTACACATATGTACACATATAACCAATACCCACTGTACCAAGAGTACTTAAGGGAGTACTTGCATGTGTTTACATAAACACAACTAAAAATGGCACCATGGGAAAATAGCTTTGAACAAGTTTCAATTGATAATTTCAAGAAAATGGGCAACAAAATATTAAAATCATTGAGAGTAGCGCTACTCAACCCGGTGACCCTACTAGAAAATGAAAAAGAAAAAGAACGATCCAGTACAAGGAGGTCGCACAGGCATTACCAAAACCTTGGCCAAGGTAAAAAGACATTACTTCTGGAAAGGTATGACTCGATATATTACAGAGTACATACGAAAATGTCAAACATGCCAGAAATCAAAAGGGACAACACATACAAAGACTCCTATGACAATCACAGATATTTCAGAGTGATAGTAGACACAATTGGCCCACTACCAAAATCAGATAATTGTGACGGTTCGTCGTTGTCGGGTGGCTCAGGGATGGCCAGGGTTCGTCACAAGAATTTGTTTGTGTCAGGCGTGGTTGCTGAAAGAGAGTTCCGACCCAGCCCAGAGTAGAAGTCGTAGGGAATTACTTAGTAATTGCTTATAACTAGGTTTATTGTATTGAGAATCTTGACATTTGATTAATAACTAACGGGTTCTCCAGACTGGCGGGGGGCCGCCCTTGCTGCCTTCGGGAGCCGTCCAGCTGATCGATAGGAACATCACGGGATTACGGCTGCTGGTAGAATAGACCCCGGGGCGGGTGCCACGTAGCGAGCCTGAAATAAGAATATGGTGCTTGGGGACCCTGAGGTCAGCCGCAAGAGAGAGAGAGTGAGTTGCTTGGGGACCCTAAGGTCAGCCGCAAGAGAGAGAGAGAATTACTTGGGGACCCTGAGGTCAGCCACAAGAGAGAGAGAGAATGTTCCTTGGGGACCCTGAGGTCAGCCGCAAGAGAGAGAGAGTTCGGCCGGTGAACCGCGCCGTAAGGAGGTGTGATCCTGAAATCAGACGTCTCATAGTGATACCTTCGGACCGACAAGCCGAGAAGGTTAGGGGGAGGAGGAAGTATTACGGGAGCTAACTACAATGTATAAGCGGACTTGGATCGAATGATCTAGTCCACCCAAAAAATGACTTCGCTGCTTACCACCACTGGGGAGTTGCCTCTGTACCCTTAGACGGTTGGCTGCTAAGTGCCTTTCTAAGGCCCGTGGTCCAACTTATGTAGGGCTCGGCGAGATCTAGTGTGCCCGTCGTCTGTGGGATTTGCCGGGCTAAGTGTGACCATCTCTCTTGGTCTAGTGTGCCCCTACACGCGCGATCGTTGGCGCGCGCGCGTTCTTAGTTTGAATTTTAAATTAAATGCTTCTATTGTGCGCGCAGCGTCACATAATGGTAACGAATATGCAGTTACGCTTATATGCGATTTAACAAAATATTGTCAATATAGTACAATTGTCCAATGAAGACGTTCATTTCGGACATGGGAACAGAATACAAAAATTCAATTATACAAGACCTATGTAAATACCTGAAAATCAAAAATTTAACTTCAACAGCCCACCATCACCAGACAGTTGGAACAGTAGAGAGAAGTCATAGAACTTTCAACGAGTACATACGTTCATATATATCAGTTGATAAAACTGACTGGGACGTTTGGCTTCGATATTTTCTATACTGTTTCAACACGACCCCTTCTATGGCACACAATTATTGTCCATATGAATTAGTCTTTAATAATTTGCCAAAACATTTTAATAGCATAAATAATATAGAAGTAATCTATAATATAGAAAATTACGCTAAAGACAGTAAATACAGATTAGAAATAGCATAAAGAGGAGTAAAGAATTTTATGACCATACGGCTAACGACAGATAACGAGATAAAGTTTTAGTAAAAAACAAAACAGGGCATAGATTAGATTCCAAATATACAGGTCCGTACACAATTACGGATATAGAGGAAAAAGAAAATATTACGATTACTAGCAGCAGAAATAAAAAACAAACTGTTCATAAGAATAGATTAAATATTTTTGTAGAATAGTTATTTGTATTATGGCCATACATACATAAAAAGAAAAAATAATAATAAATCAACAAAAATCTTTACTATTTATTTCCTTTACTATAACTTAAATAATAAATATATGAATGGATATAAATAAAAATAAAACCAAAAAAAAAAAACAATTATTAAAAACAAAATTCTTCAATTAACAAACAAAAAAAATTATTATTAACAATCGCATAAATTTTTTTTTAGCTTCTCATTTTTTTCATATTTTTATTTTTTTCCCACTATGTATAATATATATCATACACATGTAATATAAGAACAAAAAAAAAAACAAAAATATATATATAGTAAAATGTTTATGTTTTAATTGTTGAGTCGAATTAATGTCCCGTCGATAGACTTAGGACAACGCTTGAGTACAAACACACGAAGTTGAAGTTTACGTATTTATTTGATGGATCTCAGCTTAAGACTAAAAACTGGTGACAAAAATATTTCTTGTGCTGCCCTTTGTTTACATTAGTTTGGGAGCGAGAGCGCCCGTTTGGGATATTGGTTGTACATAAGTTTGAGAGCGAGAGCGCCCGTTTGGGATATTGGTTGTACATAAGTTTGAGAGCGAGAGTGCCACTCAGGGAGCGGGGCTTAGTCATTGCAATAATTGTTTATGTTATTGAGGAGCAGCATCGCCTGCTCCGGATGTGGATTGTTTACATTGATTCAGCGTGGGATCGCTTACACTGCATATTCTTATTTCTTGGTATGTGAATATGTGAATATGTCACTTCCCTCCCCTTAAAAAGGGTTGCTTATGCTTGGGCTGGCATTTCAGGGTACAATGCAGGCAACTCGTTTTGTGCCGGTTCTATTTTTTGTTGTGGTTCTTGATTATTTTTTGCTTGTTTTCTAATTTTTGTATATAAAAAGGTAAGTGGATTTAGTGTACAAAATTTTGATAGGAGAAGAAAAATAATAAGAACAATAACTACTAATGTTATAATTACGTAAAGTGTGGTATTATTTTCTGAAATTAGGTTTAAAACGTCATTATGTTCTACTATCTTTATCTTGGTTACATTAATCGGTGAATACAATGCTGTTAAATCAAATTCTGGACTTAACGAATTTTCGCTTAAAATAACATTTCCAATCTTAACTCTACATTGTTTTATTCTAATAATTTTGCTTCCATTTATTTTTATTTCGCCATTTAATTCTTGACAATTTTGTTCGATTGTAGTTTCAGGTAGATTCCATGTAAGTATAATATTTGGTTCAATGTATTGAATCATTTCTTTTGAAAGAGTTGGTATAAAATTACAAATTGGATTTTTGCGCTTAATTATATTTTTAATGCATTCATTATTAACTTCTTTATTGTCTTGATTATAAATTTTATTCTCATCTTCAAAATATGATTGTTGATCTGAATAGTCTAACTGATACCCATTATGGTCGGGATAAGGAATTATTTTAATGGTGTTAATGATTTTGTGGTTAATAGGGATATGTGAAATAAGTAGTAATTCGTTATTTTTGTGGTCAATCCAAGTTGATGTTTTGATTAAAAGTATATTTTGGTTGTTAATGCATTCTAGTTTGTCGTAATTGAGTAACTTTGGATTAAAAAGTCCAAGACGTGAAAGTTGCATGCCCATTTCTATGTCTTCAATGTACTCAATAAATTGCATGAGTTCATAAACAAGTGTGTCAATACTATTGCGGTTATTTTCGTAGTTAGTAAGTTTCTCCAGTCCTTCATTCACAAACTTTACGACATCATTTAATTTATGAAGTTGAATTGAATTTTCTGCAATTATATCTATTTTTTTGTTTATTTTTACCCTATCATTTTCATCAAGTGTGCCAAATAGAAATTTAAAAGATGAACCAATTATGTCAAATAGTCCCCGTTTCTGCCTATTTTGCTGATGAATATTTATACCATTTAATTCTTTCAATAGTTTGTTGTACAAATATTTCATTCTGGGCGAGTTTGTGATTTTTTTACCAAAAGATTCAGTGATAATATTGATTTCCGTTAAATTAATTCTTAAACAGTGATGTTCATACACTACCGGTATTTGAATTGGAATGCTTGAGAAAAGTAAATAGCCAAGGTCGGAATCTGGGTTGGTTATTTGAATTTGTTGAGTGTGGCCCGTGGTGAATAATAGAAACAACATCATTGTACAGAAGGTTCCTGTGGAAGTTTAACGGCATTAGTTTTCTTTTGTTTCTTAAATTGTGTTTTGTAGTATTGGGTTTCTCTATTTCGATTAGTAATTTTGTAATGGTCTTCGTCTATTTGTTCTACATTTTTATTTGCCTTAAATGGATTTTCTAATTTTCCCTTTTGAAGTGGACCTTTTCTGTATCTAGTGTCAATGTTAAATTCCTGTCGATCTTCATTTATTTTATCTATTTTCCTTTCTTTAATATTTTGAGTGTCTAATATTGGGTGCCCAGCGTATAAGAATATTTGAGCAGGTGTTTGTCCAGTGGTGTCATGTTTTATTTTATGGTTGTATGTGTAAAGAATTGTCTCTATCTTGCTTAATTTTATTTCTTCATCATCGGATGAGTTGATTATTCGGATTTTTTCATTTATTGTCTTATGTAGTCTTTCAACGTCTGCTACACCGTTTTTTGCCGTGTTGAGTTGTAATTCAATTCCTTCTGCTTCAAGCCATCGCTTTAAAGTCAGGCTGGTAAAAGCTCCGTCTTTGTCTGCCTTTAGTAATTTGGGTTTACCTAACTGATTAAAAATGCGCATTAGCGCGTTCCTGCATTCTATCCAATCCTTTGTTTTAATATGTTCAAGTGTTGCGAATTTAGAATAAATGTCAATGCAACTGATGTAATGTTTTCCCTCAGATGAATAAATATCTACCACAAATTTGTCTCGACAATGTTCAGGGTTGGGTGTGATTTTAAAAGGCATTTTGGTATTTCTGTGTTCTGTTTTAGCCAAATTGCATATGTTGCATTCATTTATTATATTTTGAATTAATAGTTGGCTATTTGGAAAGAAGTGATTTTCTTTGAATAATTTAGTCATTTTCTGTATACCTGGATGTAAAAGTTTTTCATGTGATTGAAGTATAATTTCTTTGAATTCGGCGTATGAACAAACATTCTTTAATAGGTAGAGGCTGCGAATTACTTTAGTGTAAGTGGTATTAATAATTTCTCTGTATGCTCTTTGAATGATTTCAAAATCTACATCGTTTTCGATATAAATGGTAATGTTTCTATGAATAAAATGATCAAGTAAAATCTGTTTGGCCTTTTCGAGTGTCATTACATTATATTGGATTGTGGTAATGGAGTTACCGAATATTGTTGAATGCTCTACTTTATTTGTATCGGATTTAATGAAAATTATTTGTTTTTTGAAATAGTTTATTGGTTTTTCTGTTAAATGAATTAGGTTACTATTATCTTCTTCTGCACTATGTTGAGTAACTTCACTGTGATGATTTTCTTCAATTTTAATTCTTGATAAAGCATCAGCAACTGAATTTTCTTTTCCTTTAATATAGTCGATTTTAAATTGGTATTCGTTTAACTTGGCTCTCCATCTTTGTAACTTGGCATTCGGTTCTTTTAAGGTATGCAGCCATCTAAGAGGTTGATGGTCACTAGCAATGAGAAAATGTCGTCCTAGTAAATAATGTCGAAATGTTTTTGTGGCCCAAACTATGGCGAGTAATTCTTTTTCGATAGCACTGTAATTTAATTCATGTTCATTAAGTGTTCTGCTAATAAAGGATATAGGATGACAGTTTTGAGAAAGTACGGCCCCAAGGGCTAAATTACTGGCATCTGTGGTTAAAGTGAATTTTTTTTCGAAATCGGGTAATTGGAGAATTGGTTCTCTAATTATTAAAGCTTTAAGTTTTTTGAATGCTTCTATGTAGTCGAGACTTTGTGTATCTATCTTTGCTCCTTTTTTTAAACATTTGGTCATTGGTTTTGCTATGTCTGCGTAGTTTGGGATAAATTTACGATAATAACCGGTTAATCCAAGGAAAGCTCTGATCTCTTTTACTTTTGTTGGAATTGGATATGAAACTATGGCTTTAACTTTAAGGGGGTTTGGTTTTATGCCATTAGGGGTTACGATGTGACCAAGAAAGCTAGCTTCTTTTTTTAAGAATTCACATTTGTCTAACTGCAATTTTAAATTGGCTTCTGCAAGTTTGGAAAAAAACTAGTTGTAATGAATTTAAATGTTCGGTAAGGGATGTGGAAAAAATTATAATATCGTCTAAATACACTAAACAGTGTTTATTGAGCAACGGTCGAAGGATATTATTCATGCACCGTTGAAAAGTAGCGGGTGCATTTCTAAGGCCAAATGGCATTCGAAGGTATTCGTAATGACCGCTTTTAGTGGAAAATGCAGTTTTAGATATTGAATCTGGGTCCATTTCTATTTGATGAAATCCCTTTGCCAAATCGATAGTTGTAAAATATTGGCATTTTCCTAGTTTACCAAGGATTTCGTCCATGTTTGGTATAGGATATCTGTCGGGAATAGTTATTTCATTGAGCTTCCTATAGTCAATTACTACTCTATACTTAATTTTACCAGAAGCATCCGTTTTTTTGGGTACTACCCAGGTAGGACTATTGTATGGTGAATTACTTTCCCTAATTAATCCTTGATTAAGCATTTCCTGCACTTGGTTATCGACTTCAATTTCATGCGCTTGAGCAAGTGGGTACTGTTTTGAATAAATTGGGGAGTTATGTGTTGTATTTAGTACGTGTTTAATGGTATTTGTAAATGTTAAATTGTCTCCTTCTTCATATTGAAGATTTTTGAATTTATTTAATAAACTTTTCAACCTTAAAGTTTCCTCCTGATTAAGGTGATCTAATCGAAACAATCCAAATTCTAATTTTTTTATTGATTCCTGTGGTGATTTTTTAATTGGTTCTAGTTCCTTTTGGATATAAAAATTTTGGTCTTTTTCTGATTTTGAAGTTATTAATTTGTATGTTTTATCAAAAAGAGTAACTGTGCTATTTTTGTAATTTATAATTGATTGTGCATTTTTTAACAATTTTCTGCCAATCAGTATATCATAATTATTAGAAAAACTGTGTACATAAAATGGTTCATTTGTTTTAAAAATACTATTGCTGGGTAACATAATTACGTTGTTCAATGTAATAGGACCATTTGATGTCAAAACTTCACATTTAGTATTTTGAATAGGAAGACAAAATATATTTTTATTGATCATATTTATTGTGGATCCTGTGTCTATAAGGCAATTGTATGTGCAACCTTTGTATGCTATTTCTATGTATTGGTGTTGTCCGGGGCTGTTAACCGAAAATTTTCATTTGTCTCTGAGCTATTTGGATTTTGTTCATCTTTATTTTGGGTGGATTGTACCTGTTGTTGCCCTTCATTAATCAACCCATGGTATTGATTTTGGTCATAATACTGTTGTTCATAATAATTAGGTTGTATTTCTTCGTATTCGTGCGCGTCTTGAAATCTCAATTCGTCAATAGACATTTTGGTTTGATCACTGTCCGATGGTCTTAGTCGTTTGGTAACCGGGAAGTTAGTATTTTTAGATGTGGAGGGTTGTTGATGTTGAGGGAATTTATTTCCTTTAAAATATGCTGTTTGAGGATTTTGAACTTTATTGGAAAATTGTGGGAAAGGATTTTTGTGAGTAAATGGTTGCGAGTTCATGTATTGGTTGGGTCCGATATAATTTGGTGCGTGCCACATAGCTTGGTTGTTAGGCATCTGCTGTGTATAGGTGGGTCTAAATGATGGCGTGTATTGATTAAAATTAGGTTGGAATGGCTGAGAATATTGTGGGTAACTTGGTCGATATTGGGTTTGGGTATTTGTATTGAATTTGAGTGGTTTAGAATTCTGATTAGGGTTTGAGTTTTTATTTCGGTTTTCTGGATTTTTATTTAATTCAAAATTAATATGTTCTTCATATATTCCCTCATTTTGTGCAATAGTAATTAACGATCTTAAGTCTGCAATATCATGATGAACCAAAATTGTGAATAATTGTATTGGTAATTTTCTGATCAATATTTTAATGGAATCTTTAATCGCCTGAACATAAATAAGAAAATCTGGTTGGTTACCTTCCAGATGCAATTTCGAAATCAGCACTTGACGTCGTCTTTCTGCTTCCTCGCAGAATGCTCTCAGATTTCCTTTGTAAGGTGTCTCCCTGAAGTTCTCCAGTAGTTTGTAGTTCGGTGTTTGGGGTTTAAATTCTGCAACTAGTCTCGATCTAAGGGTAGGCCAATCTTCAATGTTCGGAAGGCCCAATGATCGTGTTACGTGTCCGTCCAAGTTTCTTTCGATGGCTCCAAGAAGAATCCTCTGTTGTCGCACATCATTAGTTGGGTAGAGTGAAATTACATAGTCCACTCTGCTGACGAAGGTGTAGAGAGTTTCTGGATCACCCTTAAATGGCATGATGTCTTTTAGCTGTCGACGAGCTTCAGCAAGGTTGTTGTCGCTTAGCGTAACGATTTGGGGTGCGGCGATAATTGGTTGTGCCATTGTTAAAGTACAAAAATTTTTTTTTGTTATGGTAAAATTTTGTTTTTGTTTATTTGATTTCACTTATTAAAGTTTAAGTGTTTGTTTAATTTTAATTATTCTTAAAATTTATATGTTGTTATTAACTGTTAGGTGCCTTTGGACTTATTGGGTTTTTTGTTTTACTTTATTTTCGATTTCACTTATTAAGGTTTAAGTGTTTGTTTAATTTTAACTTTTCTTAAAATTTATTTTTTATTAACTGTTAGGTGCCTTTGGACTTATTGTGTTTTTTGTTGTATTTCTATTCTTCCACTTTTTGTTGGACAACCGAATTGGAATTATAATCCAAGTTGAAGGATTTTGAAATGGGTTGCGTAATTATTATTCGAGAACTGAATTATAAAATTTAATTTATTTTCCACTCGAGGTTCTTTTTTTCGGATACTTTTGTATCCTACCGACTGCGCCAGTAAAATGTTTATGTTTTAATTGTTGAGTCGAATTAATGTCCCGTCGATAGACTTAGGACAACGCTTGAGTACAAACACACGAAGTTGAAGTTTACGTATTTATTTGATGGATCTCAGCTTAAGACTAAAAACTGGTGACAAAAATATTTCTTGTGCTGCCCTTTGTTTACATTAGTTTGGGAGCGAGAGCGCCCGTTTGGGATATTGGTTGTACATAAGTTTGAGAGCGAGAGCGCCCGTTTGGGATATTGGTTGTACATAAGTTTGAGAGCGAGAGTGCCACTCAGGGAGCGGGGCTTAGTCATTGCAATAATTGTTTATGTTATTGAGGAGCAGCATCGCCTGCTCCGGATGTGGATTGTTTACATTGATTCAGCGTGGGATCGCTTACACTGCATATTCTTATTTCTTGGTATGTGAATATGTGAATATGTCACTATATACACTAATAAATAATTAAAACATTTTTAAATTTTTCCAAATATTCAAACATTTTTTTTTTTTTATAACGTTATTTTTTCAAAAGGAGTGCGATGTAGTATGTACACATATAACCAATACCCACTGTACCAAGAGTACATAAGGGATACGCACTGTAACATTTTATTGCATGTGTTTACATAAACACAAGGCATGGTTCGAGTTGACCGTAACACGATCAGCCCAGCTCTGCCTCGAAGGCCATAAGTGATCGATCTCCCGACGCAGGTAGGCTGGAAAAGAAATCAATGCGATTTTCCCGCTTTGACAAACTAATAAATTAATTGCTTAATATTTTCTTTTAATTTTAAAATTATTTTAGAGCTATTGTTATTTCATAATTTCTTTAAGTTTTCATTATTTTTCTCTTTGGTAATGTTAACTTTTCGCATTCCTCAGTAATTGTCTTAGTGCAGTCATTAATTAATTTTTATCTACACAAGTTTTTTTTTTTTTTTAATATATGCTTTATTTATTGAATCTTCTCTATATGAGACTAACAATAAGTATATCAAATCTTAAGAATATAACTTAACTTACAGTCATGTAGACTGAATTTAGACTAACGGGCCCTAATATTTATTGCTGGGCTGGTAGATCGTTACGATGCAGACGAGTTCTGTTCGAAACCCGTCTTAGGTTCCTTGCGAGATTATTTGGGTGCAGTGTAAGCTTGTTATGGTAGGCCGCTTTGCTATTTCATCTTTGACCGGTGGTATTCCCAGATCCCTGTGGATGTTTTTGTTCCGAACATACCATGGTGCCCCAGTGATTGTTCGCTGGATTTTGGATTGTTAGCGCTGTATGATGTCAACGTTGCTGTTGCTCGCGTTCCCCCAGAGCTGGGAGCCGTAGGTCCAAATGGGCTTATGGGTGGAGTTGTAGAGAAGAACTTTAAAGTCCAGACACAGGGGTGATCGAGAATTTATAATCCAGTGTAGGCTGCTAGCTTTAAGTCTGAGATGTACTTTCTTGCATTCAATGTGCCTCCGCCAGGTTAGGCGTCTGTCGAGGTGGTTGCTGCACACTATTTTAGGTTATTGCGGAGGTTAATTGCAGGTTAACATTGATGTAAATCCGGTGAAACAAATTTTGCAAAATTTAGGCGAGATAATTAATTTATCACCTTGCTAAATTAATGTACTAATTTGGCCTAGCGGCTTTTTAATTTATCATCCTCGAAATTGGGCCTGAGATTTTTAATTTTGCATCTGGGAAATTTAATTAATAATTGGGTCTGGTCGCTTCTTAATTTGTCATCAGCCGAAATTTTGATGTAATGATTGAGTCTAGTAGCAACGCGGAATCCTTTGAACGAAGGGGGTGCTACGCAGGGAATCAAAAAACTGATCACAGGCTGCTCCGCAGGGCAACGCAAATTGGTGAGGCTTGCCGACCAATGTGGGTGCTCCCCAGGTCCGGCTGCCGGGAAAACCTAGCAAAAAGAATATCCTCCGCGTGAGAAGGATAAAAATACCACAAACCCCAATTGGGCAAATCAGAAAAAATCACTTGTTTTATCTTTGAATTAAACTTTGAAACTCTCGTAGTCGAGAAAACGATATGCCACTTGCAGTGCATTTGGACAAACTTCACCGCGTTGGTACTATGCATTACTATACCATCTGTCTGCCACGCCGGTTGGATAAAGAAAGAAAGTTCTAGATATACATGCAGTCAGCGTTGCCTTTGCCGAAAATTCTAGGCAGCTGAAAGGTCTGCCATATGAGGTTGAGAGAAGATAGCCTGCAACAGCTGATCGTATCTCGAGCTGGCATCACTAGTTAAGCTCCTCTAGCTTTAATCTATGTTCGATTAATATCGTTTAATTTAAACCAAACAAAACGGAAAAAAAGTCAAAACTGAATTTTCTGGACTTGAGTCGCTGCTACAAGTGGAACCACTGAAAGGGATTTTGGTGGAGCAGACATTATTTCCGGTAGTGCGGAATCAGTAGTCCCTTGTGGAAATGCAAGTATATTATGAGGGATAGGTAAATCCATTGCTGCGATTGGCTGCTGATCCGCAGGAGTGCTCTGCTGTTCTTTTGGGGAGTTTGCCTTTTGCTGCTTACCACCAGCATTATTCATTATTCTTAATTCTAATTTATACAACGTACTCACTAATTCATATCACATTACATGATGTTTACACTAAATACAATATGTACATACTTAACAACTATGTTTTACAACTCGGTCAACCTGACAAATAGATCGACCTCGATCTAGATTATGAACATAATGCAACTGTTTTCATTTGTACCTGTAGCCATGGCTTCAACCTGGCTACTTCTAATATTCCTTTATAAGGTAATTGCGTTAATTGACAATTATCTATCTCTGTTACTTCGTATCTATCGTTTTCAAAAACTCTATGTTAGGACCTCTATATTTAGGTGGAAATTTTTTACAAGTGCCAGGTGTAACGTCTACGTTTCTAATTGCCACAAATTCTCCAATATTAAACTTCGTTTGCATTTTCTGCTTGACTGCATTTAAAATTTCGTTTCTTCTTTGTGACTCTACAATATTTATATTTGCTTTATCCCTAATGTCTGCCAAATTTCTCTCCTTATCAATACTTAATTTTTGATCTAAATACTCATATAATTCATCAATTACTGGACCTCTTTGATCTACTCCAAATAGAAGAGTACTAGGTGTTTTTAATGTACTAGAATGGACAGAATGATTAATTGCATGTTCAACCTTGTTTATTAATTTATACCAGTCAGCTTGATAAATTTGATAATTTTCCTAGCATTGGAGTTAGAACTCGATTTACTCTCTCAACCTGTCCGTTGGCCTGGGGAGCACATGTCGCTCCTTTTATGTGTCCAATATTTCGGTTTGCTAAAAACTCGCTGAATTCCATTGACGTAAAACAGCTACCTCTATCAGAGATAATTCTACGTGGTCTACTACAAAATTCGAAGTATCTTGCTAAACTAGCATTTACTTCTCGCGCACTTGTAGAATTAACTGGAAATAGTTTTACAAATTTCGTAAAAGAATCGATAATAACTAATAAATGCTTTCTTTTGGAATTTTTGCAAGGCAGCGGTCCTAAATGATCTATATGAATCGTATCGAATGGTATTGGCGCTTTGGGTATGCTATGCAATACCCGTTTATTGACAGATTTTGGAACAGAATGTAAAATGTATTTCAGACAGTTACGTATTAACTCATCTATTCTTGTTCTCATTAACGGAAACTAATACTTAGATTTCATATGGTTGTAACATTTATCAACAGCCAAATGACCTAGTTTTTCATGTGATAGTTTGATTAATTCATTTTGTATGATTGATGGAACATATAATGCCCTATTTCATATGGTTGTAACATTTATCAACAGCCAAATAACCTAGTTTTTCATGTGATAGTTTGATTAATTCATTTTGTATGATTGATGGAACATATAATGCCCTATTTCTGATCTTGGCATTACTCATAACTGCGTACATACTCCTGTTCGCGTTATGCCTTAAGCTTACCAGCCAGTCCCCGACCAACACTTATGTAGAACTTAGCTTGGTTATACTCGCGGTGAATAAACTATACTATATCGATTAACGCACGCTCCCAAATATATAAAACTGGCGACGAGGATGGGATCACAGTCGTGTGTTGTTAGAGAATTATAGTTAACGCAGTTGCGCAAGTCTAAGAAAACTGCATAGCAATCGCTGGCACCATGTGGTCGCGAACCAACTGTAAATTCTGCAGATACGGTACTTGGACGGCAGCACGTGCCATACCCCGACTTTTTTCTGCTACAGGCGGCCCTGTGCGCATTAGGCAATAGCAAGTGTTGGAAGCTTGGAACCATTCGACGGGGAGCAACCACACAAATGGACAACGTACATGGAACGTTTCAAGCTCTACGTTTTGGCCAACGGTGTCACAGATGAGGCTAGAGAGAAGGCGGCTTTCCTCACATTGGCTGGCCCCAGCCTTTTCGATCTGTTGTCTTCCTTGGCCTCACCGAAACAGATAAGTGAACTTAAGTTGAAAGACATCTACGATATATTAACCGGCCATTTGTCGCCCAGACCCTCCGTGATCGCCGCATTTTATCAATTTCACAAGAGAGATCAACAACCAGGGGAAACAGCGCTACGCGCGCTGGCCGTAGACTGTCAATTCGGAGCGGTATTGGATCGCATGCTAAGGGACCGTTTCGTATGCGGCATGAAGGACGAGGGACTGCAGCGAGCTTTTCTTGCGGAGACGGAACTCTCCGTTCAGCGATAAGCGCACTGGCCATCCGACACCCCAACGAGACTGTGCAAGCCATTAAGTCATCGCAGTCTTCCAACTTCAGAAGGCTGAACACGCACCCAGGCCCGGGAAATGGACCCAAATGTGGCGGCTGTGGGGCTCAGCACAACCGTGCGCAGTGTCCATACCGGGATGCAGTTTGTCACGGTCGTTTAACCGTATCTGGCCTAATGAGAAGCCGGCCCTGTCCAAGTGTAACTTGGAATTCAACGATTATCAACGAAACGCTATTCCAATCAGAGGAATTATAGATGTGTCTACAATCGCCGTAGGATTGATAGTCTACCGATCATCATTGCTGAGGTAAACAGCTCGAATCTCGTTGGTCGCAATTGGTTCAACGCAATGGGTATACGAATCGAGGGAGTATACGCCATCAACCACCGCAACAACATCGACAAAGTTTTGGATAAGTGCGCTCACTTATTCTTATCGAAGCTCGGCCGCTATACGGGTCCGCCGGTTTCACTCCACATAAATCCAGATGTCCCACCCATCAAATTAGGACCACGGCGAATACCTTTTGCCATAAAGCACATGGTAGAAGAAGAAATCGATCGTTTATGCGAGCAAGGCATATTGGAACCAGTATAATACAGTGATTGGGCAACACCATTAGTGCCCGTAATAAAAAAGGATGGCCAATCCGCATCTGTGGCTATTACAAGTCGACGCTTAATCAAGCCATCAAATCCCACTGCCATCGAATACCAGCAGTCAGCACTCTGTTGCCATCTGTAGAGGGCGGATCTATCTTCGCCAAGATCGATTTGGCACATGCCTATCAGCAGCATGCGGTAGACAACAAATCCGCGATGCTACAGACGCTGTCGACACACAAAGGCGCGTTTAAAGTAAACAGACTGCAATTTGGAATCTCAGCAGCACCGCTCATTTTTCAGAGTTTTATCGAGAGCACCCTACAACATATTCCTGGGGTACTACCCTATTTTGACGACATAGTGGTTATGGGAAAATCAGAGGAACAACTCGCTCAGAGACTGGAAGTAAAAAGTAAAGGCTATTTCAGAAGCCCCAGCACCGAAGGACAAAAAGCAACTACAGGCGTTCCTGGGCTTACTAAATTTTTACCACGTTTTCTTGCCGCAAAAGGCAACAGTGGCGGAACCATTACACCGTTTATTAGACAAAAATACACACTGGAATTGGCGGAAAGAACACGACAGGGCTTTCCGAGAATTAAAACGGCTCGTGACATCAGACGACCTGCTAGTCCACTACGATCCAAGGGCACCATTAGTACTAGCATGCGACTCATCGCCCTATGGACTAGGGGCAGTCCTCAGCCACAAGAACGCAGATGGGTCGGAGAACCCCATGGATACGCGCAAATTGACAGAGAAGCTGTTGCGCTCTTCGCGGGAGTTAAAAAATTTCACGACTACGTATACGGTCGACAGTTTACTCTGATAACCGACCATCGCCCACTGTTGGGAATCTTCGCGACAGGCAAGCCAGTCCCAACAGTAATTTCCGACACCATGTAGTGCCGCTCCATTTTTTTAAACGCTTATAATTTTCAACTGTTACACCGGGAAGGAAAGAAAATGGGCAATGCAGATTTTTTAAGCCGTTGTCCGGTAGGACCACCATTAGCGGAAAAAGGACCCCAGGACATTTTGATGTTGGAAATTTCGGCAAATTCATTGGTTAGCGCACAACAAATCGCATCACAAACGGACAAAGACCCCTTACTATCCAAAGTTTTGAACTGGGTGTTAAGGGGATGGTCAGGCCAACAATCGGATAAAGAAAAACAATTGCATCAGTTCTACATCCGAAGGGAACGAACTCTCTGCCATAAGAGGAGTTCTAGTATGGGGGAATAGAGCGGTGATTCCACCCAAACTTCGCGAATCAATTCTACAAGCACTTCATGCCCCATCCCGGCATTGTAAAGATTAAGTCGATAGCGCGCAGCTACGTATGGTGGCCCAACATGGATGACGACATCGAGGTCGTTGTTAAAAAATGTGGGGTTTGTCAGCAAAACCGTAATGAAGAACCAAAAACCGAAACTCACCACTGGGAACTAGCAAGAGGACCTTGGTCGCGCCTGCACATAGATCATGCCGGTCCATTTCAAGGGAGAACATATTTCTTAGTCGTCAACTCATTCTCTAAATGGCTAGAAGTCGCAGTAGTTCCTTCAACAGCGGCGGGGACCGGCCGTCAAGTTCCTCAGGCAACTATCAGCCACCCATGGGTTACCCGACGAGATTGTATCAGACAACGGTACAGCGTTCTCATCCGCCGAATTTAAAGAATTTACGGACAATAATCTCATCAGACACATTCGCTCGGCCCCATTCCATCCGGCTACTAACGGTCAAGCGGAACGAATGGTGCAGTCCACAAAGAACTATTTACGGAAGGCTGGCCAGAACATAAACATTGACTTGACTTTGGCCAGATATTTATTTAATCAGCATACCACACCACATTCTGTTACTAATCGCACTCCGGCAGAATTGCTAATGAACCGGCACCTTAAGACTTACTTCGACAAACTGCAACCTCAAGAGATACGGTTTGGTAAGGATAATAGTTCTACGAATTCCAAACATTTCATTCCAGGCGATTCGGTTTGGGTACGAAACTACGCTACGGGACCGAGGGGATCACCGGTCAAATCAGAGTCCGAACAGGACCGATCTCGTATACCGTGCGATTGGAAGATAATCGGGTAATCAGAAGGCATCAGGATCAACTTCGTAGTCGTTTACCACAATCTAACCAGTCTACCGAAGGCGAAGATAACCCCGAGCCGACCGATCCAGAGGAGCCAGCTTTAACGGACTTCCAGACGGAGAAAGACAGTTGTGAAGAGAACCCATACGAGGAATATGAAGACTTTCAATCGAAATCACCACCAGTTCGTAGGTCACATCGACACAGGAAGCCTACGGAATTCTATAGTTCCTCGACTAAAAACTTAAACCTAAAACCGCGCTCCCGCCGCTTTACTCGAGGGAACGCAAGAGGGGCGAGAGCGAAAGCTCGGAGAGCTCAGTGAACAGCGCCGATGCAGTAGGCCACTGACCTAAACCTTCCGCCCCCCTTGCAACTACACGGGTTGCAACATAGGATATATATCCGCGCCCAGGATGTTGGAGATCGTCGCGGGGAGATAGAACCGCTCTTCAGCCAGCGTAATGTCCCGGATGTGGGTTCTTACCGCGTCGCTCAGATCCCGGATTGGAGTGCGGATGCGCACATGAGGCTCTATTTTAAAAATTAAGTCGAGCCGGACAGCGCTGTCGATTCTTGACCCCACGGTTGCCGAACAAATCTGTTCGCCTCCGACGTTGGTGGTCCGCAAGCGGAAACTCGACGCTAGCGAAGCGTTGATGCGTCGAAGTGTCGAAGACTCGACTCCCGGTCTCTAACCGCACCAAGCCGTCGGGAGGGAGTTGATGTTGTGCCGCTGTAGAAGGGACGTTAAGGACGGAGCGGAGTGGAGTGGCGGACGAGGGCCGAGTAGCGGCTGAAGAATGCCGTGGAGTGGCGGACGGTGCCGAGAAGCGGCTGAGGAGTGTCGTGCACTGGCGGGTCGGTGGTTACAAGAGATGTAGAAGAGTATGGTGATCCTGGCCACACGTTTTGCAGCGATCACCTCGTCGACACGCTCCGTCAGAGTGCTCGTGGGCCAAACAGCTGTGGCAGTACCGGTGGGCAAGGACAGCCCGGAGCCTCTTATCGGCACTCAGACGGAGAAACCGACGACACTTCCGAAGTGGATAATTCCCGCTACAGAGTCGGCAACGGTAGGATTGCGTACCTCGAGTTCGTCTGTGCTCCAATGCGATGGAGCTGCGCGGACGGGGAGACATCGTGTGAAATCTGATTGGCGGAATAGGACAAATAAAAAAATTTGGATCAGTAGAGTCATACCGTGCCTTCAGGGAAGGATCTCTTTTGAGGCGCTGCTCGTTACGCAGAAATTGAGCCAGAGCAAAGGATCGTGAAGATGCAAGCTCGGAACCACTATGCTCGGGATCGCGCGAGGGGAGCATCGCAACGTACTTGCCACGATTGTCCCTTCTTGTAGTCTGGACAGAATTGTGTTCACAGACGGAATCAGACTCGGGGACTATCTGTGTGGGCACTTCCTCCACCTCCCAGAATTTGGTAAGGAGATGATCCAACGAGTCGTCGAGTCCGCAGGTAACTCGAGTGGAGAAGGCGGACAAATTGCGGGGGGCCGCTGGAGATATGGGGCCTGTCAACACGCATCCAAAAATGGTTTCCTGGCCGAGAAGTGAACCGCAAATGTTAGCCCTGGCGTTGCCGAGGAGGATGGACGGAAGAATGTCGGCTCCTATCAAGACATCGATTTGGGAGCTCTCGAAGAACTTGGGATCCGCAAGGGGGATGCCAGGAATTCCATTAAGAAGATCTCGAGGGACTGGATACGAAGGCAGATTCCCGGCCAGCTGCGGAAGAACGTAAGCTGAAGTTTCTAAATGCAGCCCGGGTCTGGAAGGCGATCGAATAGAAAAATGACAGAGTTTCGTGGACTGAGCGGCAACGGTTTGATTAAGACCAGAGACTTGGGCCTGGATAGTCTTGAATGGAAGTTTCACGAGGTTGACAAGGTTGACGTAATAAAGGTTGCCTCGAAACCAGAGTCGATCAGGGCTCGCATGAATATCCGCTTGAAATTGGCTAATCCGGTCTGTTGTGGCAATAAACTTTTTGAGGGCGATGTCTATCGCAGTTTGAGCCATCTTGGACACCGACCGAGAAAGCCTTGACGGGGGACCGGAGATAGTCGCGACGGACTCGTCGCTTTTTACCCTTGGAATGGCAGCCTTTGGTGTTAATTGAGACGGCCGTGGAGACGCGGATTGGGACCTGTCCAAACGGATAGATGGGATCGACCTCGGTTTTCTTGTCGTATCCCGTGGGCATTCTCGGATTCGAACTTTGCGGATCAGCTCTTGTCGAATGACCTGAGCAAGGGGGGTTTCGTTCAGAACGTAAGAATATTCACCGTTAAGCTCTCGGCGCGATCTGAGTCGCCAACGAGTTGGTCGTCGCTGCAAATGAACGCACGCAAAAGAAAAGAAAGCCACAGAGTACGGTCACACTGTGAATTTGTGCGGAGTAGAAAGCACAGTGCCATAAACAACGAGAAGAATCGGAAGAAAATATTTGGAAATCGATGAAACTGTATTGATTGTTTATATATTTGTATATCTTGTTACTCCCTTTGTTGACTTCTGTTTTTTTTTTATACCCTTGCAGAGGGTATTCTAATTTTGTTCAGAAGTTTGTAACGCAGTGAAGGAGACGTTTCCGACCCTATAAAGTGTATATATTCTTGATCAGGATCAATAGGGGAGTCGATAAAGCCATGTCCGTCTGTCCGTCCGTTTTGCGAGCTCAGTTTAAAAGCTAGCGATCTGAAACTTTCACACTCGTCGTAAAACATGTGTACGCAGATCAAGTTTGAAAATCGCCCCGATCGGACGTCTATATCCTATAGCTCCCATAGGAACAATCGGATATATCTTGCAAGAATGGAAGATATTTCGCGCAGTGTAAAAGCTATTGACATAAATCTTTCCAAATCTTATTTTTTTATGCTATTTCATCTTTGACCGGTGGTATGCCCAGATCCCTGTGGATGTTTTTGTTCCGAACATACCATGGTGCCCCAGTGATTGTTCGCTGGATTTTGGATTGTTAGCGCTGTATGATGTCAACGTTGCTGTTGCTCGCGTTCCCCCAGAGCTGGGAGCCGTAGGTCCAAATGGGCTTATGGGTGGAGTTGTAGAGAAGAACTTTAAAGTCCAGACACAGGGGTGATCGAGAATTTATAATCCAGTGTAGGCTGCTAGCTTTAAGTCTGAGATGTACTTTCTTGCATTCAATGTGCCTCCGCCAGGTTAGGCGTCTGTCGAGGTGGTTGCTGCACCCTATTTTAGGTTATTGCGGAGGTTAATTGCAAGTTAACATTGATGTAAATCCGGTGAAACAAATTTTGCAAAATTTAGGCGAGATAATTAATTTATCACCTTGCTAAATTAATGTACTAATTTGGCCTAGCGGCTTTTTAATTTATCATCCTCGAAATTGGGCCTGAGATTTTTAATTTTGCATCTGGGAAATTTAATTAATAATTGGGTCTGGTCGCTTCTTAATTTGTCATCAGCCGAAATTTGATGTAATGATTGAGTCTAGTAGCAACGCGGAATCCTTTGAACGAAGGGGGTGCTACGCAGGGAATCAAAAAACTGAACACAGGCTGCTCCGCAGGGCAACGCAAATTGGTGAGGCTTGCCGACCAATGTGGGTGCTCCCCAGTTCCGGCTGCCGGGAAAACCTAGCAAAAAGAATATCCTCCGCGTGAGAAGGATAAAAATACCACAAACCCCCAATTGGGCAAATCAGAAAAAATCACTTGTTTTATCTTTGAATTAAACTTTGAAACTCTCGTAGTCGAGAAAACGATATGCCACTTGCAGTGCATTTGGACAAACTTTACCGCGTTGGTACTATGCATTACTATACCATCTGTCTGCCACGCCGGTTGGATAAAGAAAGAAAGTTCTAGATATACATGCAGTCAGCGTTGCCTTTGCCGAAAATTCTAGGCAGCTGAAAGGTCTGCCATATGAGGTTGAGAGAAGATAGCCTGCAACAGCTGATCGTATCTCGAGCTGGCATCACTAGTTAAGCTCCTCTAGCTTTAATCTATGTTCGATTAATATCGTTTAATTTAAACCAAACAAAACGGAAAAAAAGTCAAAACTGAATTTTCTGGACTTGAGTCGCTGCTACAAGTGGAACCACTGAAAGGGATTTTGGTGGAGCAGACATTATTTCCGGTAGTGCGGAATCAGTAGTCCCTTGTGGAAATGCAAGTATATTATGAGGGATAGGTAAATCCATTGCTGCGATTGGCTGCTGATCCGCAGGAGTGCTCTGCTGTTCTTTTGGGGAGTTTGCCTTTTGCTGCTTACCACCAGCGACTTTTTCGCGCTGAGGCTCCTCCTCTAATAGCTTTTGACTATTGAAATGCGAGTCCAGCGCAAAGAGGAGACCATTACACCAGAGAACACTATCTCTAGCAAAAAAGAATTGTCTAGTATTAATGGTCCGATTTGAAAAGGTATTTCAATATTTCAATGTCACAAATTTAGGGCTTTGAATTCATCTGAACGAACACACCCATAATAAAAAAAGCAATAGCGATACAACATGTTCGCTGTGCAGAATAAATCACCATATCATGCTACATATTAATTATGTTAATAATCAAAAAGTGTTAGCTACAGCCGGTGCTCAAATAAAATCACAAAGCACAATTATTTCAGAAGAATCTGCGCAGATTGTGGGGTATCATCCACAGGAAAGTGCACATTAAATCTTCGAATGAAAAGTGAAGATTTAAAACAAATTTTAAAGGTTGAAGCCAATTTATTGCCAAAATTAATAAAGGTTCTTCCAGTTAACACCGTTAATGTTGACAAGTCGAAATAGGAAAGGTATAATTTAGCTGACCCTGATTTTAATAAACCAGGCCGGGTTGACTTTATTATTGGGGCACATTTATGTTATGTTATCGACGGTCTCATGGGCCAAATAACGAATTTCGGGTGGATTGTCTCTGGACGTAAAAAATCCAAAGGAAAGAGGCAATTCTTGCAACCACTTTCAAATTAAAAGATAAAATTGATTGGCATGCATGCAACCAGGGATTTCTAAGAATTTCGATTTGTCCGTAGTGGTTTTACAAATAGTGGATCCACCTATATCTCACCACCACAAGGGACTACTCAGTCCGGCCAACCGGTTCAAGTTGATTTTGCATTAACAAAATCTGCTTCACCAAAATCCCTTTCAGTGGTTCCACTAAAGAAACAAATTTTCGTTTCTCGGCTTTCCCCTGATCAAACATCTTCTGTCTTATATACAAGACAAAACTAAAGCCGATTGTAATAGTGTAAAGTGTGAAAAGTTTAAGTTTTCTTATGCTAGGGACATTTTATCTTTCAAGATAACTGTTCCTGACGAGCTCTTTGAGGCCATATGCACGGGCGACTTTTGGCAGGATAATATGGTTGTAAGAGAGTTCGAGGCTAAAATAAAGAAGAAGGGGCCCGTGGGAGTCAAACTTCCAAGTCGAAGCTAAACCAGTGTACCAATTTCAATAAACTAACTTCTAACCTCCTTCTTTCCTATCAGAATGTAAGAGGTTTGCGTAGCAAGCTCACTAAATTGCATTCCGATTGCCTTTCTTTTGCATCTCATATTATTGTGTTTCCAGAAACCTGGTTAAGCCGGAGATCTTTAGCTCCGAAGTTTTTCCAGGTAAGAACATAATATATAGGTATGACCGTTCCTCTCGACAGGGAGGTGGAGTATTAATTGGAGTTGATTCAAACCTCCCTTCAGAGGAGTTATTTTTTGAGGAATTCGATACCATTGAATTTATTTGTGTAAAGTTATCGCTTCCTGGTAACTCTATATACATAACTCGCTCATATATTCCGCCGTTGTCTGAACTTCCTGATTATTTAAATCACCTTTCCGTTATTAAGTCTGTTGCAAATAAGCTTTCCGATAGGGATCAGTTGGTAGTTCTAGGTGATTTTAATATACCTGGAGTTACTTGCTCCATTGAGGATGGATCGAATGTCTTACTACCTATAGCACAGCATGATTTTATTGACGGCCTGCTTGACATATCCTTATCTCAAGTAAACCATGTTCGAAATTCACCAGGTTTTTGTGTTTTGTATAGAATCCTGTTTCTGTGTTTCTGTCCAGAGTAGCACCACTCACGCAACCTAAAGATCCATATCACTCTACAATCGAACTTTCATTTAACACGGGTAGAGTTATAGAAGAAAAATCAGAAAATCATCCAAGCGAATACATTGTTTTCTCCAGGCAGACTTTCTCAGGCTAAATAATTTTATTTCTGGCTTTAATTGGTCTGATCTTTACTTATGCAATAAAATGTCCGATGCAGTAAATGTCTTTTACACTGCAATAAACTCATTTTTTAATTCCTATGTTCCGTGGCACTATCCGTCAATTTCCAATAAATCACATTGGCTTAGCAAAGAGTTGACACACTAAAGAATCGTAAAGTCTATACTTTTTAGAAAATATAAAAATACCAGTTCTCAATCTGTTTTTACTAGATATTTAAGTGCTCGGTACGCAGATGATATTAATTATACCTGCAGTATAAAAATATTTCCTGCCATATAGACTTAAAATCCGAACTAGATAATTTGTACAACTGGTGCCGAGATAATTTACTAAATTTAAACGGTTCCAAGTGCAAGCTGATGACTTTTTATCGAGCCAATCCGATATACACGATTACACGTTAAGTGGCAGCTCTTTGGATAGAATAACTCTGGTAAACGATCTTGACGTTTTCTTGGACCCTAAACTAAAATTTTCTAATCACATTTCGTCCATGGTTAATAAAGCCAGAGGAGTGCTTTGATTTATTAAAAGGTGGTCAAGAAAATTCGATGATCCTTATTTGACTAAAACTTTATTTATTTCGCTAGTCTGTCCGATTCTGGAGTATGGGTCTCCCGTCTGGAGTCCACAATACGGAATACATATTGATCGTATTGAATCTGTACAAATAAACTTCCTTCTTTTTGCTTTACGGCGCCTAAACTGTAAGACACATTTAATACTAGTAAAGCAAGGAGGTAAGATATCAGTAGTGGGAAAATACTAGAAATCCGGATTGCCGGAAAAAGGAGGAAAAGGGTAGGCGATCACACAACATCCGGATAGCGTGACTTCTCTCGGGATCGCGGAACCAGGAAGACGCGTGCTCGGCACACGGCTCAGCGAAACTCCGAGACCCACCGTGTGCTCCGCAAGCTTTTTCGAAGACAGGCCAAACGTGACGCCTAACGCGACCCTTGACAGTTTTCTCATCGCGAGTGTTCTGCCGGTTTGATTTGGCTACGTTGTTGATCGCGGGTGACATTAAAGAGGTTAGTACAAATAGGTTCTCATACGCTCAGAACGGTGTAGTGGACTCGGGTGAGGACAATTGTTACGATTGTATAATCACATCTCCCGATCGTGTGTATTTCATTTTGTAGTTAGAAAATAAACCTATCCTCATTCCCACAGCTACTTTGGGCCCGAACGTGGACATACTTCGCCACCGTAGCCGTAGTTCTGCTCCTAGTAGTACCATCGGACCTGAATCCACATTCAGCCCCTTCCCGCTCGGTCCAGTAGTTCCCACAATCCTCCCTTACGTAGTTTGGGATTTGCGCGTGGACACCCATCCCGCCGGATCCGTTCTCCGGTAGTTTCCCCACTCCCTTACGTAGTTTGGGATTTGCGCGTGGACAACCGTCGCGCCAGGTCCGTTCTCCGTTAGTTTCCCCCACTCCCTTACGTAGTTTGGGATTTGCGCGTGGACACCCGTCCCGCCGGATCCGTTCTCCGGTAGTTTCCCCACTCCCTTACGTAGTTTGGGATTTGCGCGTGGACACCCGTCCCGCCGGATCCGTTCTCCGGTAGTTTCCCCACTCCCTTACGTAGTTTGGGATTTGCGCGTGGACACCCATCCCGCCGGATCCGTTCTCCGGTAGTTTCCCCACTCCCTTACGTAGTTTGGGATTTGCGCGTGGACTCCCGTACCTCCGGATCCATCAACCTAGTAGTTTGGAGACTGGCGCCCGCCCAGTATCCTCCCGGCTCGGCCTTGCCTGAAGGTCCAGCCCGGTGGATTTTTTGCCTTGACGCGAGACCCAGGACTCCAACGCCCGCAAAGTATCCTCCCGGCTCGGCCTCGCCCGAAAGTCCAGCTCGGTGGATTTTTCGCTCTTAACGCGAAACACAAGACAAGGATTCTACGCGTCCCCTTTTCCGTCGACACAAAAAAGAACCTTCGGTGCAGACTGCCCATCAAAATCATCCGTTCACCTGTAGAACGGAACTCTCTAGTCCGGTGTTTCGGTGATTTACAAATTTCTTGTAAAGGACTCTTAGATCCGACTGAGATCTGTACCCCGCCGAGAAAGCATCCTTACAAGTGGCGCCCGAGCAGGGACACCGAGACTAGCTAGAGATTTATCGAAGTGGCCTAAAGACGCACTGTAAAAAGGGAAGAGTCGACCGGAGAGTCGAGACGAAACGACTGGTTTACCTCGGACCTGTGCTCAGCGTCGAAGGGATTCAGACCAATCCCGAGAAGGTTCTCCGATCAATGGGCTGAAGACCTCCACCAACCTGTAGGAACTACGCCAATGGATCGGGATGGCATCCTGGTACCGGAGATTCGTCCCAAGCTTCGCGACCATCGTGCAACCAGTGACGGCGTTACTGCAGAAAGGCCGGAAGTGGACCAGGGGACCGGAACAGCAAACCGCCTTGGAAGAGATTAGAAGATGCCTGACCACCGCCCCCGTTTGTCTTACAGACTGATGCTAGTGACGAAGGCTTGGGAGCTCAGGACGTCGAGGGCCAAGAGAGGTACTAACTCCCGCGGAGATCAGCTACACGACGACGGAAAAGGAGTGTCTGTCGATCATCTGGGCCATCAGGAAGATGCGATGTTACCTGGAGGGCTACCGATTCGAAGTCGTCACCGACCACTTGGCTCTCAAATGGTTAAATTCCATTGAGAGTCCTTCCGGCCGAATAGCGCGCTAGGCGTTGGAATTACAACAGTTCCAATTCGACGTGCGTTAGCGACGAGGGAAGTAGAACGTCGTGGCCGATACGCTTTCCCGACAGCCCTGTGAGGTACTTCAAGGCGCTATCGAGCTCGCGGACCACTGCGAATGGATCGGGAAGATGAAAGACAAGGTACGCGACGAGCCTGAGAAGTTCTCTGACTATTTACCGAGCAGACGACGAGGACTACTTCCCACTCCCTGTAGAGCCCGTGTCTTACATGAGTGTCATGATTCCCCGACCGCAGGACACTTGGGGTCCGAAAGACGATCACCCGCCTGTCGCAAAGATATTTCTGGCCCGGCATGTACCGCCACGCAAAACAGCACGTTCGGCGCTGCGAGTCTTGCCAGAAATTTAACACCGTTCAGACCAAAGCAGCAGGGAAAATGCTTACCCGTGTCGTAAGCGAACCCTTCGACATTCTCTGTGCTGTAGGTCCGATGCCCCGATCGAAACAAGGGAACTCGATGCTTCTCGTTTTCCATGACGTGTTCTCCAAATGGGTAGAGTTGATCCCACTCCGCAAAGTCATCGCTGCGGCAGTACAGAATGCGTTTCGGGAACGCATACTCGAGCGAGTGGGCATCCCCCGGAAGTTCGTATGTGAACCAATTTGCGCGTGGACACCCGTCCCGCCGGATCCGTTCTCCGGTAGTTTCCGCACTTCCTTACGTAGTTTGTGATTTGCGCGTGGACACCCATCCCGCCGGATCCGTTCTCCGGTAGTTTCCCCACTCCCTTACGTAGTTTGGGATTTGCGCGTGGACACCGGTCCTGCCGGATCAGTTCACCGGTAGTTTCCCCACTCCCTTACGTAGTTTGGGATTTGCGCGTGGACACCCGTCCCGCCGGATCCGTTCTCCGGTAGTTTCCCCACTCCCTTACGTAGTTTGGGATTTGCGCGTGGACACCCGTCCCGCCGGATCCATCAACCTATTGTCTGGTCTCTGTAGTAGTTTGGAGACTGGCGCGTAGACACCCGTCCCGGCCGGTCAATCGAGTCGAATCCCTCTGTCCCCTAACTGTCCGGCCCCTCCCAAAGTATCCTCCCGGCTCGGCCTCGCCCGAAGTTCCAGCCCGGTGGATTTTCCGCCCTTGGCACGAGATCCAGGACTCCAACGCCCAGTATTCTCCCGGCTCGTCCTCGCCCGAAGGTCCAGCTTGGTGGATTTTTCGCCCTTGACGAGAAACACAAGACAAGGATTCTACTCGCCCCCTTTTCCGTCGACACAAATGAGAACATTCGGTGCTGACTCCCCATCAAAATCATCCGTTCAACTGCAGTGTGAGGATAATTCCGGCAATTTGGACTTACAATTTGATTTAAATAACTTTTATTACTAGTGCCTGGATAAATTTAAACGGCTCTTATCTTTACTCATGAAATATTATGTTCGATGCAGTTAAAGTTTTTACTTTTTTTTTGGTACTATCCGTCAATCTTCATTAAAACGAGGACGGAAGCTAACTTCGGCAAGCCGAAGTTTTAATACTGTTGCAGACTTTGCCGAAACTGCTAAAATTGAAAAAGTATCGAAAGGAATAAGGTATACATAAATAAAATAGATTTGCATAGTTGTATGTCAATAGCTTTTATACTTCAAAAATGTCATATAAAAATATAAAAGAATAGATATTTTCGCAGCCTTTAACAATTTTTCCTATGGAAAGATATAGACGTCCGATCGCCAAGCGCTTTTAGTCTGATCAAGATATGCGTAAATAAATAAGACTTGCATAAATGTATGTCAATAGCTTACACACTTCGTAAAATATTCTGAAAAACATCAAATTTGGACCGTTTCACCCTATATAGACGTCCAATCGGGACGCGCTTTTACCCAAATCAAGGTATGCAAAAAAAATACGATTTGGAAAGATTTATGTCAATAGCTTTGACACTGAGCGAAATATTTTCCATTCTTGCAATTTATATCCGATTGTTTCTATGGGAGCTATAGACATCCGATCGGGGCGCTTTTCAAACTTGATCTGCGTACACATGTTTTAGGACGACTGTTGCAGATCGCTAGCGGGCAGATGGACGGACGGACAGACGGACATGGCCATATCAACTCCCCTATTGATCCTGATCAAGAATAAATATACTTTATGGGGTCGAAAACATCTCCTTCACTGCGTTACAAACTTCTGACCAAAATTATAACACCTTCTGCAAGTGTATAAAAATACCGGCTCTCAATGTCCCACTTTAATCGAAAGATCTCTCAGTTTTTAGATCGTTTTTTTTTTATTAAGGGGGTATTTACCTTTTTTTTCTAAAAGTTTAGATCGTTGACAATGTTTATGCAAAAATGTGTGAAAAAATATTTAATAGTTTTTAAGGAGTGTCTGTTTCCCTTAAACGCTTTTTTTTGGAAGAGCCTTGCGGTGATAATTCTCCAGGACGAACGGAAATCTTTTATGCAAAAAATGAAGTTTTTGGACGCTGCAATTCTTACAAAAGTATTTATTTCGGCGAAATAAAAATTGTTACATGAAAAATCGATCGTTTAAGTAGTCAACAATTTCATTACGACCATTTAAAAAAAATGTGGAAGAAAATCGGTTCGTCAATCCATATCACCGCAATGTCATTTTTCAAAAAACACCATTTCGAGATATTCGCGTTTAAAGTTTCAAGTTTGGGTTTGGTCGGGGACGTGGTGCGCGTCTAGGAGCGCTGTAACTGTCTTTCCACTGCTCAAATCTCTATAAAAATTTGGAGAAATGTTCTCAAGATAAAAAAAAAAAACTATTCGATGACGCTTTTGTCTCTAAGAATTACTTTATCTTGTCGTTCCTTTGGATCCAAAACTAAATCTTTTTGGCAATAAAGCTAGAGGCTTACTTGGTTTTATTAAAAGTCCGTTTGATTCTGTAGAATATTGGTCACACTGACACAGTACTTTTTACTTTTTGTTTTACTGCGGAATAAAAATCTTGACCGAACTTTTTATTCTAGTAGACGCTAGGTATGGTTGGTACTGTCTTCATATATAACCCTAATAATAGTGAGATTGATAGTCCCGACATTTCTGTGCCAAGTAAATTAAATATAAACTTTTGAAACACACAGCTCCTAAGAAGAAGACACACTAGACTGGATTTTTCAAAATGTATAAAATAAAAGCTTTACAACATAGATTGCTTAGTATACGAACATGCGATGCGTCTTACATTCTGTTCGTATTGACAGACTTACTTGGAATCCAACTCGATTTATATAATTAGCTGATTTCTGCTAACTACCTGTGTCTTACATTTTACTTTGCGTTGTCATAGTTCATTGGAATCAGAGGGATTGACTTTGTGTTTTCATGCTTGTACTCATATACAAATCTAGTAGTCCAGTACATACATTTCCTCAAGCCCGAAAAACGCAATGACACAAGCGTCTGGCAGGTGCATCTAAACCGTATAGTCAGCTTATGAATAAGTTTGATTGGAAATTCTGTTCCCGGCGACAGTTGAATAACTTCAACATTGTTAATGGGTAAGAATCTAATACATTTCTACAGAAGTAGAGGGTTGGTCATCATTATTTTGGAGCTATGCAAATCACATGCTGTAAGTTTTTTTTTTAACTGACCGAGATTTGGTCAATCTTTAATATCTACTGAACCTTTTTACTGTAGAATGGACTCGTTCAAAATAAGAATTGTCGGGACTATATACACACGAAAACCTATTGCGCAGTTTTATTTTCCTGCCTGCCTGTAAGTCAGTACTCATCGATGCTTGTCGAACTCCAATTTAGGGTCCCCTGCCTTAGCTCCAAATGTGAAGAACAATAAAAAACATAATTAATTAAAAAGTTTTTTTTAACTTTTAATTATTGAATATATGAAATAGTTTTTTAATTTAAAAATTATCATTTAACTAGCATTACAATTTTTTTTATTTTCTTTGATCTCTGGTAATCTTAATCAGCGTTTTATCGTTGGTGATGCCATGTTGTGCGCGATTTATTTAACTTTGGCGGTAGTATAAATTACGGCGGTAACATTTTCAAATGTTAAGTTTCTTCAAAAACAACTGGTTTTTAGTGGACTGATCAGTATTTTTATGCTGCCGAGAAGTTTTAGCGATTTTGGCTGGGCAAGGTGTAGCGCATTTACAGTAACGGGCAGATAGATCGAAGAGGTTGTGCGTCAGGAGAAGACAAGACACGAGCTTTAATGCCTGGTCAAACCAAAAGAAAGAAGCGGAAAAGTGTACGGTCAAAGAGCTGGAAGATTTTGAGAAGAACCAATTGTGGGTGAGCAACGAGAAGTCCAGCTGTATTGGTGAGACAACAGGAAGAATACAAAACAGTATTTGTGTGCTGGCGAGATGATTTTTCTAATGCATTCTTGGTAAGTTACAGGAAGGCGAATTTTGAACAATAATACGAAGAGATTGAGAGAAAGGGAGAAAAAACCAATTAAAAAATTTGAATTGCTGTTCTAAAATCTTGCTGTTGTGTAATCAGTAACTGTCGTTTACGATTATGAAGTAAGCTTGGCGCAAAAGAATATTTTTATATATCGAGCTGGCAGACCCTCCTTTCTACAAGCCTGCAAAAGTAGATTTACAGATTTGTTCAGAATACTTTTTCGAACTAGTAATCGTAGGCCAGAAAAACTTTATTGGAATGAATTGTTTCGGGAAAATATACTTAACAAGCATCAAATAGAACCCAGATATTAAGGGGAAAATCTAGCCGACCTCTCATTGAGCTATCAAAGATTTATGCTTAATCATAGGTATGCTTAATATGTTGACATGAGCCAACAGTATAGAAGAGCTGGTAGCTATTCTTCTGGCCACCAGAACAGTCGTTTACATTTGACACTTCCTCTACCATAAAAACACTTGGGATGAATTTCTTTATAGCTTGGATTCGTTTGATTCTTTACCACTAACAAAAGTCAACATTTTGTCCGTCACAGTTTGTTTTTTCGATCCTTTAGGATTACTGTGTACTTTAATCATTAGGGCAAAAATCTTGCCTCAGGAACTGTGGCGACAAAAGTTGGATTGGGATAAAGCAGCTCCTATGAATTTGCATACCAGCTGGAAAAGAAATGGAAAATTAAATTGTACAAATTAACTATAAATTTTGTGACGAACCCGCCTAGGAGGCGTGTACGCCACAACGGTTTTTCTTATCTTTATAATAGTTTTAAGAGTAATATCATGAAGTTTAATAAATATTAAGACATAGTAAGATTAAATAAGTTATGTCTAAGTTCAAATCCCGGGGTGGCAACGCCAAACGATATTTAGCCAAGACACATTTAATACTAGAAAAGCAAGGAGCTAAGATATAAGTAGTTGGAAAATACTAGAAATCCCGAATGCGGGAAAAAGGAGGAAAAGGGTGACGATCACACAGCAACCGGAGGGGGTCTCTTCTCTCGGGATCGCGGAACAAGGAAGACGTGTAATCGGCACACGGCTTAGCGAGGCTTCCAAACCCCACGTGTGCTACTTAAGTTTTTCCGCCGGTTGAGGACCGCAAGATAGGCCAAACGTTACTCCTAACGCGACCGCTCTCGGCTTTCTCATCGCGAGTGTTCCGCCGGTTTAATGTACTTCGCTATTGATCGCGGGTGATATTAAAGAGGTTAGTACAACTAGGTTCTCATACGCTCAGAACGGAGTAGCGGACTACAATTTCAGGACAATTTCAATAAATTGTTACGATACAATCGTAACAATCGTAACATCTCCCGATCGTGTTCATTTTTGTAGCTAGAAAGAAAACTCTACTTTGGGCCCGAACGTGGACATCCTCCCGTTCGGTCCAGAAGTTCCCTCAACCCCCCTTACGTCGTTTTGGGATTTGCGCGTGGACATCCGTTCCGCCGGGTCCATTCTCCCGTAGTTTCCTCACCCCCTTACGTAGTTTGGGATTTGCGCGCGGACACCCGTCCCGACGGCTCCGTTATGCGGTAGTTCCTTGCTCCCCCCCTTCGTAGTTTGGGATTTGCGCGTGGACACCCGTCCCGCCGGATCCGTTCTCCAGTAGCTTGCGCGTAGACACCCGAGCCGTCGGATCCGTTCTCCGGTAGTTTCCCCACCTCCTTAAGTAGTTTTTGGGGTTTGCGCGTGGACACCCGTCCCAGTGTCGTCCACGTTTCCGTCGACACGAATAAGAACGTTTGGTGCAGACTCTCCATCAAAATTATCCGTTCACCGGTAGAACGGAACTTTACAGTCCGGTGTCTCGGTGATTTACAAATTTCTTGTAAAGGACTCTTGGATCCGACTGAGATCTGTACCCCGGCCAAAAAAGCGTCCTTACAATTTCATCAAAAATTCTTATTAATATTGTAAACATTTTATTTTCGGAGAGCTTGCTACTGAGAGTTCTTATCATATATACATTCTCACCCTTGCAAACGGCGAGGCAAGCTTGAGACAGACGTAAACAAATTCCCCCTATCCCCCTATCTAGCCGCGAAAGGCGAACCAAACTTTAGACTAAACATCGGTAAGATTACCAACACCCGCGAACACTCATTTTTAGGCATCGCGTTCGCTTCCAAATTTTCCATGCTGATCATAGCAATCTTAATCGGGAATTAACTTCGGAAAATTACGAAGATAAACTTTAAAAGCTTCGATTCCGAGGCAACAAGGGAAGCGAACCAACTCAAGCTTGGGCAGGTCGTGAAATTAGTCAAAGAATGATTGTATTGTACAAGTGAAATTAATTTTAAAAAAATTTATATTTTTTATATATTTGGTAACGTTTTTGTAATTTACACTAAATATATATAAGAAAACAATTGTTAAAATTGAGCGAAACCATAAAGTATAGCTACTTTTTGTCGGGCAGATATGGTTTCGCTCAATTAAGGCTATACGCAAAAATAGGTCGAAATTTGTAAGCAATGGAAAATTTTTAAATTACTCTCTTTAATGAACACAACACTATTATGAACAAGAGAGAACGCTATAGTCGAGTGCCTCACTATTAGATACCCGTTACTCAGCTAAACAACTAAATATAAATATGCCTTTTTGTATGTTTTTTCGCCGCTCAATTTTTATGTTAAAATCGGTACCCAGGGAACACCACGTGGAGGCCGTTGATTTGCAACGGGGTCTTTCAAACCAAAATAAAATTTGGGGACCTACGAGTCGACTTGAGTTGCCAAACTTTATTCAAGTTTGGAATCTCCATGTTCCCCAAAATGTTGTTTATCCGTAACATACGGAAGGCATACTTATGTGCTTACTACTAATACTTATTTGACCTTAATAATTAGTTTTTTTTGTGGGGTTTTTGCGTTTACTTTTTAATAAAAAAAAATTTTGTTTAATTTAAGTATATACATACTACCCTAAGACACTGGTACCACGGGCCATGAAAGGCGGAAATGTAGGCACTAGCCAGGCTTAAGCGTTTAATGGGTTTTTGGGCGTTAGAGTGGGCGTGGCAAAATTTTATTAGGCCAATCGATAGGTATTGACGAAACAAATACATATCAATAAAAATTTTCATAATAGCATCAAAACTGTGGCCACAGCTTGTGGGCGTCAGAGGGGCGTGGCACCATTTTAAAACAAACTAGCGCTGCGTAGGAATTCCTAAAATCTACATGCAAAATGATTGCCTTAGAGCCCTGGTAAGTCTGCGACCAGCTTCTTTAAGACTTTGTTTTGAGGATGGCGATCTGCTGGTTTGCCAAGTACGTCTCAAACGTCTTTTTCTCCCGAACAAGCTGTTCGATTTCATGGTTAGTTTTGTGTTGGTGTGTGTGCCCATCCCTCCCTTGCGGTGTTGAGACTTTGGCTGCTGCGACGAGTACAGACTCCAGTGCATCGGCGTAGCAGTCGATGTCCTCCTTGATGTTGAGCTGTGGAGTTAGTTCAATGTGGGAACTTACGTACTTTTTGAACTTCAGCCAGTTGGTTCGATGCGACGTCAGCCTGCGAGGGTGCTCGATCAATTCCGGGCTTTGAAGAAGAGTTATTAGCACTGGTGAGTGGTCCGATGATAGATCCAAAAGCGATTTTGCAGATATTAGATTGCGAGAGATGTTTTTTGTCACAGCAAAATCACTTAAATCAGGTAGTTTTCTAGGATCTGTAGGCCAGTATGTAGGGGCTGCCTGGTGAAACGTAGTCCAGTTTGTTGCATGTTTTAATGAGTGCATTATATAGTTGCCTTCCTTTGGGGGTCACAAGGCGGGATCCCCAGTGCGTGTGCTTGGCGTTGTAATCTCCTGCTGCTATGAATCGCTCTCCAAGCGAATTGTAGAAGTCCATGAATTGGTCTTCGGAGACTGTAAAGCGGGGTGGGCAGTAGACTGCGGCAATGGCAAGGTTGCAGTTGCCCAACTGTAATTTTATCGATGTAGCTTGCAGATGATTTTTAGCAAACCGTTGGTGAAAGTGGTGTTTGACGCGGTCTCTTATTAAGATTCCAGTTCCGCCATGCGCTTTACCATCTGGATGATCGGTGCCATAGAACGTGTATCCCCGTATTTGAAAGTTATATTTGCTGGTGAGATGCGTTTCTGCCAGCAACATAACGTCGATGTGGTTTTCGTTCAGAAATTGAGTTATTTCAGGTTTATGCCGTGAAACACCGTAGGCGTTCCACAGAGTTATTCGAAGGCTAGGCATGGATTATTTGGACTGCTGAGCTGCAAGCATTTGTAGTAAGATATTTTGGTTTTGCATAAGGGTTTGCATGGTGGTTTTCATGAAGCACATAAATTCCATCATATTTTGTTGCAAAGTAATCATCATAGATTCCATGTTACTTTGTGGCTGTCCAATGGCCTGCTGGATGTTATCAACTTTCGGCTCTATGTGAGCTGTGCCTGATCTTAGAGCACTGGCGTAAGAAATTCTGTTGGTGGTAATTGAAGGGCCAAATGATGATCTGGCTGCTTTTGAGAAGAAAACTTCCGGTGTCGTTTGTGATCTCATGTAAGTGTTTTGTGTGTTCAGAGAGCGTGCCGTTGTTTGCTCGTTTCATCCGACTTTTCATCGCCTTGTAGACTGGACAGCCTCTGTAGTTAGCTGTGTGGTTTCCTTGGAAGTTTACCCACTTTTTAGGGAGAGAGTCTTCCTTGTGGGCAGGGCAGGGTTCGGAGCCGTGGCAGTTTCCACAAGCTACACATACTGACCTGAGGGTGCAGTAAGCCGTATTCCTGGCAGTTTGTGCATTGGCTCTTCCACTGTGATCCTACGGTGCAGAAGGTACTGCAACTTGTAGATCGGGTGCACTGCGTTTTTTTCAAAGTTCTGCTGTCTGGCTCCAGCTCGACCTTGAAGAGTGGTTGCGGCTTCTTGTTTTTGTTCATAATGTTTATAACATTTTTTTGCGCAAAAACCGTTTTCTTTTAAGGCCTCTGTAATTTCGCAGGGGGTCACATCGGGTTCTATTCCCTTAAGCACAACTTGCAAACCTTTGCAACTTTTCAGCTGGTACGTGTAGTAATTCTTTTTGGCATCGTTTAAGTACTTCGACACTGCTCGGAAATCGTCTTCGGTTTTGGTTTGGAGTTTAGTTTCGCTTATATTCCCTTTCATAAGCGGAATAACATGAAAGTTATCTTTTCCGAAAAGCTCAACTATTTTGTTGACTAGGGCATTCGAGATCTTCTCCCGAATAAAAATAGGTGGGGGCTTTAGTTTCCTTGGGGCTAATTGTTCAGACTCTGTTTCAGGCTCCGCCAGAATGGAAAATCTATTTTAATCTAATGGCCCGGAATTTACAGGGCCTTTGTTGGAACGATTTATTTTCGATAAACGAATCTGTGATCTAGCTTTCTTAGCATAGGTCACATTGGCCTTGAATATTTCACCGCAAGATATAGTTGGGAACGAAAGTTCTTCCGCATCTTCATCTAGGGTTAGGTTTGTTGGACGGCGGCCTTCCCCAGGGGCCAAAACAATACGTTCGAGCTCAGTATTGTTATTTTCTAATAAAGTTTCATGACCGCCTGGATTTAGCTCTTCTTCTTGTTGATCGATTTGTTGAGAACAAAGCTGTTGTCGCAATAGTTGTTCAACTTCTTCTCGATCAGATTCATCTGCGATAAAAGGTAATTCTTCCCTATCGCCAACTTGGTTAAGCCAATCATTATCAAATATGATATTGTGTTTTCTGTACAGTTCAGTGTTAGCTAAATACCGTACAGCTTCAAGGACCCGAGCTGGTCGAATAGTTTCTGTCATAAAATTATGGGAGTATTCCAGTTTCCTTTTAAGGTGAACTTGGATTACATGTGTGGAATTAAACGATCGGGGAAGCGCACTTACAGTGTCTGGGACAGAAAGAGGAACATTTACCACCGCTCCTCTAATTTCGCATTGCCTTTCATAACCTAGGGAGATAATGCGCATAAACGGAATTCGAGGAGAAATAAGGCGCTCTTCCAGACACGTTAAGTTTTTAAGGCACTCCGGAATTTCTGGAAAGTCTAAGCCATTGGAAAGACAAAGAGATGGTAGTCTGCCTTTGGAAACAGCTTGACGGCATGTACTGCAGAATAGATATATACCGGACGGACTCGGAAATTTCCTACTTAAATAAAATGAGTTGCCTACGTTCATATTGGGGAACTTAGAAGATATAAGAAATTGATTCAAACCACTTACCTGGGATGGAAACCATGTTCCTCCACAGCATTTACATATTTTTGTTGGTCCGTCCTTAATGTTTCGAAGATATTGTTCCCGCGCAGTGTTTCGGCTCCTCCGGCTCTGTAATTCCCGTTGATCCTCCCTTTCATCTGCGGAAAGTTCAGCTCTAGCAGCAATATTTCGATGCGACTGCCTTAAAGATTCCGTCTGACGATTTTGGGTACTGCTCCTATATGTGATTAATCTTTCCGCGGCCATTTCCTGAATTTGTTGCTCTCGAAGTCTCCGCTGTAGGCGTGTCTCCCGGCTACGCAATGTGTTATAGTGCTGCTGATGCGCACGAGTTATGGGGTTATTCCTAACGATCCTGTGAGCATCAGCGTCCCTTACGCGCTCTGGTCTGCGATTTTCTTCATCGGCCCTCCAGGTAGCGCGATTAGCAGTATTTTGCGACTGCTGTCGTCGGCGCTCCTCGGAGTTTGCCCTGGCTAACGCTGCAGTGTTTCGGTCCTGCTGTCGTCGACGTTCCTCGGAGTTGGCTCTGGTCTGAGCGTGAGATATAGCGTCTTGTTCCGGCTCTGGCCTGCGATTTTCTTCATCGGCCCTCCAGGTAGCGCGATTAGCAGTATTTTGCGACTGCTGTCGTCGGCGCTCCTCGAAATTTTGCCCTGGCAAGAGCGTGCGCTATAGCGTCCTGTTCTCGCTCTGGCCTGCGATTTTCTTCGTGGGCCCTCCAGGTAGCGCGATTAGCAGTATTTTGGGACTGCTGTCGTCGGCGCTCCTCGGAGTTAGCCCTGGCTAACGCGTGCGCTGCAGTGTTTAGCGTCTGCTGTCGTTGACGCTCTTCGGAGTTAGCCCTGGCAAGAGCGTGCGCTGCAGTGTTCAGTGCGCGTTCCCTAGCTCGAACTCGATCACTACGCCTTCTGACAAGGCGTGCTGCCGTATTTCGCGTGCGTGCTTCCTCAGCTAGTTCTTAATTACTTGCGCGGTTCTCGGCAATATGCAAGGCATTCCGGGTCCTTATCTGCGGTGCATTTTGACTATATTGGGCTCGGCTGCGCCTTAGTGGGCTCAAATCGCATAAATTGGCCTTATATTTTTATCATGTTAATGTATAGTTAATGAACCTATTTAATTTTATCGGATTGTTGCTAGTTTCAGTTATATTCATTCGAAATTCACGTACTCAGCCCTTACACCACGACAAGGTCTCAATCCACGAGGGGGAAACTATATTTGCTTAAATAATAAAGATAAATACAATTAGAATATATATACAATTATCTTTTTACAATTTATATTATATCTATTTATTTTATTTATTTACAATTGAGCGCTTATTATATAATAGTTATATTTCTTTACAAACTATAACTGAGGAAAATTCCATCATGATGACTGTTTCATGTTTCATATATGAGGGCGGAATGAAACATGAATTCGGAGCATCAGTGAATATCCAATCAATCTGCGTAAGGTGTTTTGTTGTTGGAGAGCTGTTTGTTCCAAAAAGGTTATACGCATTTAAAATTGCCTCCAGAGAATCAGTTCTTAAGGATCTGCAAATATTAAAATCTCCTAATATTACCACTTTATTATTATCTATTCTGCGCACTTTTTCGACGTCAGCTTTAATTTCATTTCGAAATCTTGTAATAGGAAATCTAGGACTCCTATATACAATTAAAAATGACGTGTCAAGAAATTTAAATGCAATTGATTGATAGGTGCTCATCGTGCTTATTGATTTAGTTGTTTCGAACAAAAATACAACATTTTGCGAAATACTCTGCTTAGCATAGATGAGTATTCCGTTCTTCCCAATACCATTCAAACGATTGCTATCTATTCTCCTTATAATGTCAAAATCCCTTATATTATACTCTTCATGTGGAAGAGTCCAGGTTTCAACAAAACATAAAAGTTTGAGGAACAAATAATTTTGTCGTTGGAAATATCTTCGTGATGAGCACGAAGAGACTCAACATTGTGGTAATACAATGAGATGGCACTATTTCTATTGACCAAGAATTCGTATTGCGTAGTCAAAGCCTTTTCCCCTCTTAAACATTGAAGTTCTTCTTGAAGAAGATCGTTTAATGCCTCTTTTAAGATGCACTGCGACTTTGCTGTAGGTTGCTCCTTGGCTTTTGTGGATGGTAAAACACAGTCCTGTAACTATATGGGAGCCGTTAACCATGCAATGGTCAATTTGCATTAAGTGGCCAGTTGCACCATTTACTAGTCCGTCATTTGTGTCTATATTGACGGTAACCATATACTTTGCCGTTGTTTTTAGCTGAAGAATATATTCTAATCCCTGGGTTTCTAAGGTTTTCATATTTTGGGCCATTCTTAACGTCCTGACTCTATTGCTTTCTGACATATTTGCTGATTTAACAGTATATATGGCAGTTGAAAAAAACTCTTCAGTCTGAATTTGGGCAAGCTTAAAGGTATTAAAGGTATATAATGGGCAACCTCTTCATTAGAGCAGAACAAATGAATAGCGTCATCAGCAACCTCGGTGGGTGAAACAATTTTTTGCCTAAGAAGCTCTACATCTGCGTCTGTCATATTGGCCTCGGACATATTATTTAATGCCAAAGCAAACGCGTGATCGTCCCGTTGTCTCATTATTTCAGTTAACTCAAAAAACTTAAAATTATTCCAAAGGTTAGCTCCGGCAAGAATGTTATAGGGGTTATCCACCGATCCCCAACTGGGCTAAGCTGCTTCAGATCTCCAAACACTATTATTGATTTTCCACCAAAAATTAGATCTTGAGTTCTAAAAATATGTCGAAGTCTTTGATCTAAATACCCAAGCATTTTCGATCCGACCATGGAAATTTCATCAATAATAATTAATTGGATGTCAATTAACTTACAATGAATAGTGTTTAAAGAATCATTACTTAAGGGTCTTAATGGACCCGAAGATTGATTAACAGGAAGGGAGAAAACAGAATGAAGCGTAAGTCCTCCAATCCCAAAAGCAGCTTTTCCAGTAGGAGCACAAAGTAAAACCTTTGCAGAATCAATTGCCCCAGGAAGCTTATTCGCCCGCCACGTTATGGACTGATATATTGTTGAAATCAGCCTACTTTTTCCGACTCCAGCACCTCCACCAACATATTCATAAAAAATGTTCTTTGCTGCAACATTATGCATTACATGGGCGTAATACTGGCGTTGCTTAAAGTTAAGCGACCTAGTAAGGGAGCAAATTGTGTCCTCAGATACCAAAGGAGGAAGTCTAATAAGTTGAAGTTCTCAATCCTCTGGGTTATTTTCAATGTCATCTTGGAGTACATTTACGTTTTGCCCAACGTTTGGTACTGCCAAGGCTCTAAACTCTTCATCTAGGTATTGGGAGGCAAGCCCCTCAGCAAGAGGTCTGTTTGGTTCTCTATCAAAATTTTGCAATTCTTGAAGAGCCCTCTCCAATTCCATATCATCAAACACATCATATTGCTCTTGATTATTTCAAAATTATTTCTGAATGTACTCTCATTGTCATTTGAAATAAGTTCCGATTCCTCACTCCTCCACGGAAAGAAAAGCATTACATGCTCTCTAAAATAATCAGATGGGGAAGAGTTTAATCTAAAGCAATGGCGTTTTCCTCATCTGGTTCCAAGTCGATCGGTTCATCATAATCTTCGTTGGACTTTTCTGTTCGAGAGTTTGACTTGCCGAATTTGTACCAAGCCGCAAATTCTGCAAGACATATTGACTCTAATTGTTCATGCCTTTGTACATACCGATCAAGTAAGTTTTTCTCAAAGATATCAGTGGAGTTTTCAGGAAGCTGTTCTATTTCCCTATTAGATCGCACTATCCGCACTCTTTTATCTGGATGGCAAGTGTTAACAAAAATATTTCCTTCGCTAGCCTCTGACATGTGTAATCCTAAAATGTTGTTGGCTTCTTCTTGGGCAGAAATCTCTGTAGCGTTAATGAACTTGCTCCCGAGATGCTGCAGTTTTCTTTTAACTGAAATATTTCCGTGACTTATTTCAGTCATTGCTTCGCGAAGGAGTTGGATTTGTTAATGTAGTTAACTATATAACTACAACACGCGTACGCATTGTAACGACCTGATTCTTTATTTCTGCTCGCTACGTAAACGTGCGGCTAGCTCAGAGAGGTTGTGAGTTCGTTCCACCAAATTTATATTGAGTGACCGCCCGTGACCAAAGGATAACGCCAGAAATGATTAGGTTGGTGCTGGTTTATTGACTCTCTAAAATATAGCCTTATTGCTATTATTCTGCTGCCCGTTGTCGCTGTCTCCGGCTGCGTTGCTCCTGGCTCGCTGCTGCTCTGCTCCTGGCGTGCTGCTGCGTCGCTCCTGGCCTGCTACTGCGTCGCTTCGGCTTGCTGCTCCGGGTGACTTAGATCGGTACGATTCCGCCAAAACCCTGGATGTTATGCGAGCTTCCCTACCGGGGCCGGCAAGGTGTATCGCCTAGCAGGTGAACCGAAGTTACGCCTTATCGCCTAGCCACCTTTATCGCCTGGCTTCCGGAGTTCAGCCTGGACTTTGTCGGCAAGGTGTATCGCCTAGCAGGTAGAACAAAGTTCTCCCTTATCGCCTAGCCACCTTTATCGCCTGACACCGCGCAAGGACTCCCTAAGCTTGACTTTACCACGACCTGGCACCGTTGGATCTCAGCGTTGTAGCCTCAGCCTTGTAGACTTGTCGTCGTTCGGCGTCTCGACTTTGCGATCTTGATCCTTGGGCACTTCGGTTTCGATGTTTACTTATTTCGCGTTCACGCACTCGCTCTGATTCTCGCACTCGTACTGTCCCGAGCTGCGCTCGCGCCGTCCTTTTTATAGGCGCTGTAGGTGCCGTTATTTCCCTCGGGTCCAAGGTCCACTGAGGTACCGTTAATTCACGGTGTCTCCTCTTTGGGCGGGTCCGAAGTCCGCCAATTTACCGTATGACCCCGTTGCCCTTGCCGGGCGCGGGTCCAAGGTCCATCGAGGTACCGTTAATTCACGGTGTGTCCTCTTTAGGCGGGTCCGAAGTCCGCCAATTCACCGTTTGACCTCGTTGCCCTTGCCATATGAGGGTCCAAGGTCCGAATGTTTCCCGTTTGACCTGGATGCCCTTCATTTCTCCGGCTTTCTCGCCTCCTCCGCTGTTGCTAGGCCGATCTCCTGCATCGGGATTTGTGGGGAGTTTAAGACTCCTCACATTTCCCCCTTCCTTCGGAAATGTAATGAAAGTGGTGACTTTCCCCGCCCTTTATGTTTATACTACTCGAATTCCCCGCCTGACTTGCGTGTTAGATGTTCCCCAGACAGTTCCCCGAAAGACTTAACCTTTCCCCAGACTGCTCTCCTAAACGACTTAACTCGTACAGCTCCTTGAAAGACTTCAACTTTCCCGCGACTGTTTCCCTAAAAGCCTTTTCCATGCAGCTCCTTGAAAGATTATCTCCCCAGACTGTTTCCCTGTTCCCCAGATAGTTCACAGTTCCCATTTCCCAGACAGTTCCCAGTTCCCCATATAGTTCACAGTTCCCTAGATAATTCACAGTTCCCCAGATAGTTCACAGTTCCCATTTCGCAGTTCCCCAGACAGTTCCCTGCGTGAAATTCGAATTTTCCCGCCCAGACATTTCCCCAAACTAAAAGTCACCATTTCGCTTTCCCTCGGTCCGGCAACTCCCTGGAATCTCACCACGATCGCGTTTATCGATTGTGGGTTCCAGTGTTGCCATCGTCGTTGCCTTTTCGTTGTCTTAAGTTGCCATTTGAATTTTTGAACATAGAAATAACCAAATTTTGTTAACCCATCGATCGCAACTATCGATCGACCGCCTATCTCGGCGCCCCCGTCCCTATTACCCATGTCCGGCAACCCGTTACCCAAAAGGTAAATAAACAAACCGATTGTGATTTTTTTAAAACCATTAATGGTTTTTATTAGCCCCTCAGGACTCTTACCACCCCGTTGGACACCCGGATGCGGTAGCGGACGCCGTCTACCACGATGAGTTTGGCCCAGCGGCTGCTACGGGCTCTCCTCTGCTGCCTGTTGGCCTCGGCTGCCACCCTGGGCGGCCACTCTTCCTCGGCCATCTCCTGCCAGCGGCTGCTGTCCGCCGAATGTGGGCGGGACACTGTCGGCCTGGCTGATGGCGACCGCGGCTCCGGGCACGATGTCATCCTGGTGATTTTGGGCGGCCGTGCGGCTGGCTCCCCTGGCGACGGCCACACCCAGGGTCCCTTTTCCAGCCCCTCCGGGTCCCCACCGAGCCGTTTTGTTGGCAATGGCGACGGCGTTGGCACCTACGGCGGCGGTGGAGGCGGTGGTGTCTCCGCTCCGTGCCGTGGTGCCTGGGATGGCCGTGGTGCCTGCGGCGGTGACGGTGGTGGCGGTGGCGGAGTTGATGCCCGGGGCGGCGACGGTGGTGGCGGTGGCGGTGCTGCTCCCCGGGGCGGCGACGGTGGTGGCGGTGGCGGTGCTGCTGCCCGGGGCGGCGACGGTGGTGGCGGTGGCGGTGCTGCTGCCCGGGGCGGCGACGGTGGTGGCGGTGGCGGTGCTGATGCCCGCGACGTCGACGGCAGTGGTGGCGGCTGCGACAGCGGTGGCGACGGCGGTGGAGGTGTTGGTGCTCGCGCGCTGACGAAACCTCGGTTGCCCATGTTTCCGGTTCCGTTATCCGCGGCGGCCTTTGGACTTTCCCTTGCTACGGGCTCCGACGGGTCCCTGCTTTGGTATGCGTTACCCGGTAACGGTATCCGCATCCTAAGACCCTCCCTCTCCCGCTCTCGCGCTCCTATTGCATCTGTGTGAGTTCGATACTGTGTATCGTCCTCTCCCTCTCTTCGGAGTCACAGTGCGTCTCTGCTAAGTCCGACTTCGATCCTTTGTTTTGGCCATCAATTACTTGTTTTTTTAATTGGCTAACGTGGGCGGTTTTTTCTTTGCCAGAATTTTCGTGCCGCAACTTGCATATCACCGGCGAATTAAAATTTATTATCTTAAACGGCCCATCGTACTTTGGTGCCAATTTTGCGGCGAATCCTTCTGCAGCCTTGGACAGATGGTGTTCCTTAGCCCAGACTGTGTCCCCGATGTTTGGCTTCCATGGGTAATAAAAGCAGGCGAATATACTGTGGATTCGGCCACGCTCGTATTCACGGCCAACTGCAGTTCCGGCCACTTTTCGTCCCAAGTCCTCTGGTCTGCCCCTGTGAACTGGGCGATCATAGTTTTCACCGTCCTGTTGGCTCTCTCCGTCGGGTTTTCCTGGGGCGTGTATGGGGCCGTGAACTGGTGTCGGACGCCTAATTCACCCAGGAACTTTTTAAACGCCCTGCTGGTGAACTGAACGCCATTGTCTGTAATCAGTACCTTGGGCACGCCATATCTTGCGAGGATCCGGTCGCGGATCGCCTTTTCTAGAGTTTCCGTCGTTGCCCTGCGCATTGGCACCATTTCGGTCCACTTGGAGAACCTATCTACCAGCACTAGCAGCATAGAATTCCCGTGTTTGGAGCGGGGGCAGTGGTCCGACGAAATCTGCGCACACAGTGGCCCACGGCTCTTCCGGAACTTGGGTCAGCATTTTTCCGGCCGCCTGTAGTTGGCTTGGCTTATATCGTAGGCAGCTCTCGCAGTTTTGCACATATTTCCTTATGTCGCGGTGCATTCCCGGCCAATGGTATCTTGCGGCGACTCTGGCAATTGTTTTCCGACTGCCCATGTGGCCGGCTGTCGGTGAGTTGTGGTTCTCCGACATTACCCGCCGCCTGGACCCCGTTGGCACGCATAGCTTCCAAGATGTGACATCCTCGTTGCCTGCTCTGTGCGGTATGTGGCGATATAGCTGGTCGGCTTCTGTCATGTAGTCTGGATATTTTTGGGGATTTTGGGAAATCTTGCTCCGCATATCCCTTATCTAGTTACACTCGCCGGTTTCCTTGTGCTGTTCCTGTGTTTTTACCCGTCGACACGTTTCTGGCAGTGGCTGTCGTGATAGTGCGTCTGCGACTATATTCAGCTGGCCCTTTCTGTACGCGATCTCGAAGTCATATTGCTGCAGTTCCAGCGCCCATCGTGCGATTCTTCCGGTTGGGCTCTCGATGCTATTCAACCACTTCAGTGCCATATGATCCGTGATCACTTTGAAGTGGTAGCCCTCCAAGTATGGCCTTAACTTGCGTATGGCCCACACAATTGCCAGGCATTCCTTCTCAGTCGCTGAGAAATTTCTCTCAGAACCATTTAGGGACCTACTGGAATACGAGATCACCCTCTCGCCTTGGTCGGAATACTGTGTGAGAATAGCACCGAGCCCGTAATCGCTGGCGTCGGTCTGCAGCACAAATGTCTTTGTGAAATCTGGGTATGCTAAGATGGGGTCTGCTATTAGCCTGGCCTTGACAGCTTCTAACGCCTGTTGATGGTCATCTGTCCATTCCCATTTTGTGCTTTTCCGGAGCAGGCTATTCAACGGATGCACCAACGTTGCAAAATCTGGCACAAAACGCCTGTACCACGACGCCACTCCCAAATATTGTCGTAACTCCTTAACGTTGGCCGGTGGTTTTATTAAGGCAATTGCCGACACCTTTTCTGGGTCTGTTCCGATGCCTTGGTCAGTTATGCGATGCCCCAAGTATTGCAGTTCCTTTCTAAAAAATTTGCATTTTTCCGCATTTACTTTCAGGTTGGCGGCCCTTTGTCTCCTAAACACTTCCTTCAGGTTTTCCATATGCTGTTCGAGCGTTCGTCCGATGACGATAATATCGTCCTGATACGCGAAGGCATGCGGCATCATTTCTGGTCCAATGACTTGATCCAATGCCCGCTGGAATGTTGCCGACGCGGAGTGTAGGCCAAATGGCATCACCTTCCATTGGAACAGGCCCTTCCCTGGTACAGTAAACGCCGTATACTGCCTGCTGTCTGCCTCCAAGGGGATCTGCCAATAACCGTCCTTTAGATCGAGACTGCTGATGTACTTCGCCTCTCGCAGCTGGTCCAGGATGTAATTTATCATCGGCATCGGGTATGCGTCCTTTATGGACCTCGCATTTATCTGCCGGAAATCCACACAAAGCCTCCATTTTCCAGTCTTCTTTCTCACCATGACTATTGGTGAGCTGTAGGGACTCCTGGACGGCTCGATGCATCCTTTTTCCAGCAGCTCGTCTACCTTGGCATTTATCTCACCCTGCATTTTTGGATTTTTAGGGTAGTACCGTTGTTTGACTGGTTGGTCGTCCTTCATGGTGATCCTATGTACGGCCACGTTGGATGTACCATTTATTCCTTCCAGTTCGTCCAACTCGGCTTTTAAAAATCCCTCCACATCCTTTTCCGCAAATCTTTTGGGTGTTTCAACTATTGCCACTGACAGTTTTTCCTCCAGCCATCCTCCTCGTCTATTCTTTGCCGGTATCGACGCGCTGTGTCCTGCGCACTCGACTTCGGCCCCGATTCTGGTGAGGAAATTCCATCCCAATACCAGGGCGTCTATCAGTCCTGGTAAAATCAGCAGCTCCATTGAAATTGTTTTCGTTCCCAGTCCAATTCTGGTCTCCAGCTGTGATCTTATTTCTCCACAGCGACCGTCTGCCATCCGTACTTGCCTTCTCGTGGGTCCGACCCTTCCTGCTGCCTGCAGCCTGTCCGCCAGCTCTTCGCTGATGAAACTCGCCGTGGCGCCGGTATCCACCGTGGCCTTAATCTTACTTTCACCTATGAGCACCGTGGCGGACAGTTGCATTTCTTCCGCCTGCAGGTCGCCCATTAATTTCGAGAGGCAGCACCTTGCGATCCCTGGCCGCCCCTCGGAGTCTGGGGTCGCTGGGCGTTTCCTGACCCGGAACAGCATTGAACCGTCCGAACTCCTATTTTTCCGCATCGCCAGCAGAACGTAAGACGTTGGTTTCGGCATTCCTTCGCCCAGTGGTCTGGACCCCCGCATCTGCGGCAGGCCTGGGTAGGATTTGCCACGTATCCGCCGCGATTGTTTGCCGGTTCGTGGCCGCGCGGCGTACTTCGTGGTTGTGCGTCCGGGTCCTCCTGGCACCGCCTGCACACCGCACCCTGGTCTGGTCTTGGCCTTGGCACTGGGTGGCTCTGCCCTTGCTGCTTGCGGGGATTGTTTTCCAGCTCGAATTTCTCCCGCTGCTGGTCGAGCTCCTCAAATTCGTCAGCCAGCGCCATCAATGTCTCCAAATTTCGACATTCGTATGGACGAACGAACATTCTGAGTGCCGGCGTGCTGTTCTCTTTTATCCTCTCCAGCGTTTCCTTGGTCGACATATTCAGTGGGCGCATCAGGGTCTGCATATCCACCATAAAGTCTTTGAAGCTCTCCCCGTAGGCTTGCTTCCTCTGTCTGACCTGATCCGCCAGCTTCGCCATGTATCCTCGGGGCAGAAAGAAATTTTGGAAGCTGTAGATGAAGTCTCCCCAGGTTTCCCAGTGCTGATTGTTGGCGATGAACCACTTCAAGGCTCTGCCTTGGAGCAGCTCCGGCATTGCTCGTGGGATCTGATTTATGTCGAGACCTTAAGTCACGACTGACCATTCTACTTGCTCCAAGAATTCCAGCGGCTTGTCGTTTCCGTCGTAGCGGAAATTCCACTCCCGGACCTGCTTGGCCACCTTCGCGTAGTCCTGCGTGTGCGTCCTGGAATTCTCCTTTCTTTCCCGGCTATTTTCCCGCTGCCGACTTGCGTGGCTTGCGATGCTCGACATATCCAAGCTCGCTATGAGGCCCTCGGCACTTGCGGTTGTGATTTTAAATTTTGGCGTGGGCATTTTCCGGAATTTCTTTTCCAGGCCGTTACCAAATCGGCGATGTCTGGCTCCTCTGCCGTCTGGTCGACGAAGTCTCCCAGCGTCTTCCTCATCGAATCGACTGAGCCCTCCAGTTCTATTCCTAGAACTTGGCTCACCTCGTCGAAGTCTTCCTTCCTGAGATTATAAATCCAGGACTTCCCCATCTCGGAACTTTTGTTTCCTTGGTCAGGACAATCACTCTTGGGCGCCAGATGTAACGACCTGATTCTTTATTTCTGCTCGCTACGTAAACGTGCGGCTAGCTCAGAGAGGTTGTGAGTTCGTTCCACCAAATTTATATTGAGTGACCGCCCGTGACCAAAGGATAACGCCAGAAATGATTAGGTTGGTGCTGGTTTATTGACTCTCTAAAATATAGCCTTATTGCTATTATTCTGCTGCCCGTTGTCGCTGTCTCCGGCTGCGTTGCTCCTGGCTCGCTGCTGCTCTGCTCCTGGCGTGCTGCTGCGTCGCTCCTGGCTTACCGCTGCGTCGCTCCTGGCCTGCTACTGCGTCGCTTCGGCTTGCTGCTCCGGGTGACTTAGATCGGTACGATTCCGCCAAAACCCTGGATGTTATGCGAGCTTCCCTACCGGGGCCGGCAAGGTGTATCGCCTAGCAGGTGAACCGAAGTTACGCCTTATCGCCTAGCCACCTTTATCGCCTGGCTTCCGGAGTTCAGCCTGGACTTTGTCGGCAAGGTGTATCGCCTAGCAGGTAGCACTTCGGTTTCGATGTTTACTTATTTCGCGTTCACGCACTCGCTCTGATTCTCGCACTCGTACTGTCCCGAGCTGCGCTCGCGCCGTCCTTTTTATAGGCGCTGTAGGTGCCGTTATTTCCCTCGGGTCCAAGGTCCATTGAGGTACCGTTAATTCACGGTGTCTCCTCTTTGGGCGGGTCCGAAGTCCGCCAATTTACCGTATGACCCCGTTGCCCTTGCCGGGCGCGGGTCCAAGGTCCATCGAGGTACCGTTAATTCACGGTGTGTCCTCTTTAGGCGGGTCCGAAGTCCGCCAATTCACCGTTTGACCTCGTTGCCCTTGCCATATGAGGGTCCAAGGTCCGAATGTTTCCCGTTTGACCTGGATGCCCTTCATTTCTCCGGCTTTCTCGCCTCCTCCGCTGTTGCTAGGCCGATCTCCTGCATCGGGATTTGTGGGGAGTTTAAGACTCCTCACAGCATCTAGGATAAATTGAATATCCATGTTTGCCCTATTGAAGCACAAAATATTTTTGTTGTAAGCATTTAACAACCTGTCGGAAAATTTGCGACGAAGAAATATCTGATGTTTTTTTAGGCTGGAGCGAATGGCAAACTTATATTCTTCAAATGTAGTATCAAGGTGGGTCAGGAAAAGGGTAAAATTATTAAAAGTGCCTGCTTCTTCATCGGAACTAGACTTCAAAAGCTCTTTAATTTTTTTAAACAATTCTTTAGAATGTTCAACATTGGTTTCGTTTTCTTCTAATGGATATAAAACCAATGTTTCAGGCATTGGAGGGTATGGCATATTGAAGCGGCAGAATTCCTGGCCACGCAGCTCTCTTAAACATGAAGAGCTGTGCTTATGGCGCTGGTATTGAATGAATTCTTGCAATTCAGGATCTACAAAGTGACCACCAAAACTAAGAAATATAGCGAAAAGACGCTGGCAGCAATGCCATATCCCAAGGTCAACATCTCCTTGTGATTAAAACTAAATTTAAATCCGATCTAGCTAATCAAATCAATTAAAAATGTCGAACGCAAATAAAATATTAACAAGTGCAACCGGTAAAGCCACGAAGCCAAGTCGCGATCGGCAACAAATACAACTAGACGAACGACGGCTGTCTTCTGCACGGAACAATGCTTACATTTCAATTGACTCATCGGAGGCAACAACAAAATTAACGTCACTGACCGCTACCGAAAGAGCCCGCTCACTGTCACCAGCGATTTTATGCTCAAGCAGCGCTGCCGTTACTCAGTCGTGGAGTTCACAATGCCCGTCACCTCTCTCTCTCATCGATGCACCGACTACTTCGGCTTGTGCGCCCACCAGCACTGTACCCTCTCTTACTACAGCAACGTCAACGACAACAACAACTTTAACGTCTGCGGCTACCCAGTGGCCTATCTCAACACCACAAGTAAAACTTTGCTCTACTGACCCTCTTACGAATAATACTCTCGTACAGACGGGGATCGATCGGTATGTACAAATAAAAAGAAAGCTTAGTCCACCAAAAAACGTAAACTCAAATTGGCCAAAAGTACCAAAAACTTTAGGCAACACACGAACATCCGAAAACAGATTTGCCATACTTGGCGAGACCGAAGAAGACAAGGGTCAGGCGCCTCAAGTCATGAAAGCTGTAAAGCCACCGCCAATATATATTAGGAAACACAACAGTGTCGATCTGATTAATAAGCTTAAACAAGTAATCGGGCCTAACCACTTCTATATCAATACCCTAAAAAGAGGAAACATATTAGAAACAAAACTCCAGGTTAACAACGAAGACAACTTCCGTTCTGTAACAAGATATCTCGACAATGAGCTTATAAATTACTACACTTACCAACTAAAAAGTAAGAAAGGCCTACAAGTTGTACTTAAAGGTATAGAATCGACTGTTGCGGTAGCAGAAATAGCTGAAGGCCTCACGGAAAATGGCTTCGACGTTAAGCACATCGTAAACATAGTGAACAGGGATAAAATTCCCCAACCACTGTTTAAGATTGAGCTGGCCCCAGAGACGAAACCTCTAAAGAAAAATGCAGTGCATCCTATTTACAATCTGCAAAATCTCCTTCACCGAAGAATCACCGTAGAGGAACCGCATAAGCGGAACGGCCCCGTACAGTGTACAAACTGCCAGGAGTTCGGGCATACAAGAACCTACTGCACCCTGCGTCCAGTTTGTGTCGCCTGTGGAGATTTGCATTGCATTGAAGCATGCCTGGGAAACAAAGAAGACTCTACTCTGAGGAAATGCAGTAATTGTGGGGGAAATCATACTGCCAACTACCGGGGCTGTCCCGTCTACAAAGAACTCAAGAGCCGCCTAAATCAGAGACGCAGTAATCCACTCGCGGCTCAACACTCTGCCCAACCAAACATCTTCACCCCATCAACAACCACTCCTGGTGTCTCCTTTGCCAACGCACTCCGCTACCCTGGAATCTCACAAACATCTACCGCCCAACCTGCAGCATTGCGTCCACAGCCACCCATATCAAACCTAAATGATTTTCCGCTCTTAAGCCAAAATGGCCAAACAACAAGTCAACCTTCTACGCAGCAAAAACAAACACTTAGCGGTCTAGAATCTACACTAGCTACTCTTGCAAACGTCATGATGACGATTCAAAGTTCCCTTCAAGAACTACTGCGAAACCAGAGCCTTCTAATGGAACTGCTGATCAAACAAAAGTCTGTATAAATGGACTCCTTAAGAATATGCTTCTGGAACGCAAACGGCGTTTCCCGGCACAAAAACGAACTCCTACAGTTCCTAAACAGCCACAATATCGATATCATGCTACTTTCTTAAACCCATCTAACTAATAAAAACTACTTCCATATCATCGGATATATATTCCACGCGACCAACCACCCGGACGGTAAAGCACACGGAGGTACCGGTATACTCATAAAACAACGCATAAAACATCATCCCTTGGAGACATTCGCTACTAACTACCTGCAGGCCACATCCCTACGTATAAACCTAATTGGCGGCCCACTTACCCTATCCGCCATATATTGCCCCCCACGCTTCAGTATTGCAGAAAATGAGTTTATGAATTTCTACAACTCACTAGGACGCTGCTTTATAGCTGCCGGTGATTATAACTCAAAGCATCCCCACTGGGGATCTCGTCTTATCAACCCCAAAGGCCGCCAATTATACAACGCTATTATCACTCCTGGAAATGCGCTTGACTTTGTCTCACCAGCTAGGCCTACATACTGGCCCACAGATCCAAATAAACAACCTGACATTATCGATTTCGCTGTTATTAGAAGAGTCTCGCACAGGCTGATAAACATAAAAACCTTAGAAGAGCTTACATCGGACCATTCGCCAGTTCTCCTCTGTCTATCTGAACAGCCGCAGCTTCTGGAACGCCCCCAACATCTAACATCAAACAAAACAAACTGGCTGAAGTACAAAAAATATGTAAGTGCACACATCGAACTTGATCCTGAAATTTCCTCTGAATCTGACATTGACAAGTCGCTTAAACACCTCACGGACGTAATGTCCTCTGCCGCCAAACATTCTACGCCAGAACCCTCATCCACAAACCCGCTAAGAACTGGACGCTCAAGTATCCAGATCAAGTCTCTCCTACTTGAAAAACGTAGACTTCGCAGAGACTGGCAGACTCATCGGTCCCCAGCTACTAAGAAAAGACTTAATGAAGCATCTCGAAAATTTTCGAAGGCCCTCTCTACCGAAAAGAACCAGGCCCAACGGGCCTACATTGCGAAACTATCCCCGACGGGTAATAAATTCCCACTATGGAGAGCGCACCCAAACATGCAACCAATAGATCCCAATTGGCCAATTCGATCACAAACAGGTGCCTGGGCGCGCAGTGACGAAGAAAGAGCTAACACCTTTGCCCATCACTTGGAAAACGTCTTCAAGCCCCACCCGCCATCCAACCAATTCACTCTACCGAATGTCTCGCTAGCGTCGCCGTCCTCCACAGTTACCCTTGAAACCAGCACAATACTTAAGGCTATTAAAGAACACATAAACCCAAAAAGGCTCCTAGTCACGATTTTATTTCTCCAAAAATGATAATTGAATTACCTGCATGCGCAGTTAGATGCATCGCATTTATATTTAACTCAATATTGAAATGGGGCTACTTTCCTGACCAATGGAAAAAGTCTGTCATTACAATGATCCCGAAGCCAGGAAAAGACAAATCCCAGCCTTCCTCGTACCGGCCCATCAGTCTGCTCCCATGTCTATCAAAGCTATTTGAAAAACTGCTTCTTGTTCATCTAGTAACACATCTTCAAAACAACAGAACGATCCCTCTGCACCAATTCGGATTTAGGGAAAAGCATGGAACTATCGAACAGGTAAACCGCTTAACAACTGAAATTCGCACGGCTTTCGAACACAAGCAATATTGCAGTGCCTTATTTCTGGACGTATCACAGGCATTTGATCGCGTCTGGATCGACGGTCTGGTATACAAAATCAAAACCCTCCTACCGGAAAACACTCACAAGTTGCTTGAGTCATACCTCAGAAACAGAGTTTTCACCGTGAGATGTAAAACCTTTACTTCAACCATCCGTAACATCGAAGCTGGAGTACCCCAAGGAAGTGTGCTTGGACCAATCTTGTACATCCTTTACACGGCAGACATTCCAACAAGCCGCCAGACCCTCATCTCAACCTTTGCTGACGACACTGCCATTGTCAGCCGATCGAAATGCCCAAAAACAGCTACAGCCCATTTAAAAGAACACCTGGTAGCTGTAGAAAAATGGCTCGCAGACTGGCGTATCAAAGTCAATGAGCAAAAGTGTAAGCACATTACATTTACACTAAACTTGTCGAAATGCCCACCACTGACGCTAAACAACAAGCCGGTTCCACAAGCAGACGAAGTCACCTATCTCGGCATACACCTAGACAGGAGGCTTACCTGGAGAAAGCATATAGAAGCAAAGAAGACCCATTTAAAACTAAATGCCAGCAGCCTTCACTGGCTCATGAACTACCCCCTTCCACTCGAATATAAAGTACTTCTGTATAACTCGTGCTTAAAGCCGATCTGGACCTACGGTTCCGAGCTCTGGGGAAACGCAAGCAGCAGCAATATAGAAATTATTCAAAGAGTACAATCAAAGACCCTACGAACAATAACTGGAGCCCCCTGGTACATCCGCAATGCAAACATCCAGAGAGACCTGGATATAAATCCCGTAAAAGAAGAAATTGTTTCCAGAAAAATTAAATATGAAGCCAGATTATCAAATCACCCAAACCTGCTTGCCAGACAACTCAACCGGCTAAGCTATCATTCCCGTCTACAGCGGAATGATTTCCCATCCCTTTTTCAATAACATAAGTTAACGTAACATAGATTAAGATTTGAAAACTTATTGTTAGTCTCTTAAGTAATAGAGAAGATCCAATAAATAAGAATAAAGTATAAAAAAAAAAAAAAGGATCTTCTCCGCTAGTAGTAATAAACCGATCAACAAAACTTATAACTTGATCGCAATTCTCTGCTCCGTCCAGCCTTGGAGCTTCAGAAAGCCAGTACATGCCATGAGAGTGTGGCGATCCCCTGTGCTGAAACTCGATCCTCCAATAATAGTGGACTAGGGTATATTCGCCAAATATCTCAGAACTTTTGAAAACTTTCAGCAATTGTCGGAGCCAGTAGTCAAAGTAACGGGAGCATGTTACTGGGTCAGATCGGATTAAGCGAGCTTTTTCGGTACTCGAAAGAGCTGCCGCTTCGTCCTCATTTATATTTTTGCCATCCACCAAAAGAGAAATAATAACTATCAGCTCATTCCATCTAGATTCAGCAGCGGAAAGAGTTATGAAAAATGTAGGCAACCCAAATTGTCTTATCAGGGCTATAACTTTTTTTTTTCAGCCTCCCAATGAGCTGGAGCGGACCGTAGACCTTTCAGAATATGATACCCGCCGTCATTCTGTACAAGTCTGCCAACAAATGATTCATCCCTTATATTTGCAGCAGTTACCGCACCTGACTTTTTTCGTAGGGCGATGGAAATTGTGTTTTGAATTCGCTGCATCTCATAAAACTTGTACATATAAAGGACTTTAGGTACCACTGCACAACGACGGTCGTAGAAACGAATCTGTGATCTAGCTTTCTTAGCATAGGTCACATTGGCCTTAAATATTTCACCGCAAGATATAGTTGGGAACGAAAGTTCTTCCGCATCTTCATTTAGGGTTAGGTTTGTTGGACGGCGGCCTTCCCCAGGGGCCAAAACAATACGTTCGAGCTCAGTATTGTTATTTTCTAATAAAGTTTCATGACCGCTGGATTTCGCTCTTCTTCTTGTTGATCAATTTGTTGAGAATAAACTGTTGTCGCAATAGTTGTTCAACTTCTTCTCGATCAGATTCATCTGCGATAAAAGGTAATTCTTCCCTATCGCCAACTTGGTTAAGCCAATCATTATCAAATATGATATTGTGTTTTCTGTACAGTTCAGTGTTAACTAAATACCGTACAGCTTCAAGGACCCGAGCTGGTCGAATAGTTTCTGTCATAAAATTATGGGAGTATTCCAGTTTCTGTTAAGGTGAACTTGGATTACATGTGTGGAATTAAACGATCGGGGAAGCGCACTTACAGTGTCTGGGACAGAAATAGGAACATTTACCACCGCTCCTCTTATTCCGCATTGCCTTTCATATACTAGGGAGATAATGCGCATAAACGGAATTCGAGGAGAAATAAGGCGCTCTTCCAGACACGTTAAGTTTTTAAGGCACTCCGGAATTTCTGGAAAGTCTAAGCCATTGGAAAGCCAAAGAGATGGTAGTCTGCCTTTGGAAACAGCTTGACGGCATGTACTGCAAAATAGATGTATACCGGACGGACTCGGAAATTTCCTACTTAAATAAAATGAGTTGCCTACGTTCATATTGGGGAACTTAGAAGATATAAGAAATTGATTCAAACCACTTACCTGGGATGGAAACCATATTTCTCCACAGCATGTACATATTTTTGTTGGTCCGTCCTTAATGCTTCGCGCTCCCTCCAGGTAGCGCGATTAGCAGTATTTTGCGACTGCTGTCGTCGGCGCTCCTCGGAGTTTGCCCTGGCAAGAGCGTGCGCTATAGCGTCCTGTTCTCGCTCTGGCCTGCGATTTTCTTCATCCCTCCAGGTAGCGCGATTAGCAGTATTTTGCGACTGCTGTCGTCAGCGCTCCTCGGAGTTAGCCCTGGCTAACGCGTGCGCTGCAGTGTTTAGCGTCTGCTGTCGTTGACGCTCTTCGGAGTTAGCCCTGACTAACTCGTGCTCTGCAGTGTTTAGCGACTGCTGTCGTCGGCGCTCCTCAGATTTAGTCCTGGCAAGAGCGTGCGCTGCAGTGTTCAGTGCGCGTTCCCTAGCTCGAACTCGATCACTACGCCTTCTGACAAGGCGTGCTGCCGTATTTCGCGTGCGTGCTTCCTCAGCTAGTTCCAAATTACTTGCGCGGGTCTCGGCAATATGCAAGGCATTTCGGGTCCTTATCTGCGGTGCATTTTGACTATATTGGGCTCGGCTGCGCCTTAGTGCGGCTTGGCGGCGTTGTTCCTGAGATAAAGAAGATACGCGTGGTATTTTCTTTATTTTGCTGTTTAAAAAATCGTATAAATAAAAATATAAAGGGATTATACGTGTTTGTTATTAAAAAATTTTAAATTCAGGGAATTTTGAAATTGTGTCTAATAATATGATAAATTTATGTACGCTTCAATCTTAAGCCCCGTATTTGGTTTACGGTTGATACATACATAATTTTATATTTTTCTGATAGATAGACAAAATACTGCAATTGTTATTATTAAATTGTGGAAAAATATAATGTGTATTAAAACAGCAAAGGGAGACAGAAAATTCTGACAGTTTTAACAAATTAACGGAAACCTACCAATTATCAATTGTAGGAGATATCACTTTACGCACTTTTTAATTTAATTTTTCACTTTTGAATAACAAAAAGTACACAATACAAGTAATATTGGCTTACACAGAAACAGGTTGTTATTCGGCGACTGTTATTTACAGTCTAATCCATGGATTAGGCATACGTGTCAATATAAATGCTGGTACCTGTTGACAACACAAAGGTCAACCCTTTTTCTCACGAGGAATCCCATAGTGCAGAAAGGTGCAGGTAACTACTTTGATTATGCAATTAAAGGATTGTGTACGTGTACATTAGTGAATCAGATTCCTGACCTTTTGACCTGTATGATGTAAATCAAGAATTGGAAAAGTTTAGGTAGACTGGGTTGCAATATGAAATCAAACTATCGGGTTGTATATACCTGCCCTTGATTCATAAATATAAAAGGTGAATTTCTGTATGGGCGTTACTTAATATTCAGTAACCTTTGCATAAGCCTTATTATCTGTATTATTCATAACCTGCAGTAGGTAGGGTTACAAATAAATATAAAATAAAACTATCAGAGAAACCCTTAACCAGTCGTGGGGGTATCAAACTTTAATATAAAAAGACCTTTGTAAAATAGATGACAGATGTTTTGTATATTTAAAATAAAAAAATAACTGAATCTGCAATGCCAATCTTATTTGCGAGATCTATATGATTTGTATACAATCTTAAAACATATGATTTTTCCAAAAATGTCAGTAAATGTTTCAAAACGCTTAAGTTGTGTTGATTTGCCTGTTATTTAGTGATCATTCTAAGGCATCTATATGATATAGTCTTAAAATTTTTATAAAATTAAAACTATTATTCTGAGATTGCTGAAATTTACTATACCTTGGAGTATATGGAAATATTTTAGGAAACGACGAACTGACGGAAGTGGCTAATTCGAATCGCCTGATATAACAATGAAGCTAGGTCGATTTTACTCTCAAGTTTTCGGTCATTTCTATGAAAGCTATATGATATTATTGTCCGATTTCAATAAAAACAAGAAAGGAAAGCTAACTTCGGACGGAACCGAAGAATATTCTGTAAATTATATTCTTCAAAATTATTCATATGATGTATTCTTAATACTCATAAAAAGTCCCAACTTCATAACTTTAAAAACACAAAAGTTATGCCAGTTCCAATCGTTCAGTTATATGGCAGCTATAGGATATAGTCGGCCGATCCTTATGAAATTTGGTAGGTCGGATTAATTGGCCAAAAATAAAACTCATAGAAAATCCCAACTTCCTAACTTTATGGCATTTCCAAACAGTCAGTTATATGGCGGCTATAGGATATAGTCGCCTGATCCGGCTCGTTCCGACTTATATACTACCTGCAATAGAAAGACAACTTTTGGGAAAGTTTCAAGCAGATAGCTTTAAAACTGAGGGACTAGTTTGCGTAGAAAAAAAAGATTAGCTATACGTAATTAATTTCATTTTTAAATAGCGGATGTAGTATGTACTTGTCTGATTGGCAGCAACTTTTACCGTGAGCAAGGTATATATAAATAAATTAGATAAATTGCATAGTTTCATGCCAATAGCTTTTATACTGCAAAATTGTCATATACAAATAGGAAAAAAAGGGATATTTTCGCAGCCTTTAACAATTTTTTCCTTTGGAAGCTATACGATATAGACGTCCAATCGGCAAGCGCTTTTACCCTGATCAAGGTATGCGTAAATAAATAAGACTTGGAAAAATGTATGTCAATAGCTTATACATTGCGCGAAATATTCTAAAAAACATGACATTTTGACCGATTTCACCGTATTGTTCCTGTGGGAGCTATAGGATATAGACGTCCGATCAGCACGCGCTTTTACCTTGATGAAGGAATGCATAATTATATGAAATCAAATACTAAATATATATATGAAATACATTTTGTGTAATTATATATAAAACAAGAGAGAACGCTATAGTCGAATGCCCCGAATATCAGATACCTGTTACTCATTTAAAGGGAGTGCGAGGGAGATGGAGATAGAAACTTTGATCACGCATAACTTTTTAACGAATGGTCCGATTTGAAAAAATTCTTCTACATTTCGATAGGTATTGATAAACACAATAAAACTGCATTTTTACTTTTCCGAAATATTTAAATTTTTAAAATCGTATATAAGCGATTGTGGGCGTTAAAGGGGGCGTGTCACCATTTTGAAACAAACTTGCGCTGCGTAGGAACTTCTAAAATCTACATGCATAATGCCAATCTTCTAGCTTTTATAGTTTCCGAGATCTCACCGTTCATACGGACACACAGACAGACAGACAGACGGACAGACAGACGGACAGACGGACAGACGGACAGACGGACTCGGCTAGTGATCCTGATCAAGAATATATATACTTTATAGGGTCGGAAGCATGACATTTTGACCGATTTCACCGTATTGTTCCTATGGGAGCTATAGGATATAGGCGTCCGATCACCTTTATCAATGTATGCATAAAAAAATACGATTTGGAAAGATTCATGTCAATAGCTTGTATAGTGCGCGAAATATCCTAAAAATCATTAAATTATAACCGCTTTTACCTATGGTTTGTTCCTATGGGAGCATAAAAAAATAAGATTTGGTAAGATATCTTCCATTCTTGCAAGTTATATCCGTTTATTCCTATGGGAGCTATAGGATATAGACATCCGATCGGGGCGGTTTTCAAATTTGATCTGCGTACACTTGTTTTAGGACGACTGTGAAAGTTTCAGATCGCTAGCTGGTAAACTGAGCTCGCAAACGGTATTGAAACAGACGGACAGACGGACGGACGGACAGACGGACAGACGGACATGGCTATATCGACTCCCCTATTGATCCTGATCAAGAATATATATACTTTATAAGGTCGGAATCGTCTCCTTCACTGCGTTACAAACTTCTGACCAAAATTATAATACCCTCTGCAAGGGTATACAAATAAAGTTTTCTGTAATTATACATAAAAATAAAAAAAAGATTAGCTATACATAATTAATTTCATTTTTAAATAGCGGATGTAGTATGTACTTGTCTGATTAGCAGCACCTTTTACCCTTACATAAATAAATTAGAAAAATTGCTTAGTTTCATGCAAATAGCTTTTATACTGCAAAATTGTCATATACAAATAGGAAACAAGAGAGAACGCTATAGTCGAGTGCCTCGACTATTAGATACCCGTTACTCAGCTAAACAACTTAATATAAATATGCCTTGTATGTTTTTCGCCGCTCGAATTAGCTCCCGATTTTTATGTTAAAATCGGTACCCAGGGAACACCACGTGGAGGCCGTTGATTTGCAACGGGGTCTTTCAAACCAAAATAAAATTTGGGGACCTACGAGTCGACTTGAGTTGCCAAACTTTATTCAAGTTTGGAATCTCCATGTTCCCCAAAATTTTGTTTATCCGTAACATACGGAAGGCATACTTATGTACTTACTACTAATACTACTAATACTTATTTGACCTTACTAATTAGTTTTTTTTTGGGTCTTTTTTTAATAAAAGTTCTTCCGCATCTTCATCTAGGGTTAGGTTTGTTGGACGGCGGCCTTCCCCAGGGGCCAAAACAATACGTTCGAGCTCAGTATTGTTATTTTCTAATAAAGTTTCATGACCGCTGGATTTCGCTCTTTTTCTTGTTGATCAATTTGTTGAGAATAAACTGTTGTCGCAATAGTTGTTCAACTTCTTCTCGATCAGATTCATCTGCGATAAAAGGTAATTCTTCCCTATCGCCAACTTGGTTAAGCCAAACATTATCAAATATGATATTGTGTTTTCTGTACAGTTCAGTGTTAACTAAATACCGCACAGCTTCAAGGACCCGAGCTGGTCGAATAGTTTCTGTCATAAAATTATGGGAGTATTCCTTTTAAGGTGAACTTGGATTACATGTGTGGAATTAAACGATCGGGGAAGCGCATTTATAGTGTCTGGGACAGAAATAGGAACATTTACCACCGCTCCTCTTATTCCGCATTGCCTTTCATATCCTAGGGAGATAATGCGCATAAACGGAATTCGAGGAGAAATAAGGCGCTCTTCCAGACACGTAAAGTTTTTAAGGCACTCCGGAATTTCTGGAAAGTCTAAGCCATTGAAAAGCCAAAGAGATGGTAGTCTGCCTTTGGAAACAGCTTGACGGCATGTACTGCAAAATAGATGTATACCGGACGGACTCGGAAATTTCCTACTTAAATAAAATGAGTTGCCTACGTTCACATTGGGGAACTTAGAAGATATAAGAAATTGATTCAAACCACTTACCTGGGATGGAAACCATGTTCCTCCACAGCATGTACATATTTTTGTTGGTCCGTCCTTAATGTTTCGAAGATATTGTTCCCGCGCAGTGTTTCGGCTCCTCCGGCTCTGTAATTCCCGTTGATCCTCCCTTTCATCTGCGGAAAGTTCAGCTCTAGCAGCAATATTTCGATGCGACTGCCTTAAAGATTCCGCCTGACGATTTTGTGTACTGCTCCTATATGTGATTAATCTTTCCGCGGCCATTTCCTGAATTTGAAGTCTCCGCTGTAGGCGTGTCTTCCGGCTACGCAATGTGTTATAGTGCTGCTGATGCGCACGAGCTATGGGGTTATTCCTAACGATCCTGTGAGCATCAGCGTCCTTTACGCGCTCTGGCCTGCGATTTTCTTCATCGGCCCTCCAGGTAGCGCGATTAGCAGTATTTTGCGACTGCTTTCGTCGGCGCTCCTCGGAGTTTGCCCTGGCTAACGCGTGCGCTGCAGTGTTTCGGTCCTGCTGTCGTCGACGTTCCTCGGAGTTGGCTTTGGCCTGAGCGTGAGCTATAGCGTCTTGTTCCGGCTCTGGCCTGCGATTTTCTTCATCGGCCCTCCAGGTAGCGCGATTAGCAGTATTTTGCGACTGCTGTCGTCGGCGCTCCTCGGAGTTTGCCCTGGCAAGAGCGTGCGCTATAGCGTCCTGTTCTCGCTCTGGCCTGCGATTTTCTTCATCCCTCCAGGTAGCGCGATTAGCAGTATTTTGCGACTGCTGTCGTCAGCGCTCCTCGGAGTTAGCCCTGGCTAACGCGTGCGCTGCAGTGTTTAGCGTCTGCTGTCGTTGACGCTCTTCGGAGTTAGCCCTGACTAACTCGTGCGCTGCAGTGTTTAGCGACTGCTGTCGTCGGCGCTCCTCAGATTTAGTCCTGGCAAGAGCGTGCGCTGCAGTGTTCAGTGCGCGTTCCCTAGCTCGAACTCGATCACTACGCCTTCTGACAAGGCGTGCTGCCGTATTTCGCGTGCGTGCTTCCTCATGCAAGGCATTTCGGGTCCTTATCTGCGGTGCATTTTGACTATATTGGGCTCGGCTGCGCCTTAGTGCGGCTTGGCGGCGTTGTTCCTGAGATAAAGAAAATACGCGTGGCATTTTCTTTATTTTGCTGTTTAAAAAATCGTATAAATAAAAATATAAAGGGGTTATACGTGTTTGTTATTACAAAATTTTAAATTCAGGGAATTTTAAAATTTTGTCTAATACTATAATAAATTTATGTACGCTTCAATTTTAAGCCCCGTATTTGGTTTACGGTTGATACATACATAATTTTATAATTTTCTGATAGATAGACCAAATACTGCAATTGTTATTATTAAATTGTGAAAAAATTTAATGTGTATTAAAACAGCAAAGGGAGACAGAAAATTCGGACAGTTTTAACAAATTAACGGAATCTTACCAATTATCAATTGTAGGAGATATCACATTAAATCACTTTACGCACTTTTTAATTTAATTTTTAACTTTTGAATAACAACAAGAGAGAACGCAGTATTTTGCGACTGCTGTCGTCGGCGCTCCTCGGAGTTAGTACTGGCTAACGCGTGCGCTGCCGTGTTTAGCGTCTGCTGTCGTTGACGCTCTTCGGAGTTGGCCCTGACTAATGCGTGCGCTGCAGTGTTTAGCGACTGATGTCGTCGGCGCTCCTCGGATTGTGTCCTGGCAAGAGCGTGCACTGCAGTGTTCAGTGCGCGTTCCTAAGCTCGAACTCGAGCAGCACGCCATCTGTCAAGTTGTGCTGCCGTATTTCGCGGGCGTGCTTCCTCAGCTAGTTCCAAATTACTTGCGCGGGTCTCGGCAATATGCAAGGCATTCCGGGACCTAATCTGCGGTGCATTTTGACTATGTTGGGCTCGGCTGCGCCTTAGTGCGGCGTTGTTCCTGAGATAAAGAAGATACGCGTGGTATTTTCTTTATTTTGCTGTTTAAAAAATCGTATAAATAAAAATATAAAGGGATTATACGTGTTTGTTATTAAAAAATTTTAAATTCAGGGAATTTTGAAATTGTGTCTAATAATATGATAAATTTATGTACGCTTCAATCTTAAGCCCCGTATTTGGTTTACGGTTGATACATACATAATTTTATAATTTTCTGATAGATAGACAAAATACTGCAATTGTTATTATTAAATTGTGGAAAAATATAATGTGTATTAAAACAGCAAAGGGAGACAGAAAATTCGGACAGTTTTAACAAATTAACGGAAACCTACCAATTATCAATTGTAGGAGATATCACTTTACGCACTTTTTAATTTAATTTTTCACTTTTGAATAACAAAAAGTACACAATACAAGTAATATTGGCTTACACAGAAACAGGTTGTTATACGGCGACTGTTATTTACAGTCTAATCCATGGATTAGGCATACGTGTCAATATAAATGCTGGTACCTGTTGACAACACAAAGGTCAACCCTTTTTCTCACGAGGAATCCCATAGTGCAGAAAGGTGCAGGTAACTACTTTGATTATGCAATTAAAGGATTGTGTACGTGTACATTAGTGAATCAGATTCCTGACCTTTTGACCTGTATGATGTAAATCAAGAATTGGAAAAGTTTAGGTAGACTGGGTTGCAATATGAAATCAAACTATCGGGTTGTATATACCTGCCCTTGATTCATAAATATAAAAGTTAAGGGTTTCTACGATAGGTTGTTTAAATTAAGGTGACTTTCTGTATGGGCGTTACTTAATATTCAGTAACCTTTGCATAAGCCTTATTATCTGTATTATTCATAACCTGCAGTAGGTAGGGTTACAAATAAATATAAAATAAAACTATCAGAGAAACCCTTAACCAGTCGTGGGGGTATCAAACTTTAATATAAAAAGACCTTTGTAAAATAGATGACAGATGTTTTGTATATTTAAAATAAAACAAGAGAGAACGCTATAGTCGGGTGCCCCGACTATCAGATACCCGTTACTCAGGTAATGGGAGTGCGAGGGAGATGGAGATAGAAATTTTGATCACGCATAACTTTTTAACGAATGGTCCGATTTCAAAAATTTCTTCTACATTTCGATAGGTATTGATAAACACAACAAAACTGCATTTTTACTTTTCCGAAATATTTAAATTTTTAAAATCGTATATATACGATTGTGGGCGTTAAAGGGGGCGTGGCACCATTTTGAAACAAACTTGCGCTGCGTAGGAACTTCTTAAATCTACATGCAAAATGCCAATCTTCTAGCTTTTATAGTTTCCGAGATCTCAGCGTTCATACGGACGGACAGACAGACGGACAGACAGACGGACAGACAGACGGACAGACGGACATGGCTATATCGACTCGGCTAGTGACCCTGATCAAGAATATATATACTTTATAGGGTCGGAAACGCTTCCTTCTAGCTGTTACATACTTTTGCACGAATACCGTATTTTACTCTACGAGTAACGGGTATAAAAATAACTGAATCTGCAATCTGGGAATCTGTTGAAAGGAAAAGATTATGTCAGTATGCCAATCTTATTTGCGAGATCTATATGATTTGTATACAATCTTAAAACATATGATTTTTCCAAAAATGTCAGTAAATGTTTCAAAACGCTTAAGTTGTGTTGATTTGCCTGTTATTTAGTGATCATTCTAAGGCATCTATATGATATAGTCTTAAAATTTTTATAAAATTAAAACTATTATTCTGAGATTGCTGAAATTTACTATACCTTGGAGTATATGGAAATATTTTAGGAAACGACGAACTGACGGAAGTGGCTAATTCGAATCGCCTGATATAACAATGAAGCTAGGTCGATTTTACTCTCAAGTTTTCGGTCATTTCTATGAAAGCTATATGATATTATTGTCCGATTTCAATAAAAACAAGAAAGGAAAGCTAACTTCGGACGGAACCGAAGAATATTCTGTAAATTATATTCTTCAAAATTATTCATATGATGTATTCTTAATACTCATAAAAAGTCCCAACTTCATAACTTTAAAAACACAAAAGTTATGCCAGTTCCAATCGTTCAGTTATATGGCAGCTATAGGATATAGTCGGCCGATCCTTATGAAATTTGGTAGGTCGGATTAATTGGCCAAAAATAAAACTCATAGAAAATCCCAACTTCCTAACTTTATGGCATTTCCAAACAGTCAGTTATATGGCGGCTATAGGATATAGTCGCCTGATCCGGCTCGTTCCGACTTATATACTACCTGCAATAGAAAGACAACTTTTGGGAAAGTTTCAAGCAGATAGCTTTAAAACTGAGGGACTAGTTTGCGTAGAAAAAAAAGATTAGCTATACGTAATTAATTTCATTTTTAAATAGCGGATGTAGTATGTACTTGTCTGATTGGCAGCAACTTTTACCGTGAGCAAGGTATATATAAATAAATTAGATAAATTGCATAGTTTCATGCCAATAGCTTTTATACTGCAAAATTGTCATATACAAATAGGAAAAAAAGGGATATTTTCGCAGCCTTTAACAATTTTTTCCTTTGGAAGCTATACGATATAGACGTCCAATCGGCAAGCGCTTTTACCCTGATCAAGGTATGCGTAAATAAATAAGACTTGGAAAAATGTATGTCAATAGCTTATACATTGCGCGAAATATTCTAAAAAACATGACATTTTGACCGATTTCACCGTATTGTTCCTGTGGGAGCTATAGGATATAGACGTCCGATCAGCACGCGCTTTTACCTTGATGAAGGAATGCATAATTATATGAAATCAAATACTAAATATATATATGAAATACATTTTGTGTAATTATATATAAAACAAGAGAGAACGCTATAGTCGAATGCCCCGAATATCAGATACCTGTTACTCATTTAAAGGGAGTGCGAGGGAGATGGAGATAGAAACTTTGATCACGCATAACTTTTTAACGAATGGTCCGATTTGAAAAAATTCTTCTACATTTCGATAGGTATTGATAAACACAATAAAACTGCATTTTTACTTTTCCGAAATATTTAAATTTTTAAAATCGTATATAAGCGATTGTGGGCGTTAAAGGGGGCGTGTCACCATTTTGAAACAAACTTGCGCTGCGTAGGAACTTCTAAAATCTACATGCATAATGCCAATCTTCTAGCTTTTATAGTTTCCGAGATCTCACCGTTCATACGGACACACAGACAGACAGACAGACGGACAGACAGACGGACAGACGGACATGGCTAGATCGACTCGGCTAGTGATCCTGATCAAGAATATATATACTTTATAGGGTCGGAAGCACTTCCTTCTAGCTGTTACATACTTTTGCACGAATACAATATACCCTTTTACTCTACGAGTAACGGGTATAACGAGGACGGAAGCTAACTTCGGCAAGCCGAAGTTTTAATACCCTTGCAGACTTTGCCGAACTTGCTAAAAGTGAAAAAGCAGCGAAAGGAATAAGGTATACATAAGTAAACAAGATTTGCATCGTTTCAAGTCAATTGCTTTTATACTGCAAAAATGTCATTTACAAATAGAAAAAAAGGGATACTTTCGCAATTTTTCCTATCTCCTTTAAGATATATACTAATCAAGATATGCGTAAATAAATAAGAATTGGAAAAATTTATAATAGTAGCTTACACACTGCGCGAAATATTCTGATAATCATAAAATTTGGACCGATTTCACCCTATTGTTCCTATGGGAGCTATAGGATATAGGCGTCCGATCGGCACGCGCTTTCACCTTTATCAATGTATGCATAAAAAATACGATTTGGAAAGATTCATGTCAATAGCTTGTATACTGCGCGAAATATCCTAAAAATCATTAAATTATAACCGCTTTTACCTATGGTTTGTTCCTATGGGAGCATACAAAAATAAGATTTGGTAAGATATCTTCCATTCTTGCAAGTTATATCCGTTTATTCCTATGGGAGCTATAGGATATAGACATCCGATCGGGGCGGTTTTCAAATTTGATCTGCGTACACTTGTTTTAGGACGACTGTGAAAGTTTCAGATCGCTAGCTTGTAAACTGAGCTCGCAAACGGTATTGAAACAGACGGACAGACGGACAGACGGACGGACGGACGGACGGACAGACGGACAGACGGACATGGCTATATCGACTCCCCTATTGATCCTGATCAAGAATATATATACTTTATAAGGTCGGAATCGTCTCCTTCACTGCGTTACAAACTTCTGACCAAAATTATAATACCCTCTGCAAGGGTATAAAAATAAAGTTTTCTGTAATTATACATAAAAATAAAAAAAAGATTAGCTATACATAATTAATTTCATTTTTAAATAGCGGATGTAGTATGTACTTGTCTGATTAGCAGCACCTTTTACCCTTACATAAATAAATTAGAAAAATTGCTTAGTTTCATGCCAATAGCTTTTATACTGCAAAATTGTCATATACAAATAGGAAACAAGAGAGAACGCTATAGTCGAGTGCCTCGACTATTAGATACCCGTTACTCAGCTAAACAACTTAATATAAATATGCCTTGTATGTTTTTCGCCGCTCGAATTAGCTCCCGATTTTTATGTTAAAATCGGTACCCAGGGAACACCACGTGGAGGCCGTTGATTTGCAACGGGGTCTTTCAAACCAAAATAAAATTTGGGGACCTACGAGTCGACTTGAGTTGCCAAACTTTATTCAAGTTTGGAATCTCCATGTTCCCCAAAATTTTGTTTATCCGTAACATACGGAAGGCATACTTATGTACTTACTACTAATACTACTAATACTTATTTGACCGTACTAATTAGTTTTTTTTTGGGTTTTTTTTTAATAAAAAAAAATTATGTTTAATTTAAGTATATACATAATATAAAAAAATGTTGCATGCAACTATTTAATTTTTTTTAGGGTTTTTTGTTTTATTTAATTTATTATAAAATTTTATTTAGTTACTATAAATAATATTTAGCATGCAACTATTTAATTTTTTTTGTTTTTTGATTTTTTGTTTAATTTAAATATATATTTGTTTAATTTAAATATATACATACTATAAAAAAAATTGTGCATGCAACTATTTAATTTTTTTGGGTTTTTTGTTTTTTGTTTAATTTAAATATATACATACTATAAATATAATATATACAATTATCCCTACCTATTCAGCCTCCCTAACGCTAACTAATATACCACTGTGGTAGCTATATGTAGTCTCAAATGTGCGCGCAGTGGCCCTATTATCGAAAATATTTGAAAACGCCCAATCAATATGCGTATTGCAATTGGTTGTCGACGAGTCCAAATCTAGCAACGAACTAAACTTTTTTACATCTGATAGAAAATCGAAAACTCTCCTACAGCAGCCAGAGATGGAGTGAAGGCATAAATTGAAATCTCCTAACACTAAACTATTACTATTTAAAAATGTGTGCCGCTGAAATAACTCCTTAAACTCTGTTTCAAACTTTAACAACGGATAGGTCGGACTTTTATAAATAACTACAATCCCTAAAGACCGGTACCTAAAGATGGCAAACTCGAACACTGGAAAGGCTATTTGAGGAATTAGCCAGAAAGCGACCACTTGAACAAAGACTGACATTCTCAAAGAGTTCGTTTCGAACGAATACGAGAATGCCTCTTTTTGGTCGAGCTCCGTTAGCTACTGACTGGCAATCTAGTCGCACTGCTGTGGCGAAGCCAGGAATGTCGTATGCTTCATTTGAGTATGTGGAAGCCTCAACGAAGCACAGAATGGAAGACTTAAGCATTAGCTGATCGGAACACACATCGCTAATGTGGCAGTGCAAGCTTTCCGTATTATGGAAAAAGACATGAAGGTTCGGACTATTAAGTAAACAATCGAAATGGGTACTCAGTAACTTAGTGGAACGCAGTTCTCGGAGCTCTTCCTCGGAAGCCGATCCCTGGGCGGATCTTGGGGGGACGAAAGGTCCAATAATATAGAGACCTGCTGCACTTGTGGCTCTGCTACAGGCTACGTACAGCGCAGCTCTCTGCATGCTAGGACTAGTGTGAACCACCACTTTGCTGTACGTAGCGCCTTTGTGAATAGTTATTGCTTCTGCAGGTACCACTGGAAACTGCTTTCGGTCAATGGTTGTGGCCTGGTTAGAATTAATCTGAAAGCTTTTTATGATTTTAACTACTGGGTTCCATGAAGCCTCTTGGCGATGACTGCACTTTGATCGTGCAGCTACTCCTATACTGTTATCTAAAAATTGTATCCAAAGAATGTTTGGAGAGTTGGACGTGTTGAAACCTATCTCCCTAAGGACACCAGTGGCTCCGTTTACGAGACCATCTGATGTGTCTACATTGACCGTCATCATGTATTTAGCAGTGGTTTTTAAAATGAGCGAGGTACACAAACCTTGTGTCTCAGATGTTTTTAATGCTCTAGCTTGTTCCAGACATCTGTTCCCCTGCTCTGAGCTAATATGTGCAGATTTTACAGAGTCAATGGCTTCCGAAATGAACTGATCAGTGGGAATCGAGTTGAGCTTCTCCCTATTGCATCGGTCTGTGTCCTGATTGCTTGAAAAAAGGTGAATGGCGTCATTTGGAATCTGACTTTCTACGGAAGTGCGGCCTCTAAGCAGGACAATATTTTCAGAGGACATTTGGCCGGACGCCATGTTGTTGAGTGCTATTGCAAACGGCTGGTCATCTCGCTGTCGCATTATCTCTGTGAGCTCGAAAAACCTAAAAGGACTTCAGAGGTGGGATCCAAATATAGCGCTGTATGGATCATGCGACGGCGGCTGGAAAATCCAACGATCACAAACTGGCCGCAATTGCCTAAGATCGCCGAACACGATGACCGAAATGCCTCCGAAGGGAGTATCAACGTTGAAGAAAATTTGCTTAAGGCGAGAGTCCAGATGGGAAAACATGGTTGCGCCGACCATAGAAATTTCGTCTATTATAAGAACTTTAAGATCAATAAATCTTGAACGTAGAGTTCAGGGCTTAAACTCCTAAATGCAGACCCAGCCTGATTTACAGGGAGAGAGTACATGGAATGGAGAGTGGATCCTCCGATTCCAAAAGCAGCTTTGCCTGTGGGAGCACACAGCAGTATTTTAACAGAAGTTAGGTCGCATCCTACTCTACTATTATACTCCTTGGAAAGGGACTGGAATAAGGTGGATATAAGTCTACTCTTGCCGACACCTGCTCCGCCTCCTATGAACTCATGGAAACTAGCATTTCTCCTTGCATTGTGCAAGACATGCGTAAGGAAAGTTTTTTGCTTTAAGTTAAGAGACCTAACTAAGGTGGCTAAATTTTCAGGGGAAATAATTGGCGGGAGCTTTATTATGCGGATATTGCTATCCGGATCTACTTCCTTAACACGGTCGTCTAAGTTTAAAACATTTATTTGAGAAGATATTTCTAAGGCCCTAAACTCCTCATTAACTGCGGCCTCCTCATCTACATTTTCCTCGCTACTTTCCTCTACCTCCATGGCCCTTCTAAGCTATCTATTGCATTATACCTATCAAAGTTGGCTTCAATAGCCTCCTCGTGCTCATGATAAAACTCCTCTCAATTTCTCTGAAACAATTCTACCTGTTCATCTCTTCATGGAGAATATAGCATAACTAATGCTCTAAAATAGTTGTGCCTATCAGAATTAATATTAAAGGGGCTATACCTAATGATACTCGACTGGTTTCTTTCCCTAATAAATCCACTACCATCGCGAAATGCGAAAAAAACTGTTCCTAAGACCTCATTTTCTTCTTCAGCCTCATTGATACTATTTTCCCCTTGGCGAGCTCTACCACGGGTTTTAGAATACTCGTAATTTGCAGCAAAATCGGCTAAACACAGGCCGTCATGGGAATCTGATCTTTGTTCGTATCTGTCCAGCAAACCTTTCTGAAAGATGTCAGTGGAATCCTGAGGCATATTTTGCAGGACGCTTGTAGGTCTAAGCATCGTTGTTCTGGAGGGAAGGTGTTTATGAACACGCATTTATTGCTTGTTTCTGACAACGCCAATCCCATACAACAATATACGGCCTCCTGAGCAGAGATCTCAGTGCCCGAAATATACTTGTGACCGAGATACTGTAGCTTTTGACGAATGCTTGAGTTGCCTCTTCGAATGTCATTAGCTGCTTCGCGGATTAACTTCGAAATACCCCTTTGGGACTTGTTAATGTAATTATGTAGCTACAGAACGCAAAAGGGTCGAAAATTAACTGAATATCCATATTTGCCTTTTGCATTGAAAGAATGTGTTTATTAAAAAAAATGTTCTCTTCAGAAAAATCTGTTTTTTTTTCAAACTAGACCTAATAGCATATATATAGTCCTCGTAACTGAGGCTCAGCTCATCGTGAGAAAGAAAATTTTCGAATATGCTAAGATGGCTAATCAAATCCTCGGATTGATCGCGAAGTAAAAATTGGGACAAATTGGGAGTTTCTTCGGGAAGTGGCTTCAATATTTCCGTGCGGGGCATTGGGGGGTATGGAATACCGAATCGACAAACGGATTCGCGCACATTTTTAAGGCACGAATGCCCGTGCTTATGCTTTTGGTATTCAATGTACGCAGCCAAATCTGTGTTTGTAACATCCACAGTTACAAACTGATCAATGAAGGCTACTACACTAGCAATAGATTCTTCACTGTTGAAATCCACTTCCGGGGCGTCTTTCAGCCAAAACATGCCGTGAATGTGAGGGGAACCTCTCTGTTGAAACTCAACTCGCCAATAATAGGTAGTAACAAAGTTACTTCCAGAGACTCCCCCCGGCTTTTTCATGAGCTTTAGAACTTCCCTATACCTATAATCGAAATACCTAGCACACGTCACTGGATCAGTTCTGATCAGCCGCGCCTTTTCTCTAAACTGTAAGTTCAAAGCTTCCTCCTCACTAATGTCAATCCTATCTACATTGCGCTTGAGCAATACTAGCAGCTCTGGCCACCTAGTTTCTGCGGCCGACAAAGATATGAAGAAAGTTGGCAAACCAAATTGGCGAATCATAGCCATGACTTTCTTCTTCTCATCTTCCCAGTGAGCAGGAGACGTGAGAATGTCCTTTAGAATTCGATATTATTAAGTTTCCCATGAAAGCTTCATCGAGTACGTTGGCGGCAGTTATCGCGCTAGAAGCGCTCCGCTTACGTAGGCAAGTTGAAATATTGTTTCGAATTTTCAACAATTCCAACTTCTTATAATTGAAAAACAACTTGTCAGTTCTACAACCTCTTCTATCTACGTTCCTAAGCTCTGATCTAACTATGGTTGTATAACTTTCCGAAGATGGTCTCTTGACGCCAGCATAAATTCTTGGAACGCCAATTCTTCGGAGTCGACATCGAGAATCACGTCGAGAGGCTTTTGGCCCTCACCTGGAGCCATTGTGATTCTCGGAATTCCTACATTGTGCGCCTGGTTATTCTCAAGCAGAGTTTCCTGTCCTCCAGGATTTAGCTCTTCGGCTTCTTCATTCTCTTCGGAATTTCCCGCCTCCAAGTTTACATCCTCCTGCTGGATGGCTAGTTGTCCCTCTACAAAGGCTAAGTCCGCTTGAGAAGCTACGAATGGAACAGTTTCGGATGTGAAATCAGAGATCCACTGCTCGTTCAAGCTCTGTACTAACTAAGTACCTGATGGCGTCAGCAATTTTGGAAGGCCTAATGGTCTCTGCCTGAGCAAGGTATACATAAATAATTTAGATAAATTGCATAGTTTCATGCCAATAGCTTTTATACTGCAAAATTGTCATATACAAATAGGAAAAAAAGGGATATTTTCGCAGCCTTTAACAATTTTTTCCTTTGGAAGCTATACGATATAGACGTCCAATCGGCAAGCGCTTTTACCCTGATCAAGGTATGCGTAAATAAATAAGACTTGGAAAAATTTATGTCAATAGCTTATACACTGCGCGAAATATTCTAAAAAACATGACATTTTGACCGATTTCACCGTATTGTTCCTGTGGGAGCTATAGGATATAGACGTCCGATCAGCACGCGCTTTTACCTTGATGAAGGAATGTATAATTATATGAAATCAAATACTAAATATATATATATGAAATACATTTTGTGTAATTATATATAAAACAAGAGAGAACGCTATAGTCGGGTGCCCCGACTATAAGATACCCGTTACTCAGGTAAAGGGAGTGCGAGGGAGATGGAGATAGAAACTTTGATCACGCATAACTTTTTAACGAATGGTCCGATTTGAAAAATTTCTTCTAGATTTCGATAGGTATTGATAAACACAATAAAACTGCATTTTTACTTTTCCGAAATATTATAATTTTTAAAATCGTATATAAGCGATTGTGGGCGTTAAAGGGGGCGTGGCACAATTTTGAAACAAACTTGCGCTGCGTAGGGACTTCTAAAATCTACATGCAAAATGCCAATCTTCTAGCTTTTATAGTTTCCGAGATCTCAGCGTTCATACGGACAGACAGACAGACAGACAGACGGACAGACAGACGGACAGACGGACATGGCTAGATCGACTCGGCTAGTGATCCTGATCAAGAAGCTGTTACATACTTTTGCACGAATACAATATACCCTTTTACTCTACGAGTAACGGGTATAACGAGGACGGAAGCTAACTTCGGCAAGCCGAAGTTTTAATACCCTTGCAGACTTTGCCGAACTTGCTAAAAGTGAAAAAGCAGCGAAAGGAATAAGGTATACATAAGTAAACAAGATTTGCATCGTTTCAAATCAATTGCTTTTATACTGCAAAAATGTCATTTACAAATAGGAAAAAGGGGATACTTTCGCAGCCTTTAACAATTTTTCCTATCTCCTTTAAGATATAGACTTCCGAGCGGCAAGCGCTTTTACCCTAATCAAGATATGCGTAAATAAATAAGAATTGGAAAAATTTATAATAGTAGCTTACACACTGCGCGAAATATTCTGATAATCATAAAATTTGGACCGATTTCACCCTATTGTTCCTATGGGAGCTATAGGATATAGGCGTCCGATCGGCACGCGCTTTCACCTTGATCAATGTATGCATAAAAAAATACGATTTGGAAAGATTCATGTCAATAGCTTGTATACTGCGCGAAATATCCCAAAAATCATTAAATTTTAACCGCTTTTACCTATGGTTTGTTCCTATGGGAGCATAAAAAAATAAGATTTGGTAAGATTTATGTCAATAGCTTTTACACTGCGCGAAATATCTTCCATTCTTGCAAGTTATATCCGATTGTTCCTATGGGAGCTATAGGATATGGACATCCGATCGGGGCGGTTTTCCAATTTGATCTGCGTACACTTGTTTTAGGACGACTGTGAAAGTTTCAGATCGCTAGCTTGTAAACTGAGCTCGCAAACGGTATTGAAACAGACGGACAGACGGACAGATGGACGGACGGACAGACGGACAGACGGACATGGCTATATCGACTCCCCTATTGATCCTGATCAAGAATATATATACTTTATAAGGTCGGAATCGTCTCCTTCACTGCGTTACTAACTTCTGACCAAAATTATAATACCCTCTGCAAGGGTATAAAAATAAAGTTTTCTGTAATTATACATAAAAATAAAAAAAAGATTAGCTATACATAATTAATTTCATTTTTAAATAGCGGATGTAGTATGTACTTGTCTGATTAGCAGCACCTTTTACCCTTACATAAATAAATTAGAAAAATTGCTTAGTTTCATGCCAATAGCTTTTATACTGCAAAATTGTCATATACAAATAGGAAACAAGAGAGAACGCTATAGTCGAGTGCCTCGACTATTAGATACCCGTTACTCAGCTAAACAACTTAATATAAATATGCCTTGTATGTTTTTCGCCGCTCGAATTAGCTCCCGATTTTTATGTTAAAATCGGTACCCAGGGAACACCACGTGGAGGCCGTTGATTTGCAACGGGGTCTTTCAAACCAAAATAAATTTGGGATCCTACGAGTCGACTTGAGTTGCCAAACTTTATTCAAGTTTGGAATCTCCATGTTCCCAAAATTTTGTTTATCCGTAACATGCGGAAGGCATACTTATGTACTTACTACTAATACTACTAATACTTATTTGACCTTACTAATTAGTTTTTTTTGGGTTTTTTTTTTATAAAAAAAAATTTTGTTCAATTTAGGTATATACATAATATAAAAAAATTTTGCATGCAACTATTTAATTTTTTTTTAGGGTTTTTTGTTTTATTTAATTTATTATAAAATTTAATTTAGTTACTATAAATAAAATTTAGCATGCAACTATTTAATTTTTTTTGTTTTCTGATTCTTTGTTTAATTTAAATATATACATACAATAAAAAAAATTGTGCATGCAACTATTTAATTTTTTTGGGTTTTTTGTTTTTTGTTTAATTTAAATATATACATACTATAAAAAAAATTGTGCATGCAACTATTTAATTTTTTTTGGTTTTTTGTTTTTTGTTTAATTTAAATATATACATACTATAAATATAATATATACAATTATCCCTACCTATTCAGCCTCCCTAACGCTAACTAATATACCACTGTGGTAGCTATATGCAGTCTCAAATGTGCGCGCAGTGGCCCTATTATCAAAAATATTTGAAAACGCCCAATCAATATGCGTATTGCAATTGGTTGTCGACGAGTCCAAATCTAGCAACGAACTAAACTTTTTTACATCTGATAGAAAATCGAAAACTCTCCTACAGCAGCCAGAGATGGAGTGAAGGCATAAATTGAAATCTCCTAACACTAAACTATTACTATTTAAAAATGTGTGCCGCTGAAATAACTCCTTAAACTCTGTTTCAAACTTTAACAACGGATAGGTCGGACTTTTATAAATAACTACAATCCCTAAAGACCGGTACCTAAAGATGGCAAACTCGAACACTGGAAAGGCTATTTGAGGAATTAGCCAGAAAGCGACCACTTGAACAAAGACTGACATTCTCAAAGAGTTCGTTTCGAACGAATACGAGAATGCCTCTTTTTGGTCGAGCTCCGTTAGCTACTGACTGGCAATCTAGTCGCACTGCTGTGGCGAAGCCAGGAATGTCGTATGCTTCATTTGAGTATGTGGAAGCCTCAACGAAGCACAGAATGGAAGACTTAAGCATTAGCTGATCGGAACACACATCGCTAATGTGGCAGTGCAAGCTTTCCGTATTATGGAAAAAGACATGAAGGTTCGGACTATTGAGTAAACAATCGAAATGGGTACTCAGTAACTTAGTGGAACGCAGTTATCGGAGCTCTTCCTCGGAAGCCGATCCCTGGGCGGATCTTGGGGGGACGAACGGTCCAATAATATAGAGACCTGCTGCACTTGTGGCTCTGCTACAGGCTATGTACAGCGCAGCTCTCTGCATGCTAGGACTAGTGTGAATCACCACTTTGCTGTACGTAGCGCCTTTGTGAATAGTTATTGCTTCTGCAGGTACCACTGGAAACTGCTTTCGGTCAATGGTTGTGGCATGGTTAGAATTAATCTGAAAGCTTTTTATGATCTTAACTACTGGGGTCCATGAAGCCTCTTGGCGATGACTGCACTTTGATCGTGCAGCTACTCTTATACTGTCATCTAAAAATTGTATCCAAAGAATGTTTGGAGAGTTGGACGTGTTGAAACCTATCTCCCTAAGGACACCAGTGGCTCCGTTTACGAGACCATCTGATGTGTCTACATTGACCGTCATCATGTATTTAGCAGTGGTTTTTAAAATGAGCGAGGTACACAAACCTTGTGTCTCAGATGTTTTTAATGCTCTAGCTTGTTCCAGACATCTGTTCCCCTGCTCTGAGCTAATATGTGCAGATTTTACAGAGTCAATGGCTTCCGAAATGAACTGATCAGTGGGAATCGAGTTGAGCTTCTCCCTATTGTATCGGTCTGTGTCCTGATTGCTTGAAAAAAGGTCAATGGCGTCATTTGGAATCTGACTTTCTACGGAAGTGCGGCCTCTAAGTAGGACAATATCTTCAGACGACATTTGGCCGGACGCCATGTTGTTGAGTGCTATTGCAAACGGCTGGTCATCTCGCTGTCGCATTATCTCTGTGAGCTCGAAAAACCTAAAAGGACTCCAGAGGTGGGATCCAAATATAGCGCTGTATGGATCATGCGACGGCGGCTGGAAAATCCAACGATCACAAACTGGCCGCAATTGCCTAAGATCGCCGAACACGATGACCGAAATGCCTCCGAAGGGAGTATCAACGTTGGAGAAAATTTGCTTAAGGCGAGAGTCCAGATGGGAAAACATTGTTGCGCCGACCATAGAAATTTCGTCTATTATAAGAACTTTAAGATCAATAAATCTTGAACGTAGAGTTCAGGGCTTAAACTCCTAAATGCAGACCCAGCCTGATTTACAGGGAGAGAGAACATGGAATGGAGAGTGGATCCTCCGATTCCAAAAGCAGCTTTGCCTGTGGGAGCACACAGCAGTATTTTAACAGAAGTTGGGTCGCATCCTACTCTACCATTATACTCCTTGGAAAGGGACTGGAATAAGGTGGATATAAGTCTACTCTTGCCGACACCTGCTTCGCCTCCTACGAACTCATGGAAACTAGCATTTCTCCTTGCATTGTGCAAGACATGCGTAAGGAAAGTTTTTTGCTTTAAGTTAAGAGACCTAACTAAGGTGGCTAAATTTTCAGGGGAAATAATTGGCGGGAGCTTTATTATGCGGATATTGCTATCCGGATCTACTTCCTGAACACGGTCGTCTAAGTTTAAAACATTTATTTGAGAAGATATTTCTGGAAAAGCTAAGGCCCTAAACTCCTCATTAACTGCGGCCTCCTCATCTACATTTTCCTCGCTACTTTCCTCTACCTCCATGGCCCTTCTAAGCTGTCTATGGCATTATACCTATCAAAGTTGGCTTTAATAGCCTCCTCGTGCTCATGATAAAACTCCTCACAATTTCTCTGAAACAATTCTACCTGTTCATCTCTCCATGGAGAATATAGCATAACTAATGCTCTAAAATAGTTGGGCCTATCAGAATTAATATTAAAGGGGCTAATGATACTCGACTGGTTTCTTTCCCTAATAAATCCACTACCATCGCGAAGTGCGAAAAAAACTGTTCCTAAGACCTCATTTTCTTCTTCAGCCTCATTGTTACTATTTTCCCCTTGGCGAGCTCGTAATACTCGTAATTTGCAGCAAAATCGGCTAAACACAGGCCGTCATGGGAATCTGGTCTTTGTTCGTATCTGTCCAGCAAACCTTTCTGAAAGATGTCAGTGGAATCCTGAGGCATATTTTGCAGGACGCTTGTAGGTCTAAGCATCGTTGTTCTGGAGGGAAGGTGTTTATGAACACGCATTTATTGCTTGTTTCTGGCAACGCCAATCCCATACAACAATATACGGCCTCCTGAGCAGAGATCTCAGTGCCCGAAATAAACTTGTGACCGAGATACTGTAGCTTTTGACGAATGCTTGAGTTGCCTCTTCGAATGTCATTAGCTGCTTCGCGCATTAACTTCGAAATACCCCTTTGGGACTTGTTAATGTAAGATGGCTAATCAAATCCTCGGATTGATCGCGAAGTAAAAGACTGCGAATTTTCTGATAGTTTTCGTGATGAAGAGACAAATTGGGAGTTTCTTCGGGAAGTGGCTTCAATATTTCCGTGCGGGGCATTGGGGGGTATGGAATACCGAATCGACAAACGGATTCGCGCACACTTTTAAGGCAAGAATGCCCGTGCTTATGCTTTTGGTATTCAATGTACGGAGCCAAATCTGTGTTTGTAACATCCACAGTTACAAACTGATCAATGAAGGCTACTACACTAGCAATAGATTCTTCACTGTTGAAATCCACTTCCGGGGCGTCTTTCAGCCAAAACATGCCGTGAATGTGAGGGGAACCTCTCTGTTGAAACTCAACTCGCCAATAATAGGTAGTAACAAAGTTACTTCCAAAGACTTTTTCATGAGCTTTAGAACTTCCCTATACCTATAATCGAAATACCTAGCACACGTCACTGGGTCAGTTCTGATCAGCCGCGCCTTTTCTCTAAACTGTAAGTTCAAAGCTTCCTCCTCACTAATGTCAATCCTATCTACATTGCGCTTGAGCAATACTAGCAGCTCTGGCCACCTAGTTTCTGCGGCCGACAAAGTTATGAAGAAAGTTGGCAAACCAAATTGGCGAATCATAGCCATGACTTTCTTCTTCTCATCTTCCCAGTGAACAGGAGACGTGCGAATGTCCTTTAGAATTCGATGTCCGTCATCATGGGAAATTAAGTTTCCCATGAAAGCTTCATCGAGTACGTTGGCGGCAGTTATCGCGCTAGAAGCGCTCCGCTTACGTAGGCAAGTTGAAATATTGTTTCGAATTTTCAACAATTCCAACTTCTTATAATTGAAAAACAACTTGTCAGTTCTACAACCTCTTCTATCTACGTTCCTAAGCTCTGATCTAACTATGGTTGTATAACTTTCCGAAGATGGTCTCTTGACGCCAGCATAAATGCTTGGGAACGCCAATTCTTCGGAGTCGACATCGAGAATCACGTCGAGAGGCTTTTGGCCCTCACCTGGAGCCATTGTGATTCTCGGAATTCCTACATTGTGTGCCTGGTTATTCTCAAGCAGAGTTTCCTGTCCTCCAGGATTTAGCTCTTCGGCTTCTTCATTCTCTTCGGAATTTCCCGCCTCCAAGTTTACATCCTCCTGCTGGATGGCTAGTTGTCCCTCTACAAAGGCTAAGTCCGCTTGAGAAGCTACGAATGGAACAGTTTCGGATGTGAAATCAGAGATCCACTGCTCGTTCACTGACACATTGTGCTTTCTGTAAAGCTCTGTACTAACTAAGTACCTGATGGCGTCAGCAATTTTGGAAGGCCTAATGGTCTCTGCCATGAAATCATGTCCGTACTCCATTCTTCGCTTGAGGTGGAGCTGTACAACCTCTGCCTCGTGGAAAGCTCGTGGATGGGTCGTCACGATGTTGCTAACCGGAATGGGGACATTTACAACAGCTCCTTTTATTGCACTCTGACGCTCATGACCTATCGACTTAATTATCATAAATGGAAGGCGAGGTGAAATCAGTCGCTCCTCCAAGGGAGTAAGCCCCCTCAAGGAATGAGGAATTTCTGGGAAGTCTAGGCCGTTGGAAATGGCACCTTTTAGCTTTCTTCCGGCTTTTATATTGCCGTGGCATGTGCCACAGAACTTAAAGGATTCCCCAGTGAAAGCAAGCTGGCTTGCATTCTGGTAAATCTCTTCCCAAAACTCGCAATTTTCTTCCACATAGGCTCTAGAAAGCTTACGTATTTGCTTGGGGAACCACAATCCCTTGCAGCAGAAGCAAATCTGATCGGGACCAAGTTTTACTTACCTATTGAATTTGGCTATGTGAGCATCCAATCCAATAGGTATATTTCTAGGAGTCCTATTTACCTGGGATAAATCAAGTCGAATTTCCTGACTTCGGTTTGCGTTCCGAAGGTTTTCCGCATCCCTATTGCCACTGAGGCTTCTATACTGACTAACTCTCTGACTAATATTTCGAATAGCATCGATAGTTGCTTGTCGAGCAGCTATACGAGCACTTCGTCGAGCCAGTGTATTTCTCGCCTGCTCGACGGCCCTACGTTCCCTAAAACTCCTAGCCGTAGCTCTCCTAAACCTATCCTGCGCTCTTTGCAAACAGCGATCCTGAGTTGATCTTGCCTGCGCTCGTTGCAGGGTATTTGCTTCTTGCTCACCCGCACGGTACGTAGCATCCAACCGCCTCAGAGAACGCCGCCGAACATCGGCTGCTTGTTCACCCGCACGGAAATCAGGATCCAAGCGCCTTTCCGAAGGGTCAGCAGTATTTCGGACCTGCTCTGTAGTTCGGACTTGCCTAATTTGTCGCCTTAAAGCGCGACGCCGAGTATCGGCTGCCTGCTGACTCGCACGGAAAGCGGGATCCAAGCGCCTTAACCGATGGTCAGCGGTATTACCAACTTGCTCGATAGCTCGGACTTCTCTTAATTGTCGCCATATAGCGCGACGCCGAGTATCGGCTGCTCGTTCATCCGCACGAAGAACGGGGTTCGATCGAGTTTCCCTACGTCTTTCAGCATCTTCCCGCACGAAAAACGGGATCCAAGCGCCTTAACCGATGGTCAGCGGTATTAACAACCTGCTCTGTAGCTCTTTCATCGGTTGTTTCTTCGCCTAATAAAGCGACGCCGAGTGTCGGCTGCTTGCTCTCCGGTACGAAGAACGGGATCCAATCGAATTTCCCTACGTCTTCCAGTATTTGCTTCTTGCTCACCCGCCCGAAGAACGGGGGTTCGAGCGAATTTCCCTACGTCTTGCAGTATCTGCTCCCTGTTCACGCGCACGACTGTGCGGACTCAAGCGTCTTGACCTACGAGACGCTGTATTTACACCCTGCTCTGAATTCCTGGCTACAGCATTTTTCCTTCTCCTACGCTGAGATTCAGAATTTTCTACCCTCTCCATCTCTGCATACTCTGGATTTTCCCTATTGGCCCTATTTCTCAACAATTGGTTCCTAGACCGCTGAGATGCAGTGGGTCTATTCAAACGAGGCATTTTTTAAAATCTTAAAATTATATGACTACTACGATTATATACGCCGATTAGGTATATTAATATAAATATAAGAATAAAGCTTTAAAAAAGCTAAATTCTTATATTCATATAATATAAATTTTATAATATAATATATTTAATTTAAATTATATTAATAAGTCTTAAAAAAGACTTAGGACTTATAGTACTATTACTAAGATAAATACGTAAATGTATGGAAATATAAGAATAAGCCTTAAAAAAGGCTGAATTCTTTATTTATATACGGGTAAAGGGGGCAGAGCGATTGAAAATGAATTACGTTAATAATTTGCAAAAGTTAAATATATGAATAATAATAATCTAAGAGCAAGTCTTGAAAAAGACTTAATCTTATACTATTATTAACAAATCTACGTTAAAAGGGTCAGAGCGGCAAAAAATTAATTACGTTAAAATTTGCAAATGTGAAAAATATGAATAATAATAATTTAAGAGTAAGTCTTGAAAAAGACTTAATCTTATATTATTATTAACAAATCTACGTTAAAAGGGTCAGAGCGGCAAAAAATTAATTACGTTAAAATTTGCAAATGTGATAAATATGAATAATAATAATTTAAGAGTAAGTCTTGAAAAAGACTTAATCTTATATTATTATTAACAAATCTACGTTAAAAGGGGCAGAGCGGCAAAAAATAAATTACGTTCAAAATTTGCAAATGTAAAAATATGAATAATAATAATTTAAGAGAAAAGTCTTGAAAAAGACTTAATCTTATATTATTATTAACAAAAATCTACATTAAAAGGGGGGTACTTATCAGCGAGCGCAGCAACCAGCCCAGCAGCAAACAACGGCAGCGACGTCGGCAGCAAATCGGCAGAAGCAGCAACAACTCGCGACCGCGTAACAATTTGTTTACAAAATTTACGTTAGTTTTAAGCACATAAAAATAAGTTTAATGAGTTTACAAAATGCAAGTTAAAATGGATAGTTTACGTTAATGGAGATTGGTTTTAAGATAGGCAAAACTGACAAAAATCGCAATAGCAGACGAGAAGAGAGATCACATACAATGGTTAGTCGTATACTAAAGCGAGAGCAGAATAGTTTGCAAGCTCTGCGAAGTTCATACCGCCAATTTACTTGCACGGATTCCCGCCCTTTTTGCTAACAAGCGAGCCGTGCCTTCTAGAACTTTCCATTCTGCCTAGCACATCTTCCGTCTCTCTCTAGCGCAGGTTAATGCACTTGTAAGAAACGAATAGGAGCAAAAAGTGACAAAATGCGCGCCCCATTTCAAATGATTTAGTTTTTTTTTAACATAATGTGAATTAGAGTGACCACAGGAAAAAAGGACAAAAAGTTCAAATTATCAATTTGAATTCGGCGATCTCTTAGTGCTGGCAGTTTTACAGCACGAGATACTGTAGCTTTTGACGAATGCTTGAGTTGCCTCTTCGAATGTCATTAGCTGCTTCGCGCATTAACTTCGAAATACCCCTTTGGGACTTGTTAATGTAATTAATTATGTAGCTACAGCACGCAAAAGGGTCCAAAATTAACTGGATATCCATATTTGCCCTTTGCATTGAAAGAATGTGTTTATTATAGGCGTTATCTTGAATTTCTGCAAATGTTCTCTTCAGAAAAATCTGTGTTTTTTTCAAACTAGACCTAATAGCATATAAATAGTCCTCGTAACTGAGGCTCACCTCTTCGTGAGAAAGAAAATTTTCGAATATGCTAAGATGGCTAATCAAATCCTCGGATTGATCGCGAAGTAAAAGACTGCGAATTTTCTGATAGTTTTCGTGATGAAGAGACAAATTGGGAGTTTTCTTCGGGAAGTGGCTTCAATATTTCCGTGCGGGGCATTGGGGGGTATGGAATACCGAATCGACAAACGGATTCGCGCACATTTTTAAGGCAAGAATGCCCGTGCTTATGCTTTTGGTATTCAATGTACGGAGCCAAATCTGTGTTTGTAACATCCACAGTTACAAACTGATCAATGAAGGCTACTACACTAGCAATAGATTCTTCACTGTTGAAATCCACTTCCGGGGCGTATTTCAGCCAAACATGCCGTGAATGTGAGGGGAACCTCTCTGTTGAAACTCAACTCGCCAATAATAGGTAGTAACAAAGTTACTTTCAAGACTCCCCCCGGCTTTTTCATGAGCTTTAGAACTTCCCTATACCTATAATCGAAATACCTAGCACACGTCACTGGGTCAGTTCTGATCAGCCGCCGCCTTTTCTCTAAACTGTAAGTTTAAAGCTTCCTCCTCACTAATGTCAATCCTATCTACATTGCGCTTGAGCAATACTAGCAGCTCTGGCCACCTAGTTTCTGCGGCCGACAAAGTTATGAAGAAAGTTGGCAAACCAAATTGGCGAATCATAGCCATGACTTTCTTCTTCTCATCTTCCCAGTGAGCAGGAGACGTGCGAATGTCCTTAGAATTCGATATCCGTCATCATGGGAAATTAAGTTTCCCATGAAAGCTTCATCGAGTACGTTGGCGGCAGTTATCGCGCTAGAAGCGCTCCGCTTACGTAGGCAAGTTGAAATATTGTTTCGAATTTTCAACAATTCCAACTTCTTATAATTGAAAAACAACTTGTCAGTTCTACAACCTCTTCTATCTACGTTCCTAAGCTCTGATCTAACTATGGTTGTATAACTTTCCGAAGATGGTCTCTTGACGCCAGCATAAATGCTTGGGAACGCCAATTCTTCGGAGTCGACATCGAGAATCACGTAGAGAGGCTTTTGGCCCTCACCTGGAGCCATTGTGATTCTCGGAATTCCTACATTGTGTGCCTGGTTATTCTCAAGCAGAGTTTCCTGTCCTCCAGGATTTAGCTCTTCGGCTTCTTCATTCTCTTCGGAATTTCCCGCCTCCAAGTTTACATCCTCCTGCTGGATGGCTAGTTGTCCCTCTACAAAGGCTAAGTCCGCTTGAGAAGCTACGAATGGAACAGTTTCGGATTGTGAAATCAGAGATCCACTGCTCGTTCACTGACACATTGTGCTTTCTGTAAAGCTCTGTACTAACTAAGTACCTGATGGCGTCAGCAATTTTGGAAGGCCTAATGGTCTCTGCCATGAAATCATGTCCGTACTCCATTCCTCGCTTGAGGTGGAGCTGTACAACCTCTGCCTCGTGGAAAGCTCGTGGAAGGGACGTCACGATGTTGCTAACCGGAATGGGGACATTTACAACAGCTCCTTTTATTGCACTCTGACGCTCATGACCTATCGACTTAATTATCATAAATGGAAGGCGAGGTGAAATCAAGTCGCTCCTCCAAGGGGAGTAAGCCCCCTCAAGGAATGAGGAATTTCTGGGAAGTCTAGGCCGTTGGAAATGGCACCTATTAGCTTTTCTTCCGGCTTTTATATTGCCGTGGCATGTGCCACAGAGTTTAGGGAAGAGATTTACCAGAATGCAAGCCAGCTTGCTTTCACTCGGGAATCCTTTAAATTCCCGAGTGAAAGCAAGCTGGCTTGCATTCTGGTAAATCTCTTCCCTAAACTCGCAATTTTCTTCCACATAGGCTCTAGAAAGCTTACGTATTTGCTTGGGGAACCACAATCCCTTGCAGCAGAAGCAAATCTGATCGGGACCAAGTTTTACTTACCTATTGAATTTGGCTATGTGAGCATCCAATCCAATAGGTATATTTCTAGGAGTCCTATTTCCCTGGGCGTTTCCCTTGCGTTCCGAAGGTTTTCCGCATCCCTATTGCCACTGAGGCTTCTATACTGACTAACTCTCTGACTCATATTTCGAATAGCATCGATAGTTGCTTGTCGAGCAGCTATACGAGCACTTCGTCGAGCCAGTGTATTTCTCGCCTGCTCGACGGCCCTACGTTCCCTAAAACTCCTAGCCGTAGCTCTCCTAAACCTATCCTGCGCTCTTGCAATAAGCGAATCCTGAGTTGATCTTGCCTGCGCTCGTTGCAGGGTATTTGCTTCTTGCTCACCCGCACGGTACGTAGCATCCAAACCGCCTCAGAGAACGCCGCCGAACATCGGCTGCTTGTTCACCCCGCACGGAATCAGGATCCAAGCGCCTTTCCGAACGGTCAGCAGTATTTCGGACCTGCTCTGTAGTTCGGACTTGCCTAATTTGTCGCCTTAAAGCGCGACCGCCGAGTATCGGCTGCCTGCTGACTCGCACGGAAAGCGGGATCCAAGCGCCTTAACCGATGGTCAGCGGTATTACCAACTTGCTCGATAGCTCGGACTTCTCTTAATTGTCGCCTTATAGCGCGACGCCGAGTATCGGCTGCTCGTTTCATCCGCACGAAGAACGGGGTTCGAGCGAGTTTCCCTACGTCTTTCAGCATCTGTTTCTTGTTCACCCGCAACGAAAAACGGGATCCAAGCGCCTTAACCGATGGTCTGCGGTATTACCAACTTGCTCGATAGCTCGGACTTCTCTTAATTGTCGCCTTATAGCGCGACGCCGAGTATCGGCTGCTCGTTCATCCGCACGAAGAACGGGGTTCGATCGAGTTTCCCTACGTCTTTCAGCATCTTCCCGCACGAAAAAGGGATCCAAGCGCCTTAACCGATGGTCAGCGGTATTAACAACCTGCTCTGTAGCTCTTTCATCGGTGTTTCTTCGCCTAATAAAGCGACGCCGAGTGTCGGCTGCTTGCTCTTCGGTACGAAGAACGGGATCCAATCGAATTTCCCTACGTCTTGCAGTATTTGCTTCTTGCTCACCCGCCCAAAGAGCGAATTTCCCTACGTCTTGCAGTATCTGCTCCCTGTTCACGCGCACGACTGTGCGGACTCAAGCGTCTTGACCTACGAGACGCTGTATTTACAAACAAACCCTGCTCTGAATTCCTGGCTACTGCATTTTCCCTCTCCTACGCTGAGATTCAGAATTTTCTACCCTCTCCATCTCTGCATACTCTGGATTTTCCCTATTGGCCCTATTTCTCAACAATTGGTTCCTAGACCGCTGAGATGCAGTGGGTCTATTCAAACGAGGCATTTTTTAAAATCTTAAAATTATATGACTACTACGATTATATACGCCGATTAGGTATATTAATATAAATATAAGAATAAAGCTTTAAAAAAGCTAAATTCTTATATTCATATAATATAAATTTTATAATATAATATATTTAATTTAAATTATATTAATAAGTCTTAAAAAAGACTTAGGACTTATAGTACTATTACTAAGATAAATACGTAAATGTATGGAATATAAGAATAAGCCTTAAAAAGGCTGAATTCTTTTATTTATATACGGATAAAGGGGCAGAGCGATTGAAAATGAATTGCGTTAGTAATTTGCAAAAGTTAAATATATGAATAATAATAATCTAAGAGCAAGTCTTGAAAAAGACTTAATCTTATACTATTATTAACAAATCTACGTTAAAAAGGGTCAGAGCGGCAAAAAATTAATTACGTTAAAATTTGCAAATGTGAAAAATATGAATAATAATAATTTAAGAGTAAGTCTTGAAAAAGACTTAATCTTATATTATTATTAACAATCTACGTTAAAAGGGTCAGAGCGGCAAAAAATTAATTACGTTAAAATTTGCAAATGTGATAAATATGAATAATAATAATTTAAGAGTAAGTCTTGAAAAAAGACTTAATCTTATATTATTATTAACAAATCTACGTTAAAAGGGGCAGAGCGGCAAAAAATAAATTACGTTAAAAATTTGCAAATGTGAAAAATATAAATAATAATAATTTAAGAGAAAGTCTTGAAAAAGACTTAATCTTATATTATTATTAACAAAAATCTACATTAAAAGGGGTACTTATCAGCGAGCGCAGCAACCAGCCCAGCAGCAAACAACGGCAGCGACGTCGGCAGCAAATCGGCAGAAGCAGCAACAACTCGCGACCCGCGTAACAATTTGTTTACAAAATTTACGTTAGTTTTTAAGCACATAAAAATAAGTTTAATGAGTTTACAAAAATGCAAGTAAAAATGGATAGTTTACGTTAATGGAGATTGGTTTTAAGATAGGCAAAACTGACAAAAAATCGCAATCGCAGACGAGAAGAGAGATCACATACGATGGTTAGTCGTATACTAAAGCGAGAGCAGAATAGTTTGCAGCTCTGCGAAGTTCATAACCGCCAATTTACTTGCACGGATTCCCGCCCTTTTTGCTAACAGCGAGCCGTGCCTTCTAGAACTTTCCATTCTGCCTAGCACATCTTCCGTCTCTCTCTAGCGCAGGTTAATGCACTTGTAAGAAACGAATAGGAGCAAAAAGTGACAAAATGCGCGCCCCCATTTCAAATGATTTAGATTTTTTTAACATAATTCGGCGATCTCTTAGTGCTGACAGTTTTACAGCACGAGCGTCAGCACCAGCGCTGCTTTAGCGCAGGCAGCTTTTGTCCTGCACCAGCAGCTGCGTTTATGTTTATGTTTTTGAGTGCAATAAATTGACTAGAAATATTAAACATACATACATACTTATATTGGCTAAACACATACATTCTTAAATAGTATTATGTACGAGTAACGGGTATAGCGAATAGCTTTCTTTGAAAGGCGTTATCTTTGCCGGGCAATTGCAACAGTGTACAATGTATGTAAGTATGTACCATACATATGTATATGCTTACATACATACACACATACGCCATTGTTGACTCAGACCTCCATTTGGCTAACTTGATTGATTTGCATAGTTCTTGGGATATACATAGTTCGGTATTGACAATGAAAACCATCGCACTTTCCTTTAATAGAAATCCTTATCGAGAATTAACGTTGACTCTGTTGAGCACCTTGGCCAGCTGTTCCAAAGTCATCCGTTAGATGGCGCCATGAAGGCGGAAATGTTAGGCGCTAGCCAGGCTTAAGCGTTTAATGGGTTTTTGGGCGTTAGAGTGGGGCGTGGCAAACTTTATTAGGCCAATCGATATTTATTGACGAAACAAATACATATCAATTAAGTTTTCACAATAGCATCAAAACTGTGGCCACAGCTTGTGGCTTGAGGGCGTCAGAGGGGGCGTGGCACCATTTTGAAACAAACTTGCGCTGCGTAGGAACTTCTAAAATCCTACATGCAAAATGCCAATCTTCCAGCTTTTATAGTTTCCGGGATCTCAGCGTTCATACGGACAGACAGACAGACGGACAGACAGACGGACACACAGACGGACAGACGGACATGGCTAGATCGACTCGGCTAGTGATCCTGAACAAGAATATATATACTTTATAGGGTCGGAAACGCTTCCTTCTACCTGTTACATACTTTTGCACGAATACAATATACCCTTTTACTCTACGAGTAACGGGTATAAAAAAGGGACATTTTCGCAGCCTTTAACAATTTTTCCTACGGAAGCTATAACGATATAGACGTCCAATCGGCAAACGCTTTTACCCTGATCCAGGTATGCGTAGATAAATAAGACTTTGGAAAAATTTATGTCAATAGCTTATACAGTGTGCGAAATATTCTAAAAACATGAAATTTTGACCAATTTCACCGTATTGTTCCTATGGGAGCTATAGGATATAGACGTCCGATCAGCACGCCGCTTTTAACCTTGATGAAGGAATGCATAAAAAAAATACGATTTGAAAAAAATGTATAGCAATAGCTTTAACACAAGCGCGAAATATTCTGAAAAAACATCAAATTTGGACCGATTTTACCCTATTGTTCCTATGGGAGCTATAGGATATAGACATCCGATCGGGCGGTTTTCAAATTTGATCTGCGTACACTTGTTTTAGGACGACTGTGAAAGTTTCAGATCGCTAGCTTGTAAACTGAGCTCGCAAACGGTATTGAAACAAACGGTCAGACGGACGGACGGACAGACGGACATGGCTATATCGACTCCCCTATTGATCCTGATCAAGAATATATATACTTTATAAGGTCGGAATCGTCTCCTTCACTGCGTTACAATCTTCTGACCAAAATTATAATACCCTCTGCAAGGGTATAAAAATAAAGTTTTCTGTAATTATACATAAAAATAAAAAAAAGATTAGCTATACATAATTAATTTCATTTTTAAATAGCGGTGTAGTATGTACTTGTCTGATTAGCAGCACCTTTTACCCTTACATAAATAAATTAGAAAAATTGCTTAGTTTCATGCCAAATAGCTTTTATACTGCAAAATTGTCATATACAAATAGGAAACAAGAGAGAACGCTCTAGTCGAGTGCCTCGACTATTAGATACCCGTTACTCAGCTAAACAACTTAATATAAATATGCCTTGTATGTTTTTTCGCCGCTCGAATTAGCTCCCGATTTTTATGTTAAAATCGGTACCCAGGGAACACCACGTGGAGGCCGTTGAATTGCAACGGGGTCTTTCAAACCAAAATAAAATTTGGGGACCTACGAGTCGACTTGAGTTGCCAAACTTTATTCAAGTTTGGAATCTCCATGTTCCCAAAATTTTGTTTATCCGTAACATACGGAAGGCATACTTATGTACTTATTTGACCTTACTAATTTTGGGTTTTTTTTTAATAAAAAAAAATTTGGTTTAGTTAAGTATATACATAATATAAAAAAATGTGCATGCAACTATTTAATTTTTTTAGGGTTTTTTGTTTTATTTAATTTACTATAAAATTTAATTTAGTTATAAATAAAATTTAGCATGCAACTATTTAATTTTTTTTGTTTTTTGATTTTTTGTTTAATTTAAATATATACATACTATAAAAAAAATTGTGCATGCAACTATTTAATTTTTTGGGTTTTTTGTTTTTTGTTTAATTTAAATATATACATACAATAAAAAAAATTGTGCATGCAACTATTTAATTTTTTTGGGTTTTTGTTTTTTGTTTAATTTAAATATATACATACTATAAAATAATATATACAATTATCCCTACCTATTCAGCCTCCCTAACGCTAACTAATATACCACTGTGGTAGCTATATGCAGTCTCAAATGTGCGCGCAGTGGCCCTATTATCAAAAATATTTGAAAACGCCCAATCAATATGCGTATTGCAATTGGTTGTCGACGAGTCCAAATCTAGCAACGAACTAAACTTTTTACATCTGATAGAAAATCGAAAACTCTCCTACAGCAGCCAGAGATGGAGTGAAGGCATAAATTGAAATCTCCTAACACTAAACTATTACTATTTAAAAATGTGTGCCGCTGAAATAACTCCTTAAACTCTGTTTTCAAACTTTAACAACGGATAGGTCGGACTTTTATAAATAACTACAATCCCTAAAGACCGGTACCTAAAGATGGCAAACTCGAACACTGGAGAAGGCTATATTAGAGGAATCTAGCCAGAAAGCGACCACTTGAAAAAAAAAAGACTGACATTCTCAAAGAGTTTCGTTTCGAACGAATACAAGAATGCCTCCTTTTTGGTCGAGCTCCGTTAGCTACTGACTGGCAATCTAATCGCACTGCTGTGGCGAAGCCAGGAATTTCGTATGCTTCATTTGAGTATGTGGAAGCCTCAACGAAGCAACAGAATGGAAGACTTAAGCATTAGCTGATCGGAACACACATCGCTAATGTGGCAGTGCAAAGCTTTCCGTATTATGGAAAAAGACATGAAGGTTCGGACTATTGAGTAAACAATCGAAATGGGTACTCAGTAACTTAGTGGAACGCAGTTATCGGAGCTCTTCCTCGGAAGCCGATCCCTGGGCGGATCTTTGGGGGACGAAAGGTCCAAAAATATAGAGACCTGCTGCACTTGTGGCTCTGCTACAGGCTACGTACAGCGCAGCTCTCTGCATGCTAGGACTAGTGTGAACCACCACTTTGCTGTACGTAGCGCCTTGACTTTTGTGAATAGTTATTGCTTCTGCAGGTACCACTGGAAACTGCTTTCGGTCAATGGTTGTGGCCTGGTTAGAATTAATCTGAAAGCTTTTATGATCTTAACTACTGGGGTCCATGAAGCCTCTTGGCGATGACTGCACTTTGATCGTGCAGCTACTCCTATACTGTCATCTAAAAATTGTATCCAAAGAATGTTTGGAGAGTTGGACGTGTTGAAACCTATCTCCCTAAGGACACCAGTGGCTCCGTTTACGAGACCATCTGATGTGTCTACATTGACCGTCATCATGTATTTAGCAGTGGTTTTTTAAAATGAGCGAGGTACATAAACCTTGTGTCTCAGATGTTTTTAATGCCCTAGCTTGTTCCAGACATCTGTTCCCCTGCCTCTGAGCTAATATGTGCAGATTTTACAGAGTCAATGGCTTCCGAAATGAACTGATCAGTGGGAATCGAGTTGAGCTTCTCCCTATTGTATCGGTCTGTGTCCTGATTGCTTGAAAAAAGGTGAATGGCGTCATTTGGAATCTGACTTTCTACGAAAGTGCGGCCTCTAAGTAGGACAATATCTTCAGACGACATTTGGCCGGACGCCATGTTGTTGAGTGCTATTGCAAACGGCTGGTCATCTCGCTGTCGCATTATCTCTGTGAGCTCGAAAAACCTAAAAGGACTCCAGAGGTGGGATCCAAATTTAGCGCTGTATGGATCATGCGACGGCGGCTGGAAAATCCAACGATCACAAACTGGCCGCAATTGCCTAAGATCGCCGAACACGATGACCGAAATGCCTCCGAAGGGAGTATCAACGTTGGAGAAAATTTGCTTAAGGCGAGAGTCCAGATGGGAAAACATGGTTGCGCCGACCATAGAAATTTCGTCTATTATAAGAACTTTAAGATCAATAAATCTTGAACGTAGGGTATTTAACAGTTCAGGGCTTAAACTCCTAAATAAAGACCCAGCCTGATTTACAGGGAGAGAGAACATGGAATGGAGAGTGGAGCCTCCGATTCCAAAAGCAGCTTTGCCTGTGGGAGCACACAGCAGTATTTTAACAGAAGTTGGGTCGCATCCTACTCTACCATTATACTCCTTGGAAAGGGACTGGAATAAGGTGGATATAAGTCTACTCTTGCCGACACCTGCTTCGCCTCCTACGAACTCATGGAAACTAGCATTTCTCCTTGCATTGTGCAAGACATGCGTAAGGAAAGTTTTTTGCTTTAAGTTAAGAGACCTAACTAAGGTGGCTAATTTTCAGGGGAAATAATTGGCGGGAGCTTTATTATGCGGATATTGCTATCCTGGATCTACTTCCTGAACACGGTCGTCTAAGTTTAAAACATTTATTTGAGAAGATATTTGCTGGAAAAGCTAAGGCCCTAAACTCCTCATTAACTGCGGCCTCCTCATCTACATTATCCTCGCTACTTTCCTCTAGCCTCCATGGCCCTTCTAGCGCGTCTTCTAAGCTGTCTATGGCATTATACCTATCAAAGTTGGCTTTAATAGCCTCCTCGTGCTCATGATAAAACTCCTCACAATTTCTCTGAAACAATTCTACCTGTTCATCTCTCCATGGAGAATATAGCGATAACTAATGCTCTAAAATAGTTGGGCCTATAAGAATTAATATTAAAGGGGCTATACCTAATGATACTCGGCTGGTTTCTTTCCCTAATAAATCCACTACCATCGCGAAGTGCGAAAAAAACTGTTCCTAAGACCTCATTCTCTTCTTCAGCCTCATTGTTACTATTTTCCCCTTGGCGAGCTCTACCACGGGTTTTAGAATACTCGTAATTTGCAGCAAAATCGGCTAAACACAGGCCGTCATGGGAATCTGGTCTTTGTTCGTATCTGTCCAGCAAACCTTTCTGAAAGATGTCAGTTGAATCCTGAGGCATATTTTGCAGGACGCTTGTAGGATCTAAGCATCGACTTGTTCTGAAGGGAAGGTGTTTATGAACACGCATTATTGCTTGTTTCTGACAACGCCAATCCCATACAATATACGGCTTCCTGAGCAGAGATCTCAGTGCCCGAAATAAACTTGTGACCGAGATACTGTAGCTTTTGACGAATGCTTGAGTTGCCTCTTCGAATGTCATTAGCTGCTTCGCGCATTAACTTCGAAATACCCCTTTGGGACTTGTTAATGTTATTAATTATGTAGCTACAGCACGCAAAAGGGTCCAAAATTAACTGGATATCCATATTTGCCCTTTGCATTGAAAGAATGTGTTATTATAGGCGTTAACTTGAATTTCATGCAAATGTTCTCTTCAGAAAATCATGTGTTTTTTTCAAACTAGTCCTAATAGCATATATATAGTCCTCGTAACTGAGGCTCACCTCATCGTGAGAAAGAAAATTTTCGAATATGCTAAGATGGCTAATCAAATCCTCGGATTGATCCCGAAGTAAAAGACTGCGAATTTTCTGATAGTTTTCGCGCACATTTTAAAGGCACGAATGCCCGTGCTTATGCTTTTGGTATTCAATGTACGGAGCCAAATCTGTGTTTGTAACATCCACAGTTACAAACTGATCAATGAAGGCTACTACACTAGCAATAGATTCTTCACTGTTGAAATCCACTTCCGGGGCGTCTTTCAGCCAAAACATGCCGTAAATGTGAGGGGAACCTCTCTGTTGAAACTCAACTCGCCAATAATTGGTAGTAACAAAGTTACTTCCAAAGATTCCCCCGGCTTCTTCATGAGCTTTAGAACTTCCCTATACCTATAATCGAAATACCTAGCACACGTCACTGGGTCAGTTCTGATCAGCCGCGCCTTTTCTCTAAACTGTAAGTTCAAAGCTTCCTCCTCACTAATGTTCAATCCTATCTACATTGCGCTTGAGCAGTACTAGCAGCTCTGGCCACCTAGTTTCTGCGGCCGTACAAGAGTTATGAAGAAAGTTGGCAAACCAAATTGGCGAATCATAGCCATGACTTTCTTCTTCTCATCTCCCAGTGAGCAGGAGACGTGCGAATGTCCTTAAGAATTCGATATCCGTCATCATGGGAAATTAAGTTTCCCATGAAAGCTTCATCGAGTACGTTGGCGGCAGTTATCGCGCTAGAAGCGCTCCGCTTACGTAGGCAAGTTGAAATATTGTTTCGAATTTTCAACAATTCCAACTTCTTATAATTGAAAAACAACTTGTCAGTTCTACAACCTCTTCTATCTACGTTCCTAAGCTCTGATCTAACTATGGTTGTATAACTTTCCGAAGATGGTCTCTTGACGCCAGCATAAATGCTTGGGAACGCCAATTCTTCGGAGTCGACATCGAGAATCACGTCGAGAGGCTTTTGGCCCTCACCTGGAGCCATTGTGATTCTCGGAATTCCTACATTGTGTGCCTGGTTTTTCTCAAGCAGAGTTTCCTGTCCTCCAGGATTTAGCTCTTCGGCTTCTTCATTCTCTTCGGAATTTTCCCGCCTCCAAGTTTACATCCTCCTGTTGGATGGCTAGTTGTCCCTCTACAAAGGCTAAGTCCGCTTGAGAAGCTACGAATGGAACAGTTTCGGATGTGAAATCAGAGATCCACTGCTCGTTCACTGACACATTGTGCTTTCTGTAAAGCTCTGTACTAACTAAGTACCTGATGGGCGTCAGCAATTTTGGAAGGCCTGATGGTCTCTGCCATGAAATCATGTCCGTACTCCAGTCTTCGCTTGAGGTGGAGCTGTACAACCTCTGCCTCGTGGAAAGCTCGTGGAAGGGACGTTCACGATGTTGCTAACCGGAATGGGGACATTTACAACAGCTCCTTTTATTGCACTCTGACGCTCATGACCTATCGACTTAATTATCATAAATGGAAGGCGAGGTGAAATCAGTCGCTCCTCCAAGGGAGTAAGCCCCCTCAAGGAATGAGGAATTTCTGGGAAGTCTAAGCCGTTGGAAATGGCACCTTTGGGCTTTCTTCCGGCTTTTATATTGCCGTGGCATGTGCCACAGAACTTAAAGGATTCCCCAGTGAAAGCAAGCTGGCTTGCATTCTGGTAAATCTCTTCCTTAAACTCGCAATTTTCTTCCAAATAGGCTCTAGAAAGCTTACGTATTTGCTTGGGAACCACAATCCCTTGCAGCAGAAGCAAATCTGATCGGGGCCAAGTTTTACTAACCTATTGAATTTGGCTATGTGAGCATCCAATCCAATAGGTATATTTCTAGGAGTCCTATTTCCCTGGGATAAATCAAGTCGAATCTCCTGACTTCGGTTTGCGTTCCGAAGGTTTTCTGCATCCCTATTGCCACTGAGGCTTCTATACTGACTAATTCTCTGACTAATATTTCGAATAGCATCGATACTTGCTTGTCGAGCAGCTATACGAGCACTTCGTCGAGCCAGTGTATTTCTCGCCTGCTCGACGGTCCTACGTTCCCTAACACTCCTAGCCGTAGCTCTCCTAAACCTATCCTGCGCTCTCTGCAATAAGCGATCCTGAGTTGATCTTGCCTGCGCTCGTTGCAGGGTATTTGCTTCTTGCTCACCCGCACGATACGTAGCATCCAACCGCCTCAGAGAACGCCGCCGAGCATCGGCTGCTTGTTCACATCGCACGGAAATCAGGATCCAAGCGCCTTTCCGAACGGTCAGCAGTATTTTGGACCTGCTCTGTAGTTCGGACTTCTCTAACTTGTCGCCTTACAGCGCGACGCCGAGTATCGGCTGCCTGCTCACTCGCACGGAAAGCGGGATCCAAGCGCCTTAACCGATGATCAGCGGTATTACCAACTTGCTCGATAGCTCAGACTTCTCTTAATTGTCGCCTTATAGCGCGACGCCGAGCATCGGCTGCTTGCTGACTCGCTCGGAAAGCGGGATCCAAGCGCCTTAACCGATGGTCAGCGGTATTACCAACTTGTTCGATAGCTCGGACTTCTCTTAATTGTCGCCTTATAGCGCGTCGCCGAGTATCGGCTGCTCGTTCATCCGCACGAAGAACGGGGTTCGAGCGAGTTTCCCTACGTCTTTCAGCATCTGCTTCTTGTTCACCCGCACGAAAAACGGGATCCAAGCGCCTTAACCGATGGTCAGCGGTATTAACAACCTGCTCTGTAGCTCTTTCATCTGTGTTTCTTCGCCTAATAAAGCGACGCCGAGTGTCGGCTGGTTGCTCTCCGGCACGAAGAACAGGATCCAATCGAATTTCCCTACGTCTTGCAGTATATGCTTCTTGATCACCCGCCCGAAGAACGGGGTTCGAGCGAATATTCCTACGTCTTGCAGTATCTGCTTCTTGCTCACCCGCCCCGAAGAACGGGGTTCGAGCGAATATTCCTACGTCTTGCAGTATCTGCTCCCTGATCACCCGCAACGAGTGTGCGGATTCAAGCGTCTTGACCTACGAGACGCTGTATTTACACCCTGCTCTGAATTCCTGGCTACTGCATTTTCCCTTCTCCTACGCTGAGATTCAGAATTTTCTACCCTCTCCATCTCTGCATACTCTGGATTTTCCCTATTGGCTCTATTTCTCAACAATTGGTTCCTAGCCCGCTGAGATGCAGTGGGTCTATTCAAACGAGGCATTTTTAAAAATCTTAAATTTATATGACTACTACTATTATTAATAGAATTATAAGAATAAGGCTTTAAAAAGCTAAATTCTTATATTTATATAATATAAATTTTATAATATAATATAGTTAATATAAATTATATAAATAATAGAAATATAAGTGTAAGTCTTAAAAAGACTTAGACTTATAGTACTATTACTAAGATAAATACGTAAATGTATAGAAATATAAGAATAAGCCTTAAAAAGGCTGAATTCTTTTATTTATATACGGGTAAAGGGGCAGAGCGATTGAAAATGAATTACGTTAATAATTTGCTAAAATTAAATATATGAATAATAATAATCTAAGAGCAAGTCTTGAAAAAGACTTAATCTTATACTATTATTAACAAATCTGCGTTAAAAAGGTCAGAGCGGCAAAAAATAAATTACGTTAAAATTTGCAAATGTAAAAAATATGAATAATAATAATTTAAGAGTAAGTCTTGAAAAAGACTTAATCTTATATTATTATTAACAAATCTACGTTAAAAGGGGCGGAGCGGCAAAAAATGAATTACGTTAAAAATTTGCAAATGTGAAAAATATGAATAATAATAATTTAAGAGTAAGTCTTGAAAAAGACTTACTCTTATATTATTATTAAAAGGGGTACTTAGCAGCGAGCGCAGCAACTATCCCAGCAGCAAACAACGGCAGCGACGTCGGCAGCAATCGGCAGAGGCAGCAACAACTCGCGACCGCGTAACAATTTGTTTACAAAATTTACGTTAGTTTTAAGCACAGAAAAATGAGTTTAATGAGTTTACAAAAATGCAAGTAAAAATGGATAGTTTACGTTAAGGGAGATTTGTTTAAAGATAGGCAAAACTGACAAAAATCGCAATCGCAGACGAGCAGAGAGATCACATACGATGGTTAGTCGTAGACTAAAGCGAGAGCAGAATAGTTTGCAGCTCTGCAAAGTTCATAACCGCCAATTTACTTGCACGGATTCCCGCCCTTTTTGCTAACAGCGAACCGTGCCTTCTAGAACTTTGCATTCTGCCTAGTACATCTTCCGTCTCTCTCTAGCGCAGGTTAATGCACTTGTGAGAAACGAATAGGAGCAAAAAGAGACAAAATGCGCGCCCCATTTCAAATGATTTAGATTTTGCATTAACATAATGTGAATTAGAGTGACCACAGGAAAAAGGAAAAAAAGTTCAAAATATATCAATTTGAATTCGGCGATCTCGAGTGCTGGCAGCTTTACAGCACGAGCATTAGCACCAGCGCTGCTTTAGCGCAGGCAGCTGTTGTCCTGCACCAGCATCTGTGTTTATGTTTATGTTTTTGAGTGCAATAGATTGACTAGAAAATATTAAACATACATACTTAAATTGGCTAAACACATACATTCTTAAATAGTATTATGTATATTAAAGTCTAAATGTTTGCAACAACACGAGTAACGGGTATAGCGAATAGCTTTCTTTGAAGGGAGTTATCTTTGCCGGGCAATTGCAACTGTGTACAATGTAAATACATACATATGTATATGCTTACATACATACACACATACGCCATTGCTTGACTCCGACCTCCAATTTGGCCAACTTGATTTGATTTGCATAGTTCTTGGGATATATGTATGTAGTTCGGTATTGACAAATGAAAACCATCGCAATTTCCTTTAATAGAAATCCTTATCGAGAATTAACGTTGACTCTGTTTGAGCACCTTGGCCAGCTGTTCCAAAGTCATCCGTTAGATGGCGCCATGAAAGGCGGAAATGTAGGCGCTAGCCAGGCTTAAGCGTTTAATGGGTTTTTGGGCGTTAGAGTGGGCGTGGCAAACTTTTTTATTAGGCCAATCGATAGGTATTGACGAAACAAATACATATCAATTAAAATTTTCATAATAGCATCAAAACTGTGGCCACAGCTTGTGGCTTGTGGGCGTCAGAGGGGGCGTGGCACCATTTTGAAACAAACTTGCGCTGCGTAGGAAACTCCTAAAATCTACATGCAAAATGTCAATCTTCTAGCTTTTATAGTTTCCGAGATCTCAGCGTTCATACGGACAGACAGACAGACAGACGGACAGATGGACATGGCTAGATCGACTCGGCTAGTGATCCTGAACAAGAATATATATACTTTATAGGGTCGGAAACGCTTCCTTCTACCTGTTACATACTTTTGCACGAATACAATATACCCTTTTACTCTACGAGTAACGGGTATAAACACCGAAGTTATGGCATTTCCAATCGTTCAGTTATATGGCAGCTATAGGATATAGTCGGCCGATCCTTATGAAATTGATTGATTGATATTGATAGGTCGGATTGATTGGCTAAAAATAAAACCCATAGAAAATCCCAACTTCCTAACTTTACAAACACCAAGTTATGGCTTTTCCGATCAATCAGTAATATGGCAGCTATAGGATTCAGTCGATCCTTATGAAATTTGGTAGGTCGTATTGATTGGCAAAAAATAAAACCCATTGAAAATCCGAACTTCCTAACTTTACAAACACACCAAAGTTATGGCATTTCCGATCAATCAGTTATATGGCAGTGTTCGCAGCAGAACGCCTAAATTTAATTGTTTATTATCAATTTCTAAATGTAACGTAGTTTGCTAACAGCATCTGCGTTGCGCTAACAGCACCATGTTAATTTAACACTACGAATGTAAAACCTAAAAAACAAACACTGTTCAACACCTACTATTCTCTTCTCTCGTTCTTGCCTAAAACTTAAAAGTACACGATCTTAAAACGAAAGCTGGACCTTTTTTATTTTAAATTAATAGAAAACGGCCGAAGAGGGATGCAAAACAGCATCTCCTCAAAACAGTCAGCTATACGATATAGTCGGCCGATCCTTATGAAATTTGGTAGGTCGGATTGACTGGCCAAATATAAAACCCATAGAAAAATTCCAACTTCCTAACTTTACAAACACCAAAGTTATGGCATTTCCCGATCAATCAGTTATATGGCAGTGTTCGCAGCAAAACGCCTAAATTTAATTGTTTATTATCAATTTCTAAATGTAACGTAGTAGGTCGGATTGACTGGCCAAATATAAAACCCATAGAAAATTCCAACTTCCTAACTTTACAAACACCAAAGTTATGGCATTTCCGATCAATCAGTTATATGGCAGCTATAGGATATAGTCGTCCGAGCCCGGCCGTTCCGACATATATACTGCGTGCAAAGGAAAGAGGGTGTGTGCAAAGTTTCAATTGGATAGCTTTAAAACTAGTCTTAGTTTGCGTAAAACAGACAGACGGACATGGCTATATCAACTCAGGAGGTGATCCTGATCAAGAATATATATACTTTATAGGGTCGAAAATGTCTCCTTCACTGCGTTTGCTCACTTTTGACCAAAATTATAATACCTCTGCAAGGGTATAACAAGACAGAACGCTATAGTCGAGTGCATCGACTATTAGATACCCGTTACTCAGCTAAACAATTGAATATAAATATGCCTTCTTGTAATAAATTGACTAGAAATATTAAACATACATACTTATATTGGCTAAACACATACATTCGCACATTTGCACAACACGAGTAACGGGTATAGCGAATAGCTTTCTTTGAAAGGAGTTATCTTTGCCGGGCAATTGCAACTGTGTACAATGTAAATACATACATATGTATGTTATATAACACATTACTTAGGGGCTCTTACCCAATTTATAAACAACTTTGAACCGAGAGCCAAAGTTATATGACACATTACTTAGGGGCTCTTACCCGATTTATAAACAACTTTGAGCCGAGAGCCAATTTTCAATTAACTCTGACAAGGACCCGAGGAAAATCCGTGGTCACCTATTTCTGACAACACGTCTCTAAATTACTCCCACCCAGATCAATTTCACACAGTCCGCATCAAACGGATGCTGTAAACATCCAAGCCGATACTGTAAGCATCGGAGCCCCCAAGCGAGCCCTGAGTCCGCTAATGCAAACAAAAGATTTCCAAAGTGATCCCTAAAGTCCGCTAATGTAAACACCAATTTCCAGCCAAATTTAGATTTCATATTTAATTGGCAAATTGCATCATCCTATTTTCCGACTCTCTTGAGTCATTCTCTTTATCAATTTTTGAGATAAATCTCTTAAGCCGAGGTTTGATTATTGATCATTGAACTCAAGGAGTCCAGTCCGTTTTTGAGATCCGAACCGAGCACCAAAGAAAAAATCAAGTGAAAAGTAAAAGAGCAGTGAATAAAATAAGTTCGACCTATTGAAAAATTGTAATAGTGAATAAGTGATAATAAAAAATAAAAATAAATTTTTTTAAACTAATTCACAAGTGAGAAAGTTAATTGGCGCCCAACGTGGGGCCGTGCGATTAAAAAAAATTCTAAAACCAGGCTTTAAAAATAAAAGTTAAAAAAAGTTTTAAAGTAAAAAGGAATTTAGCGCGGCCAAAAACCCGATACAACCGACGAAAATAATAAGCTTGTGTTGATAAAAAAAAAATAAGGTGGAATTAATAAATGCAATAATCCCCTTAAAATCGATACAACCGGCAAAAAAATAAAATAGTTTGTGTTGATCAAAAAAACTAAGGTAGAAAAAAATTAATGATATAATCTCCTTAAATCTCAAATTACAAAATAGTGATCGTAACAAGAAATTCACTGCTCAGACATTATAAAAATTAAAAAGTGACAAAAAAATCATCATCGGAAAAAACAATTTAATTTAAAAATATTTACAACAAAAATCATCAAAGCCATCATACAAAAAAAAACATTCAAAGAAAACAGGCTGAAGGGCAATCCCTCGTCAAAAATAATTATAATATAAGAATGACGACCCTAAGCAGGATCAAAAAAAAAAAAGAGAAGGAAGACCCCAACAGGATCAGCAAGCAACTATAATAAAATAAAGAGGACAATTCGTGAGCGATAAAATTATTATATAAGAAATTAGTAAAAAACTAAATAAAAAGAATCAAAGTGGAAGACTTAATTTCTGATTTCAATAAGGTTCTCAAAATGTCGGAACCCTCAACCAGCCAGACTGGAGTAAATAAAAGACTCCACATGAATACGCCTCAAGAAAATACGAACTATCCGGCGGTTACAAACAATACAATGTTAAATGAAGGAGATTTAAAAAAACAAATTGTTAATTTTGAATTAAATCCATTAAAAGAGGAGATCGTAAATTTAAGATCGCAGCTTTCTCATAAAATAAAGACGATTGAAGATTATCAGATAGAGATTGTAGATCCAAATATTAAGTGCGAAACATCTTATGAGATCATCAAATCTGTTAGGGAATATAGAGGTGAAGAAGATAAATATGTAAGCTGGAGAGAATCAGCTGAAATAGCCATGGGTCAGTATGCCAGAGGGAGTGAAAGGTTTTATTCTGCCTTATCTATATTAAGAAATAAAATAACAGGAATGGGAAACGATGCCTTAACCCATAATGGTACGGTGTTAAATTTCGATGCCATAATGGCCAGACTTGACTTTGTCTTTAGCGACAAACGTCCAATTCATATTATCGAACAGGAACTAAGTGTATTGAGTCAAGGAAAATTATCCATAATGGATTATTATGGTACAGTTAATAGAAAATTAACTCTACTAATTAACAAAACAATTATGACCTACGGTAGAAACAAACCAATCACAGCAGAAATTAATGAAAAACATAGTAGGACAGCTCTTATAGTTTTCATCACCGGCCTCAACGGCCAAATTTCAGATACCATTTTCGCAATGAATCCACCTGACCTACCAAATGCAATGGTCATAGTTCTGGAATTAGAAAGCAACAACATGAGAGCTCATTTCGCAAATAGTTTCTCAACTTCTCAGAGAAAACATAGTGAGCCAAACTCTGGTGGTAATGTACAAACATATTCAATCAAAGCCAAGACAACAAAACAATAATTATAATATTCAGCGGAACAATAATAATCTAAGGTTCAATCAAGACAACAACCAGAACAGAAATAATTATGGTTATAATAATCAGAATAAAAATAATTTTTGGAACCAGGGTAAATTTAATAATAACCAACAAAATCAGTGGAATACTTATAGACAGCCGCAAAATAAGCCAGAACCAATGGAAATAGACGAACCTATACAGACTCAGAACAGGCCTAATAACGGATTCAATCAAACCTATAATAATCATAAAGTAATAATTACAGACTGAACAAGTGGTATCAAACTAAACAATTTGAGACCCAGAACACTCCGCAAAGCCAAGCCCAAAATATGAGGTTACCAACTGGAACTGTTAACCAACCGGCTAACAAGACCATGAGATTAAATAATATTGAGGTGGACCATTTTTAGACAAAGGTCAGGAGTAGGCTTACCCTACTTAATTAGAAATGATAAAAAAATAAATAAAAATTAAAAATATTAATAGACACTGGAGCAACCGCTTGTTATATTACAACAGGAATTTATAAAAATAAAAATGAGCTTCCAATATATAAACGAGTATCCACAGTGAATGGATATTCAATAATAAAATACTATCACATGATAACTATTTTTGATACGCGATATACTTTTTATGAAATAGAACCCTGGATTCAGATTTACTGGTCGGCTATAACCTTTTAAAAAAAATAGGAGCTGTAATCGATAGAGCAAAGAGAGTAATTAAATATAATGAAAAAGGAGAAAAATTAAATTATGATAACGGAAAAATCTTAAACCAACTTTCTTTAACAGAAGAAAACATTATTCTTCCATTAAAAGAATTTATATTAAAACAAGAGAGAACGCTATAGTCGGGTGCCCCGACTATCAGATACCCGTTACTCAGGTAAAGGGAGTGCGAGGGACATGGAGATAGAAACTTTGATCACGCATAACTTTTTAACGAATGGTCCGATTTGATAAATTTCTTCTACATTTCGATAGGTATTGATAAACACAATAAAACTGCATTTTTACTTTTCCGAAATATTTAAATTTTTAAAATCGTATATAAGCGATTGTGGGCGTTAAAGGGGGCGTGGCACCTTTTTGAAACAAACTTGCGCTGCGTAGGAACTTCTAAAATCTATATGCAAAATGCCAATCTTCTAGCTTTTATAGTTTCTGAGATCTCAGCGTTCATACGGACAGACAGACAGACAGACAGACAGACCGACAGACAGACGGACAGACAGACGGACAGACGGACAGACGGACATGGCTAGATCGACTCGGCTAGTGATCCTGATCAAGAATATATATACTTTATAGGGTCGGAAACACTTCCTTCTAGCTGTTACATACTTTTGCACGAATACAATATACCCTTTTACTCTACGAGTAACGGGTATAAAAATACTTTGATGAAAAGACTCAAATCAGATCCGAATCTGAAATGGGTAATCAAAGCGAATTTAGTTTGGGATATAAAAATCCTGAAAACGCCGTCGTTGAAAAATCCGACAAAAATAAAAGTTTGGGAAATAAAAATCCTGAACACGCCGTCGTTGAATTATCCGACAATAAAAAATTAAAAAACATAAAAATATCATCTGCAAATCAAAGAAAGATTTGGAGAACGAAATATTAAATATTATCAATGAAGCACATTCGAAAATAAATATGCAGATTCCTTTTAGGACAGACAAACGCGGTGAAATAAACACCGTTGTAGAGTTGGGGCGTCGGGGGTGTTCTTCGATGGAAGGCAGCTTCGTCGGGCGTTGCGGCTGTTTAACGTAGCCGGGTGGGAAGCTGTGGGATAGATTGATAAAACACTCGACGATCGCGAGAAGGGAACAAAAAGACTCGGTGAACTTTTTTCGTGTTATAGCGCGGACCGGCCGGGCGATGTATTTCACTAATGAGACAATGAAAGACTAACTTAAACCTAATTGAGCGCTGCGTTTCAAAGCGCAGTGGAGAGATTCCGGGAGCGGGAAGGCGGGAGAGCCTGGAATCGCAATCGTCCAGTGCGGGAGAGCGGGAGAGCCTGGAGTCGCGAGCATCCAGTGCGGGCGAGTGGGCATTCGCTACGAGGGAAGCGCGTGCAGTTTAAAAGAGGGGAGAGCGGCGTAAACATTCCGCCCCCCTTGCAATCGCTAGCGTTGCAAAAGAAAAACAAGCCCACTCCTGTCGTCTAGGCTTGACTGCAGGCGCCGGACAGGATCCACCCGAATGCCGTCTTCTGGGCCACTGGGAGTCCCTCGTCGACCAGATGGAAGCCCGGTCGGATGACCTTGGCGTAGACATCCGCACCCAGGACTACAGAGATGGTTGCCGGCAAGTAAAAGCGTTTTGTCGGCCAACGGGAGGTCTCCGTATCTGCCGACCACGGTGTCCGAGAGCTCTCGGATGGGGGAGCGGATGCGGACGTTCTGCTCCACTTTCAAGACCACCTCTAGCTTGAAGCCGTTGTCGCACTTCGACCGAATTGTCGCCGTGCAGATGCTCTCGTCGCCGACGGTCTAAGTCGGCAAGCGGAATGCGGACGCCAATGATGCGTCGATGCAGCTCGTCGGCGTACACGGGTCGATGAGGGCGGCCGTGTCAAAGGTCTTCAGCCCGGTCTCCAAAGTGACCATGGCCGTCGGCAGGACATTTACGCTGTGCCGTTGAAGGATGGACGCAAGTGACGGCGGATCTTGCCGGCGCGAGCGCTGCTGAGAAGCGGCGGATGCCGAGCGCCTTGCCGGGGCTAGCGCTTGGCGAGTTGGCGGATTCTGCCGGCGCGAACGCTGTTGAGTAGCCGACGGCAGGGGACGCTCGTGCATATGGAGGAGCGTTTGGTGCTTCCCGTTGCACGTTTTGCATTTGTCGCCACTGCGACAACTCCCGTCGGAGTGCTGGTGGGCGAGACAATTTGAGCAGTACTTATTAATAAGCACTGCCCGAAGCCGCTTCTCTGCGCTCAGCTTTAGGAACCTCTGGCACTTTCGAAGCGGATGGATTCCACGGCAAACTCGGCATCGGTAGGAATGTATACCTCGAGTACGTCTGGTTTCCAATGCCTGAGCGCTGCGTGGACGAGGAACCATGAATGATCTGGTAGGGAGTAATGGATAAAAAAAAGATGATTTGAAACTGCTTAGATGGCGAGGATTGTTGGGGAATTATGTGGAGGATGTTGGTTGAGGAAGACGGTTGGAGTGTTCTCCTGGCAGAAGAACCACCTTGTCCCATTGTCGGACTGCACTTGACGGGGACAACCTCTTCTGGATACGAACCGAGCGAAAGCGGCGAGAAATTTCTCGGTCGTCAGATCGGATGTAGGCTCTAGATGGATGGCCTTTGTAGAGAAACACACGAAAACCAGCACATACCCTTTGTAATTAGGCAAACTCTGCCTGTGTAATTTTTAATGTCGAAAGGGCCAGCGTAGTCCATCCCTGTGTACGTCAATGACCGGGAAAAAGAAACTCGCTCTTTCGGAAAACTTCCCATCATCTGAACTTCCAATCGCTTCTTATGGATAACGCAGACCTTGCAGGAGTTAATAACGGCCTTTACCAAGTTCTTATTTGCGGAACCCAGTATCTTGACCGGGTGAGACGTACGACTATCTGCTGCAACGTTATGAGATGCGTAAAGTTTACCAGTAGTCGAGAGAGTGCACATTCGTACGGGAGGATTATAGGATGTCGTTCATCATATCGCAAATTTTCGGAGGCCGTTATGCGGCCGCACTCTCTTATAAGCCCTTTCTCATCTAGAACCAAGCAGCGATATTCATTAGCAAAATATCTGCGCTGAGTGCTAATGACCATGAGCCGTTCAGCGGCGACAAGTTCTTGGGCTTCTAGACGGACTTCCGGAGTCGGCGACTGTTTCCTACATCGCTGGACAAAACGGTGGACATACGCAAGGACCCGTAAAGCTCTATTTAACTTGGAAAAGCGATCAAGGATGTCTTCTGTCGGAATGGACGCAACATGGGCCTTGACAGGACGTCTTTCCACTTCGGTCACCTGTAAGTCGTTGCTTTGGGCAGGCCACTGATCTCGTGGCTTTTGCAACCAGTTGGACCATGCCACCAAAGGGAGATGTCGACCAGTTCTTGTAGGGGCACTCCCCGACTGGCCAAGTCAGCTGGATTGTGTTCGGATTGAACATGCGACCAATTGGCTGCCTCTGTGGACTGGGTGATCTTCGTTACCCGATTGGCAACGAACGTTGTCCACTGGCATGCTGGTTTGGCTAGCCATGCAAGCACAATCGTGGAATCGGTCCAACAATGGAGTTTCGAGGACAGCATCGGCATATGGGGAAGGATGGATTCGGCCATGTCGGATAGCAATAGAGCTCCACACAGCTCTAGTCTGGGAAGCGACACAGTTTTTACTGGCGCTACGCGCGTCTTGGCCGTGAGAAGATGCACTAGCGTCGTGTGCCCCATCTCGACGCGCACATAGATCGCAGCACCGTACGCCTTTTGAGAGGCATCACAGAATCCGTGATGTTTCACTCGGAATTCTGGGCGGAAGGAACCCATCTGGGAATTCGGACTTGATCTATGACTGAGTAGCATTTAGGGAAATCACGCCACTTTTGGCACAGTTCAATTGGAAGTTCATACTCCCACCCTAGATCACGCAGCCAGATCTCCTGCATGAAAATCTTGGCACAGACCACGAAAGGAGCGAGCCAGCCTGCTGGATCAAACAGCTTCGCAATTTGGGAGAGAACATGCCGTTTTGTGAGTGTAGCTTCGGTGGATAGGTCGGGGAGGGCGAAGAAAAACTCATCCGATGTTGCTTTCCAACGGACTCCGAGAATTTTCGCCGTGCTTTCCGTATCTATTTCGAGGAAATCGGCAGTTAAAAGATGATCAGTTCCGATATGAGCCAGAACTTCTTTGTGGTTGGAGGTCCATTTCCTCAATGGAAAACCAGCCGAATCGAGGGCACTCTGCAACTCGCGAATGGTGAGGTGAGCCTCTTCTGCAGAGTCAGCTCCCGAAAGGACATCATCGACATACATGCAACCACGAATAACTTTACTCGCCCTTGGATGGGTTAGTTGCACGTCGGTCGCAGAACCCGAATTGCCAGGAACGGCGCACAATTGACCCCAAACGTAACAGTTTTTAGCTCAAAATCTCGAATGTATCCTTCCCTATCGCGGAATAAGATACGTTGGAACACTGTCTGCTTCGGATCTACCCAGATCTGCCGGTACATTTTCTCGATGTCAGCACTATACACAAATCGGAAATATCGCCACTTCAGGATCTGGATGGTTAGATCGGACTGTAGGACCGGGCCAGCATGAAGGATATCATTTAAGCTGACCCCATTGTCTGAAGGGCTGGAGGCGTTGAATACCACTCGAAGCTTGGTGGTCGTACTCTCCGGTTTTAACACTGCATGGTGTGGCAGGTAGTAACATGCTGAATCGTGGGTAGGAAGGACTTCTCTCATGTGATTGAGGTCGAGATATTCTTGAATAACTAAGTCGTACTTGGATTTTAACGTACTGTCCCTTTTTAGCCGCTGCTCGTTTCTTAAGAATTGAGCCAGCGCCTGGGATCTGGAATGTCCTAGGGAGCAATTAATGTTCTCAGGATCTCGAAAAGGAAGACTCACGACATACCTGCCGGTCTTGTCTTTTGTGGTGGTCCGAAGAAAATTGTCCTCACAAATCACGTCGGATTCTTTTGCCGCTTTTACTGGCAGATCCTCCACCTCCCAGAATTTGGTGAGGAGTTTTCATACGTGTGCGCAACTTGCGTGGAAAAGGATGATATTTGATCATGCCTCGGAGCTGGTACTGGTCCTGTTAGATTCCAGCCGAAAATGGTTCTTGACCGAGAAGCGAGCCACAGATGTTCGCCTCGGGTACCGCTTAGTAGAATGGATGGAAGTATATCGGCCCCGATTAGAATATCTATTTGTGCGCTCTCATAAAACTTTGGATCCGCTAGCGGAAGTTCGGGAAGGTCTCGCAGGAAATGTTGCGGAAGCGGACATGAAGGAAGATTTCCGGCTATTTGTGGAAGCACGTAGGCAGTGGGTGTTTAACTGCAGGCCAGGCCGGGTCGGAGAACGGATCGTGAATTGACAGATCTTTTTGGTCTCAGCGGAGACCGTTTGATTAAGTCCTGAGACCTGTGCTCGGATAACCTGGAACGGCAGTTTAATCAGGTTGAAAAGGCGCTCAGTGATGAAGGTCGCCTCAGATCCGGAGTCTATTAAGGCTCGCGCTTGGAAATTGGAACCTTGGTGGCATATATTAATTATAGCGGTGCCTAGGAGGACTGACCTAGTGCCTGCCGCAAAATAATTCTGAAGCGTTGACTGCGTGCCACTGGCAGCCGCGGGACCGACAGTATTTGGTCTGGATCTGGCGTTGGCGTTGGATTTGCGCGCGCTGGGGATGGGCTGCCTCGGTGTAGGAGGGTGTGATGGCGGCCGCGGCACGTGAAGCAGTTATGTGCGCTTTCGCAGTCGCGCAACTGATGTGTCCGCGCAAAGCAGTTTAAACACAGCTGTTTTCTTTTTATATATGCGATGCGTTGGTCGACCGTCATCTGGAGAAATTTGGCGCATGTGCGTACAGGATGGTTTTCTCTATTACAGAGATCGCACCCTCTAGGTTGCCTAGGTTCTACCCTTGTCTCGTATGAATTTATTTTTCGAGACGCCGAGTTGGAAGTGGATGCCCTGGGCTGAGTCTGACTAGAACCTGATGGTCGAACATCATCTATGGCTTCTAGTGTCCTGTGACGCTCCGTTAGGAAAACGTTCAGCTCGTGCCACGTAGGGATCTCGGCTTTGTTATGGAGGGACTGCTCCCATAGGGAAAGCGTAAGCTTTGGGAGTTTGGACGAGCACATATACACCAAGAGGCAATCCCAAGTTTCGACCTGAATACCGGACATTTCTAGTGCAGTAAGGCAACCCTGGATGGTACTTTGAAGTTCTTTCAAAGCTGACCCAGACTCCTGTGGGACGGACGGTACATTGAAAAGTATCTTAATTGACTGTTTACTAACAATCGCTTGTTTTCGAAACGCTCAGTGAGGTTATCCCACGCTGATCGAAAGCCACCATTAGTAAGGGGTGAATTTGAAACGATATTGTGATCGTCGCCACTCGTTTTAGCATTAAGGTGAAATAATTTTTCGACAGGAGTGAGTCTGGGATTGTTGATATAAATTGCCGTGAATAGATCCCTAAAGGTTGGCCAACGAAGATAGTCGCCGACTTCGGTATCGCACGGCGGAAGCCGGCAGCCTTACGGAATGTATGTCTGAGAAGGATCAGCTGGCGTTGGGGAAGGTTGCGGAAGTTGCGGAGTTTCCGCTATCATAACTGCTATCTGGGTGCCGCACCTTTCGTACGCGCTGTAGCAATACCCGTACTTAGCCTTGAGGACTGGCAAGCTGTCAGCTGCACCTTCACCGGCTGCTACAAGGCATGCGGAACAGGCATCGTATTCTTTTTTGATGCGGACCCATACCTCTCGGATTTCGTCTCGGCGAATATTGAGGACGGATAACGTAGGAGGGACCGCCGAGGGAATATTTATTCGCGATTCCAATTCGGACCGTCGATCCGAGACTTCAATAAACTGGCTCATAGCGAGGTCGGCAGCCGTTGCAACCATTTTTGTGCTGGCTCGCGTGGTTCTTTCGATGGAAGAAGGAGCCTTTTTGGGAGGTGGCGTCTTGACCTTTATAGGTGTGGGTGTCCTTACCGTGATTTTCGGTATTTTCGGTGATGGAACAGGGGATAGTCTGTTGGAACTTTCCCTGGACATACCACACTAGGATGCTGTTAGGATGGAATGTGCGCGCTGATATTTCGGACAAAAATCAGAGAAACAATTACCGACCCACTTATGGACCGGTGGATATAGGGTATCGACTAGCTCAAAAAATAGTCGATATGCGTGGCTGAATTATTTTAAAAAATATTCGGAGACAAAAAAAAACCTTGCAGTGGTATGCGGGTGGTATTTTTTTCGAATTTTTCTTTTTTATCCCCAAAAGAAAAAATTGAGTATCGATATATATGCAGATTTACCAAGCTCAATAAATAAGAAAAAAAATACTGGAAAGGGCGTTTTTTTTTTTGGACAAAATGTGAAACCGAAGAAACAAATAAATCAATAAATTAATAAATTGATTCCACTAGTTCCGCGATGGCGACAATATTTTATATTTCTCCCCTTTTTTTTTCAGTATTTGTTTAATTTTATTGGAGTTGAACTTGGTGTTTATTAATTTCGTTGGAATTTATTTATGGGATGATTGAAAAACAACTGCCCGAACTTTTGCGGGCTGTGTATTGGTGACGCTGGAATGCGCGGGATTATCGAACTTTTTGCGGTACTGCAATTCGCGTGTATGTGTAGATGTATGGATGGATAGTGCCCAAAATATGTAACTAAGAAAAACACACTGAGACACAAAAGTTATTTCACGTCGGCTTTAGGAATTTATTTAATATATATTTATTGGATGGCCGACGGAAATACTTGAGCTTTCGGAATTGGGGTGTAGTTATGTAGAAAAATATGTATAAATGTATGTATGTATATATGGAATATGTAATATATGTAATATGGATGTAATATATGTAATATGGATGTGATATATGTAATATGGATGTGATATATGTAATATGGATGTAATATATGTAATCAATATGGCGCAAAATTTTATTGTAAATTTTGCCGGCGGGTATGTGTTGTAAATTTTCGATTTATTGTGGACTGTATTTGGATTTTTAATAATGTAAGCAAATATTGTCACAGCGGATGTACAATAAAAAATTAATATCAAAAATTTTTGTGGGCCGAAATTGGCGGAACACTTATTTTTTGTTTCACTTTTTTGTGGAAAATTAATTTGAACTCAGTTTTGAAATTAATTTATTTTCCACTGTTCATTGAATTTTTTTGAAATTAATTTATTTTTCACTGTACGCTTGACTTTTTTATTTGCACACTTTAATTTGGATTTATATTTCTTATTTTTCTTCGATTTGATGTTGGATGTATATTTAGTGGATGTACGGCCAAATGCGAATATGAAACTTGTACATCAATATGCACACGAAAAGGAATTAGAAAATAGGCAATATGGCCGCACGTTAAAAAAGAACGAAGAAATAAAAGACGGAATTGGAATTGTAATTTACTAACTGCCGTCGTCGGATTAAATCGGACTTGGATTTTAGACAAATCGTACAGAAAGTCAAACGAATTATGTTCTTCGAATGGCTGACTGTCGACCGGCAGTTAATAAAGAAAATTAATAAATTGGCACTTATCTGGCTCGAATGGATCAAAAAATATAGAGTTGGGGCATCGGGGGTGTTCTTCGATGGAAGGCAGCTTCGTCGGGCGTTACGGTTGTTGAACGTAGCCGGGTGGGAAGCTGTGGGATAGATTGATAAAACACTCGACGATCGCGAGAAGGGAACAAAAAGACTCGGTGAACTTTTTTCGTGTTATAGCGCGGACCGGCCGGGCGATGTATTTCACTAATGAGACAATGAAAGACTAACTTAAACCTAATTGAGCGCTGCGTTTCAAAGCGCAGTGGAGAGATTCCGGGAGCGGGAAGGCGGCAGAGCGTGGAATCGCAAGCGTCCAGTGCGGGAGAGCGGGAGAGCCTGGAGTCGCGAGCATCCAGTGCGGGCGAGTGGGCATTCGCTACGAGGGAAGCGCGGGCAGTTTAAAAGAGTGGAGAGCGGGGTAAACAACCGTAAAGGATAGGGCCATTTACAGTAAACAATACCCTTATGCTCTTTCAGCTTCAGATTTTGTAAATTCTGAAATAAGTCGAATGCTAAAAGAAGAAATTATAAGGTCAAGTAGAAGTCCTTATAAATCACCTGTACTGGTAGTACCAAAAAAGGGTTTCAATGAAGATGGAACTCCAAAGCTCAGACTAGTAATAGATTATAAAAAACTTAACGAAAATACTATACCAGATAGATATCCAATGCAGGACCCTTCAGTGATTTTATCAAATCTTGGAAAAGCCAAATATTTCTCAACAATTGACTTGGAATCTGGATTTCATCAGATTCTCATGAGTGAACCAGACATACAGAAAACCTCATTTTCAATAAACAATGGGAAATACGAATTCCTAAGAATGCCTTTCGGTTTGACAAACGCTCCTAGAATATTCTAGCGAGCGATGGATGATATTTTAAGAGAACAAGTGGGTAAAACATGTCATGTATATATGGATGACATTATTATATTGTAACGATTTTGCCGCCGTGGAAGGGCGGGTCTCGTCACGGAAAGCCGAGCGGAACTTCTTTTTAGATCGGTGTGCGGTCACGATCCCGTCAATGCCCACTCCCTCGTCTAAGCTCAACCAAAAACACACGCGTAGTTCTTAATTATTTCGCAGCTTTATTGGGTCTTCTACTCACAGAGCGCACGAGGCGCCATGTGCTTTTCTCTGATCTCGTTTTTAGAAGAAGGAAGAAGGAATCAAGGAATAAGGGAACAGAGAGAAAATAAAGAGACCAGGCAGCCGGGCTGTCAAAGTCTCATTTTGGCGCTGATTGAAGCGTTGCCACCTAGCCGACTATCGAAAGCCCAAGGTTTTCGGCGGCTTTCGTTACATTACCCCCCTCTCAGACTCGAGTCTCCTGGCCGAGTACGGCTGGACTTGGGCCTCGGTAAGGGGCCAATCGGTTGACATGGACGGTCCTGGTGGCACGCTTCCCTGGTAGTCGTATCTCGTATACCAGGTCGGAGTGACGGCGGGAATACCTCTGATTCGAAGTTGCGGCCTTGGTCCGAGTGAAGGATAAATGGGGCACCAAAACGGCAAAACACTTCTTGGATGAGTGCTCGAGCTACAGTTTCGGCGGTTTGGTTGGGAAGAGCTATGCACTCCGGCCATTTGGTGAAGTAGCACATCACCACAGCGATGTAGCGATTTCCGTGAGTAGTAGTTGGCAGAGGGCCGAGTATGTCGATCGCAAGTCGTTCAAATGGAGCACCTAGGACGCGGGGTTGTAGTTGGCCCACTGTACGGCGAGTAGGTCCTTTTCTGGCATTGCATTCGGTACAGCGTGCGCACCAAAGGGCTAGGTCTGCAGTCTGTCCGATCCAAAAGTAACGTTGCTTGAGCTTGGCGACTGTCTTCTTAATTCCGAAGTGTCCGCCGGTGGTAGAGTTGTGAGCGCTGCGCAGAGCTTCTTCCTGAAGAGAGCGAGGCACTACCAAAGCTTCGTCCGCAGTTTTGGTTTTAATCATTAGAAGACCCCTTTCCACGAAAAGGTGTTCGAACAAGTGCCAATACGCTTTTGTCTCGGGGCTCTCACTCCATGTCGGGGATTTAGTTGGTCGTTCTCCTGTTTTTAACCACTGCAGGATCAACGACAAAGTGGGATCTTTTTCCTGGCTGATAGCAATGTCGACTGGTTGGGCCTGTAAGAACAAAATCCCTTGACCATCGTTTTGTTCTGCCTTAGTGCATATGCGGCACTCACCACAGGGGCGGCGAGACAGGGCGTCGGCGTTACCGTGCAGCTTGCCACTGCGGTGCTGGATATCCATGTGGTATTGCTGGAGGCGTTCAATCCAGCGAGCGAGTTGTCCTTCGGGTTCCCGAAAGTTGAACAGCCATCGGAGAGACGAGTGGTCCGTGCGCAGCAAGAATTTCCGGCCATATAAATAGTGATGGAAATGTTTGGTAGATAGAACCACGGCTAGCAGCTCTCTCCTAGTTACGCAATAATTGCGTTCGGCAGCATTAAAGGATTTGCTGTAATACTCCAGTACATGCTCCTGTCCTTCTTGTTGTTGACTGAGCACAGCGCCCGCGCAATGGTTTGACGCATCTGTATCCAAAACGAATACACCATTAGAAGCGGGAAACGTTAGAATGGGCGGTGTAGTGAGCTTAATTTTAAGCATTTAAAAGGCATCGTGAGCCGATGAGGTCCATGTGAAGGCACGCTTAGTTTCCGTTAGTTCATGTAACGGGCGAGCGATGGTGGCAAAGTCCGGGATGAATTTGCAATAGTAGGAACAGAGGCCCACGAAGGATCGTACCTCTTTCTTGTTACGGGGGGGTGACCAATCGATGACTTTTCGAATCTTTTCTGGACACGCCCGTAAGCCTTTGTGGCTAACTATGTGGCCCAGGTAACTAACCTCGGTTCGAAAGAAATGGCATTTGCGGGGACTCAGCTTTAGTCCTGCGCTTTGCAATTTATCCAAGACTTGTTGCAAGTGGTCCAGATGGTCTTCCGCTGTCCGAGAGTACACAATGATGTCGTCGAGGTAAACCAGTGTGGATTTCCAGGCAGGTCCGGAGAATAGGCCGTCCATTAAACGCTCGAAGGTCGCTGGCGCGTTGGTCAGGCCAAACGTCATCACGTTAAATTCAAAAAGACCGGCATCACACGTAAAAGCGGTCTTGGCTCTTGAGGCGTCGTCCATTTCCACCTGCCAGTAACCGCTCTGAAGGTCCATTGTGGAGAACCAACAGGCGCCGTGCATCGTGGATAAGATGTCATCCATCCTTGGTAGGGGATAAGAATCCTTGATGGAGATATCGTTTAGACGTCGATAATCCACACAGAACCGGGTAGAACCGTCCTTTTTCCTTACTAGAACGACCGGTGAGGCCCACGGGCTTGTGGATGGGCGAATTATGCCTCTTAGCTTCATGTCTTCAACCAGTTCTTCCACCTCAGCCTTCCTTGCCAGTGCAAGACGACGCACTGGTTGCTTGATAGGCCTAGATAGACCCGTATCGATCACATGGCGGGTTAGGTTGGTATGCCCGGAGTCGTCATCGCTTCGGGCAAACACTCGCTGGAAGCGGTTCATCAAGGCCGTCCACTTGGAGCGAAAAGGGGGTGGCAACTCGGGGGGTACTTCCCCATTGTGGGAAGTTGCTTCATCGTTTCCGTCTTGATCCTGAGGGGTTTCCAGAACCTCTACTGCTTCCACTTGTCCCACAATTGTTTGCGCTGGGAGAACATACGTGTGCGCGCTGAGATTTACTAGATGCAGTGTGCTGGTGTTGGTTGTGGTGTCCAGCAGGGTGCTGCCTAGTAGAATTTTGGGGGGCAATTGGGAGTAAGCTCCACGTTCCAACAGAGCTGCGGGCAGTTGCTCCTCCGACATGCATCGAACCGTTAAGTGGGTGTCGCTATATGGCAGGATGTTACTTTGCGCGGTCGAATAAAGTAGATTTCGCTGTTCCGTAGTCGGGGCATATAGCGGCAAGGATCCCCACGGGAACCGTAACTGAAGATCTTTCAAGTCTTCGGTTGCCTTATATTGCAGCAGAAAGTCCATGCCTAACAGGCTTGGGGTGCTGCCTTCCACTAGCAGGAATTCGTGTTCAACTGGCCTTCCGGCAACAACAAGTCTGGCGGCGACTCGTGCGGTTGCCACGAATTTCTCGGCTGATGGTCCCTGCAGAGTCACGCGGCAAGGTGCACTGGGTAGTCGCTTTGGCGTATCCCGCTCGTTTAGGAGGGAGACGGCGGCACCAGTGTCGACGATCAGCCGTGTAGGATGTTTCTCTAAGAAGATCAAACAATGTAAATGTTGGCCTCCAACGGCAATACAGGTATACGTAGCTTCGGCGGGCATTGACTGGCTCCCGCGATGGTCATATTGTATAGGGTTTGTAGTTGTCCGTTTCGCCGCGATTGACGGCATTAGTGGCATCTTTCCGGATGGGTGTTCAGCGAACAATCGGCCCAAAACGGTGTCCACGGGGGGTGAGTTCAGTTCTTCTCCTTCAGCAAGCGGCGGCGGTAGTTTCCCATAGGACTCGGCGGCGGCGGCATATCGGATGGAACCGGTTTCTAGTGGAGCTTGCGGCGGTACGTTGGCGATCTCGCCGGACGGCGGCTCCGGGGTAAGATGTAAGCTCGTTGGTCTACGTAGGGTGCGGGCGCTCCGGAGTGCGGCAAACTCTATTTCCTGAGATTGTGCGGCACTTTCTTTGGACGGCGGCAGTAAGGGAAAGGGGGCCACGATGGCTTCGACTCCACTTGGAGGAGCATTTAGTCGGGCGCCGGGTTGCTCGATTGGCGGCGGCTGTAAGAGCACGGGGGCCACGAAGGCTTCAACTCCATTTGGAGGAGCATTTAGTCGGGCGCCGTGTTGCTTGGTTGGCGGCGGCTTCTGCAACGGCTGCGAACGGACGGCCTGCGTTTCGTCGTCAGGTGGGTCCGTTCTGGCAGCTACTTGGTGGGGAGGTCTCGACTGTTGGGAACCCGTCGGTCGGCGTGCTGGGTGGGTATTCCGGTTCGCTGTAAGCTCGATGTCCGTGGACTGTGCGGCACTCTCTTCGGGCGACGGCTCTGGCAAGGGGGCCACGATGGCTTCCACTCCATTTGGAGGAGCATTTAGTCGGGCGCCGGGTTGCTCGGTAGGCGGTGGCATCGATTGGAGGTGCGGCGGGGCGTTACAGGTGTTGGAACCGGATTCAGTAACAGGCGCGGTGAGCGATTGAGGGTGAGCCGGAGACGTACGGTGGTTGCGGAACCGCCGTTGGGGAATGGGGGGGTGAGCGGCTGCTCACTGGGGCTTACGGTGTTGACTGTCAACCTCCGCCCCGAAAGGCTGACCGTAGCTAGTTTCCCGATAGCGGCACGGAGTTAGTGGAAAACCCCGGTCCTCTCGGGTTATGGCTTCCTGATCCTCGGGCTCTTCTTCCTGGAGAGACTAGGGGATCTTCTATGGTTTCGGCAGCAAAGTTCATTACTGCGGCGGCTGTACGTCGTCGGCACTGGGCTTCAATGCGGCACGCCATATCGAGGGCATCCGTTAGAGAGCGCGGGTGGCTGCTAATGATAGGGACCTGGTATCCCGTCTCGCGTATCCCGTCAATAAAACGCTGCACGATGATGCTGTTGTAGGTGGCGGTTGGTAACTCCCCAAATACAGCTCTGCCCAGGCGTTCCAGCTCTAGTGCAAAGTCCTCGAAAGACTCTCGTGGTCCCTGCATACGATTGTGGAAGGTGTGATAGCCAGTGTGCTTACTGATTGTAAAGTATTCGCGCATGGCGGATGTCAGGGAGTTGTATGAGCTGAGAGTGGCTTCTGGTAGGGTAGCGTGAAAACGCTGAGTACGCCCACGCAGACTCGTATAAAACTTTCTGCACTTCTTCCTCTCTGACCAGTGGTATTCTTCGGCCATGTCGTCCAGTAGGCGTTGAAATTCGGGCCAGGGACGTGTTCCATCGAAGGTAGGAGGCGGCTCTGTATCCGACACTTCCAGAATTCCCCATTGTGAGGTTATGTCTCCGACTGGACGATGGGCAGCCATCGACGCGGTCCCTGGAATGCCGTCCATTCTCCGTTGAAACACTTGCTGCGGCTGTCCTGAACCGGCATTGGCCATTTCAGCTAAGCACGGGGTGTTGGCGGAGTGTCGCTCACCCCCAGTTTTGTTCACTCCTTCGCTGTTGCCCAGCATGGTCCTCTCGAACGTCGCCCACATTTGTTCGAACTTTTGCTCGAACTTGAGGTTGAGCGACTGATCCAACGCCTCCACCTTTTGTTCGATAAGGCGGAACGAGCGGCCCACTGCATCCAGCGCGGCGGCTCCATCCTGCGGATCTTCTAAACTACGCCCTGCTGGCGATGCTTGACGGCGGTGGCGGGCGGAATTCTTAGGCATTTTGACGCAGGTCAGGGTTCTCGCAAACCCTAGTGACCCCACACCTGGCACCAATGTAACGATTTTGCCGCCGTGGAAGGGCGGGTCTCGTCACGGAAAGCCGAGAGGAACTTCTTTTTAGATCGGTGTGCGGTCACGATCCCGTCAATGCCCACTCCCTCGTCTAAGCTCAACCAAAAACACACGCGTAGTTCTTAATTATTTCGCAGCTTTATTGGGTCTTCTACTCACAGAGCGCACGAGGCGCCATGTGCTTTTCTCTGATCTCGTTTTTAGAAGAAGGAAGAAGGAATCAAGGAATAAGGGAACAGAGAGAAAATAAAGAGACCAGGCAGCCGGGCTGTCAAAGTCTCATTTTGGCGCAGCTTGAAGCGTTGCCACCTAGCCGACTATCGAAAGCCCAAGGTTTTCGGCGGCTTTCGTTACAATATTTTGAAAAACAGTAGAAGAACATTACAAAGATTTAATTGTCATAACTAAAATTTTGCTAAACGCAAACATGAAAATTTCGATTGAAAAATCAAAGTTCTTTAAATTAGAAACAAACTTTCTAGGTTACGTGGTTTCTCACAATGAGATCAAAACCGATCCCGAAAAAATTTCTACAATTGTAAAATATCCGATCCCTAAAAATATTCGAGAGCTTAGAAGCTTCCTAGGCCTTACAGGATATTACAGAAAATTTGTGCAAAATTACGCAAAGATAGCTAAGCCTTTAACAAAATATTTAGAAGGCCAAAATGGCAAGGTATCTAAAAAAACATCACGTAAAACTTTAATACAGCTTGATGATTCAGCTGTAAGAGCTTTTAACGAGCTTAAAGAAAATTTAATTGCACAGGTAGAACTAGTACAACCAGATTATAATAAAAAATGTACCCTAACAACTGATGCGTCTGACTTAGCTATTGGTGCTGTTCTTTCTCAGGAAGGAAAACCAATTACATTTATTTCAAAAACTCTAACCAAGACTGAACAATTATACGCAACAAATAAAAAAGAACTTCTAGCCATAGTATGGGCTTTTAAAAATCTTCGAAATTACTTATATGGGGTTAACGACATCGAGATCTATACCGATCATCAACCTCTTTCATTCTCCATTTCTCAAAAAAATCCAAATATCGAAATGAAAAGATGCTATTCCTTTATTGAAAGCTATTCACCCAAAATTATTTATAAGCCTGGAGCAACAAATGTTGTTGCGGACGCCTTATCAAGGATCCAAATAAATAACCTAACGGAAAGTAATGAATCGGTCTCAGATAAAAATACTCAGCATTCAGCAGAGAGTTGTTTTGAGAATATTAAACAAGAAACCCGAAAACGCTTAAACCAGTTTAAGCAAAAATTGCTTATAGCAACGGGGAGGTATACAAAACATGAGTCGATTAATGTATTCGGAAATACTAGACACATAATGGAGTATGACACTCCAGAAATTTTAGTATCCATCTTAAGAGAATTCATTCCACCCAATATAACAATAGGAGTTCACTGTACTCTAGAAGATTTTTATAAAATACAAAAGCCACTTATAATTAAATTTTTATACACTAAGATATTTGTCCAGGATGTCGAAAACGCTGAGGACAGATCTTCCATAATCACAGAAACTCATTGTAGAGCTCACAAAGGGCTTGATGAAAATTATAAACAAATATCTAGACTTTATTATTGGCCTAATTTATACAAAGAAATGGGATATCATTATACTTTGCAGATCCACGACATAGTACGTCAAACGTACAAATAGAGAGGGCACACTCTACCTTAACAAAAATTGCTCGCTGCATTAAAGATGAACTTAATTTAATTGATTATTCTGAAATCATAATTAGAGCAGCACAAAAATATAATTTAACAATTCACTCAATAACCAACCAAAGACCTTTTGATATATTATTTAATAAAATCGAACATTAGGAAACTCCTAAATTACTGCAACAAGCTCAAGAGAAATCGTTGCATTTTCACAATAAAGATAGACAAAATAAGAATTATCATGTAGGAGAGGTAATTTACGAAAAGAAACATGGGGAAGGAAACCAGCTTAATTCTAGATATAAAAAACAAGTAGTTAAGGAAAATCTCCCTAATAAAGTTATTATAAATAACAGAAACCGTACGATTCATAAAGATAATATAAAATAATTTGTTTCAAATTCCAGATAATGTTTTCAATAATGTACTTATTATTGCTGGTAGGTACAACCAAATCCGAAATAATGGATTACACGAACCACGATTTCCTTCTTTACAAGGATACCAAAGATGTTCTAATTTATGAATGATACGCAGACTTATTTCATATAACTAATATAAGTTTTAATAGAGATATAATTAATCTTGAAGCAGAATTTCTGAAGAATCATAACAGCAAGAATTTTCTTTGGGAAATATCCCACGATTTAAAAATTATCAAAATACTTATCTCTCAAATAATACCCAGTAGATCGAAAAGAGGAATTAATGAATTAGCCACCATTTGGAAATGGATAGCTGGAACACCAGATCATGATGATTTCATAACAGTCCAAAATAAAATAGCTGATTTAATACAAAATAATAACGATCAATTCGTTATTAATTCCAAAATATTTAAAGAAATAAAATCTTTATCTGAAGAATTCAAAACAGTTTTTAAGGATCAAGAAGTTCCACTCAGGAAATATCGTCTGCGCTTGCTTACTTACGATCTTATGAATTTAATGGACACAATTACACTCGCAAAAATTGATGTATTTAATACTAAAATTCTAAATAATGATGATATACAATGATGATATACAATGATATAATGAAAAATCTATTTGTAACAAAATCCGAGAAAAAAATAAAAATATAGATGTAATCCAAGATGGAGCCATTTTTGTAAATGGACAAAATATAGTTAATGACACTTATTTAAATGGATCATATTTAATAACCTTTAATGGAACCTCTAAAATTAATAATATATCTTACACCAATGTAGACAATAAGATATTGGAATACATCACCGTTCGAAAATATACAGATTTTTTAGTATCCGAATATATTATATCCAATGATTCGGAACTCTCATTTGATAATATTAACATACTAAATCCTTTTATTCAAATTAAACAAACTCAAGTACCAGTTTCGTTAATATTAATCATATTCACAGTTATATATTTAACTAGCAAGGTAGCCCGCAGCTTCGCCTGCGGAAATTAAGATTAGCAATTTCCTAACTATATCGCTTAAAACTATACTTTTGATTAACTTTTTTATTTGCTACTTTATTTAAACTAAAACCATTCCACATTTCCACACCACCATAGAGGTGGAGGTTTTGGCGCGTTTTTTTTTTGTGGTTTCCCCATGAGGCCTATTCCACAGTGCATTTTAATTAGAAATGTTTAACATTTTTGCAAGACTTCTCTATAAACGATATTTTTTGATTTTCCTTCTGGCGCTAAAATAATTAAAGACTCAGAGGAGCTAACTCTTGAACAGGCCACATAAAACTGACCATGAGAGAAGCAATCGTCCCTTAAATCTAGTCCAGCTAGTTTTAAGGTCTGACCTTGCGATTTATTTATCGTTATTGCAAAGCAAACTTTTACAGGGAACTGAAGTCTTTTAAACTGAAACGGTAGATTTGATGGTATTAGGGGTATTCGTGGTATAAAAACAATTTCTCCTTTGGCACTGCCAGTAAAAACCACAGCTTCGATTAAATTGTTATGAAGAGCTTTTACTTGCAATCTTGTACCGTTACATAGTTTTGGAGGTCTTAAATTTCTCAACAGCATAATTGGTGCACCAATCTTAAGCTTTAGAATGTGTAAGGGAAGTCCAGGTGGATTTTGTTGGTTGAGAAATTCAACCGGAAAATGAACTGCTTCATCAACTTCAGTGACTGAATCAATAGACTTATACGTAACTTCAATACCATCAAATGATTTTAACAGTATGTTATTTATTACCACAGCTCTATCATTTCTAGCAGTTAATATTGCTCTCTCCGAAAACCAATCTAATGATTTGGTTGAGATTTTTGAAATTTCCGGAAATATATTTGATGTGAGCTCCTCAAGGGAAGTTACAACAGTTCCTAAACCTGAAGGAATAATTATTTTTCCTTCGACAGTTGGAAAAAGACCGTCTCCAATTCGCAATAATGTATGTGCAAAAATTCCAGCAGTTGTATGTTTTAAATGCACACGCATGTTTTTTGTTAGGCACAATTTTTGAATAGTAGGCCAAAGAAATGATGATTTTAAGCAGGCTTGTATTTCATCTGCCCTTGTTCCTCGAGGAACTACAGGAAGCGTTTGACGAAAATCTCCAGATACCTCCCATTAGAAAATCATTACCACGAATATCTTTCAACATTCTATCCAACGCTTCAAAAGCACTCTTATGAGCCATTGTGCATTCATCCCAAACAATAAGTCTACATTCTTGAAAAACCAATGCCATATTACACCGTTTAGATATTGAGCAACATGGTGTTTCTACATTTATTAAATCCAATGGGAGTTTAAACACAGAGTGGGCTGTGCGTCCCCCATTTAACAGCGTAGCAGCTATACCTGAAGAAGCAACAGCCAATGCTACATTATTATTATGTCGTAATTTTGCTAACAACAAATTCAATAAAAATGTCTTGCCTGTGCCACCGGGGGCATCCAAAAAAAATATTTCACCGTTTTCATTTTGAACACTTTGTAATATTTTTTGAAATGCCATTCTTTGCTTATCGTTAAGGGAATTTTCGTCTTTACTTAATTCGAATTCATTAATATTGTAATTTATTTCGTTTAAATATTCCCTATTTTGAAGTGGTCTACTAACTCTAATCGGTTCGGGCAAACCATAGTCTAATAGACACGTACCTCCAATGGACAGTGTTATATCTTCGATTAAAATAAGACATTTATTAAACACTCTATCCAGTAGATCTTGATTGACTTCTGCCACTATTAGAGAAAACTCGTACAAAATGTCTTCTGAAAAGCTTTCTTTATACATTTCCCAAAGATGTGCGGCATCAGCCATTTGACAATTTACTAATATCACCGCAAATAAATCACGTAATTGAATTGGCGATTTACATAAAGCTGCTTCCTTTAGGGTATATTCCCAGTGTGTGTCATCTTCTAGTAAGCCCAAAGCCTTACATGCCAATTGAAATGTAGCATACGTAATGTTATTAACTGTTTTAAGAAATAAGAATGAGGTTGGTCCCCGCACTTCATGAAGAAGTAGTCTTAGGTAATAGCATTCACTATTTTTAGGGTGTATGGTATACACTCGACCTAAAACATCATCCATTCTAATTCCAGGAAAACCAGGTACAATATTACCTCTCTTTCTCCTTTGGAACTTTTTATTGTTCCACGTGAAATAGGAAGGTACTTCAACATAACTGCAAATGAATCCGTTTTACAAAGTTCGAAAAACCCAGTCAGTGTCGTTATTGAAGCGTTGGTTAACTGGTTAACTAATTGATTTTGATTATTAGGATCAAAATATATCCGTTGACCATTTTCCAAATGCACGGCCAAATGTACAATTGCCGGATACCTTTCATGTATGGGGAATGCAAGAATTCTCCACACTGCTTCAGAACTACTGATATATCGACCGCTTTGATATAGTTGAACCTCATTAGTAGGGCTTTCCACTGTAAATGTAGCTTGATCACTGCCCTTATTGATGTATTTGCAAACGTATTTAATGGATTTAATTGAACTACAGAGCTCTACATTAATATGAGCCTCAAAGGTCCGCAGGAGAACACAATTATAGGGCACTACCCACCTATTGTCAATTATGTTTCCATTAATTTCCATGGTGAAGCCACCATCTTCAGGTGCTCTTCGCCTATATTTAGGGTAACCATCTTTTCCAGTAACAGTTTCATTAAGCAACGATCGCGGAAACTTTTTGGATCAATTACCCTCGTTCATACAGGGCGATTTTAGGTTTAAGCGGCCACATGGTCCATGAATCATATTAGCCTTAACAATCTCATATAGGAGAGGATCCTTTTCAGAATCTGAAATTTCTGCACATATAATTGAATCAATTTGTTGAGGCGTGATCTTAGACTTTAACCAAATCAGTATATGTGCATGTGGGAGACCACGTTTCTGCCACTCTATCGTATACATAAAGCATTGCACTTCCCCAAACAAACTATGACTATTAATTAAAGACATTATAGCTTTGACCTTTAAATGAAAGACTCGAGCAATGATATCATGCCGATCGTGAGGCTTCTGCCCTAAAAATAGTGCACTTTTAATTTCTTTCCATTTAGGATTACAGGTAAATGTAATAAAAAGATCAGGACGACCATAATAACGAACATATGTCATGGCATCTTGAGTTTTTTCGTGCATGTACCGTGGCGAGCCAGTAAAGGATGAAGGTAAAATTACCATCTGTCCAAACTGTGCTAAATCTACATCATTCCTACCTATAGCATCTTGAAGATGTATGTAGCTTTCTGCTCTCAGCTTTTTTTGATTTAGCCGAATAAAATTAAGCCTTTCTGTTTCTATTTTAGCATACATATCAACCAAAAATTGACTAAAGAGAGCTCTGAAATAGTGCAGGTGATTCCATACATTTTCTCTAAGCATTATTCGGAAACTGTAAAAATCTAACGCTGAGACTGTTTTCTTAACGTTTTTTTTTGAAACGGGGTCAATTTTGGGTATATCTATAGTGTAACCATCTTCTCCATGACAAAACATTAATGGATATTGTAGGGCGTCATAAGATCGGTGAAGTTCACTGATTCTTTTTAACTGATTATTATAACCCTCAATAATAATGTCCCTTTTTTCAAATTGTTGGTCAACTAATACCAAAGCGACCTCATTTGCTTGGGGTGCGTTATAACGACCTCTATGAGCCCTAACAGGCTTTTTATTGGCGTGAATAACCATTTTAAATTGGCTACAATTCTTCGGAACTCTTTTAAGAGCAGTTTTAAAATCCTTAACATATGGATTACTTTCATGCAGCATCAACTGTAGTGATTTAACTAACGCATTATTAACTCCAGGACTGTTTTTACACCTGAAATCGGCTTCTACATTGTCCTCACCAATAAAATAAATTTGGAGAAACTGAGCTTCTTCTTTAGAAGCTGGCAAAACGCTACCAACTAAGTGGTAAACTTGCCCCTGTACTTTAAATGTGGGCATATAACCTTCATTAATAACTTTTGTCGCACCAAATGAAGTCATTTGAAAACAATTATTATATTTTCTGGTAAGCCCCATAAAATGTGTATGGTCTGGGTGATCACCATTTAAAAGACTTAAAAGAGGATCTGGTAATGTTTTAAGAGATGGAAGCTGGACTTTTCCCTCTTTGCAACACATACCTTTTGACTCTTCCTTCCATTTTAAGGCGCCACAAAATGAGCATCTCTTATTCATTATTCCAATATCAACTGATTTATCAGAATTGTATGCCAGATTTAAATCGTATAAAAAAGCGGAATTATGTTTTACTTTCCACGAATGTGCACTCTTTGTATTCTTTTGTTGTGTTTTTTTTGCAGTTTGAATTTCCTCACGATGCCTAACATGATAGTTCTTATTTTCAATCTTTTTCTGTTTTTTTCGAGAAAAATCAGTAAGTTCACCTCTTCTTTGAATGTTCTTTTTTTTCATAGAAGGAACTTCTAATATATTTTGAGTGGGAGAGCTTCTATCATTAAAGGTTTCAATAGGCTTGTAGACATCATAATGTCCACCAGATAAGCTTCCACTGAATTAATTATATTAATTTTAATTTTTTTTTAAATACCGATCGCTTACATTTTATTTTGCCACATCTTTTGTTTTGCAGTTAAGGGCGATACATTATATTGAAGGACAAAAATAAAAACAAAGTGTTTTTCAAAAACAATCTAAAATTAAGACTCTTCATTGTTTTTGTTTATATTTAGATTAGAACTCTTTATTTTTAATTTTTAATTTTTTTTTTTATTTTTTTAATTACAAATTGAAATTAAAGAATTAAAATTTTAATTTAACAAATATACATTTTTTTAACATTTAAGCCATGCTATGTTTACTTTCTTCTAGTGATGTTATTGCTTGACAAATAATATTAATGTACTATTACTATTACAACCGAAGAATGTAGAAAAGGTAATTTTATGCACATTGGTAACGAAAGGGTTAATAAAAAATCACATACTGTTGACGATTTAGAAAAAGTTTAAAAGAGAATCCACAGTAGACAACGCTTATAAGGAAAGCAAATATTTATGTAAGAAAAATCAAGAAATATGCCAAAGGAAAAGTTAAATGCGTCCCCAATAATACAATTTCCTTTATTTTTATCTTGGTTAACAATTTTAAGAGGCTGTCCATCTATCACCTAATTACAGTTTTGGCGTTTTTGGGCCCCCAACCCCTCTTTACACACCTTCTTTCCACACATTAAAAAAAAAAAACAATTGGCAAATAATGAAGTATTTGTACACGACCAACAGGTTATGTTTCACTTGAATTAATTACAGCAAACGGTCATTTAATGGGACGTAAAGAAGTATGCAAAAGAAAAAGATTATATTAATAATAAAGACAGGTGGGGGACGCCGTGAATCAAATTGTTTAAACATTTGCATTTGTTTAAACAATATGAGGCACGTGTAATAAAGAGCGTGAGAATCAATTGGTTTGAATATTTAATGTTCTTTTAATATTATCAATGCGATTTGAATTTTAAATGACAAAAATCGGTTACAAAATGTCTTAAATCTGTTGTGGAAATGTAAATTAAATATTCTTTTAGCAAAAGGATATCAGTATTATCTTGATTTTTTGGATATACATATTTCGTGCGTGTGTGTGTACATAGCAGAGCGAATCATTGTTTATTTTTGTTTTTTACAAATCCAAAGTTTGTATATAACTCAACATTTGAAAACAAATGAAAAGATTTGCGATATAATCGATTTTTTAACCGCGCATTTTAAATTTTTTGTGACTGGTATTTTCATTTTTTCCCCTGCGCGGTCACACTTAAAATGCTACAAACACTCATTTACGACTTAATGCAAAGTGCGCCAGCAGAACATACATACAAACATATGTGGAGGCTGTGACGTCACGCATAAGAGAATTGGAAAATATTGGGGACTTGGTTAAGGAGGCTGAATTTCCAAAAAATTTAAATGCAGTTAGTTGCGGCTATGCCATAAGATTATGATCATAATTTTTTTAAACCATTTTAACAACATTTATAACAGAAAAATGGCAAAAGAAAGAATTTAAAAAAATACGAATCGAATTTTGGGGCACTTTGGGGTCGTTTATTGTTTTAATTTGTACCTCACACACGTCTCCTAATTATTTCAGAATTATGCGGATTTTTCTAGATTTTTATGTCAATCCGCTCTGGTAGGAATTTACCACTGACCCATTTTTTATTCGAAGACTTTTATATAGTAGTTTAGATTATTTGGCTAACTTGATTTGATTTGCATAGTTCTTGGGATATAGTTCGGTATTGACAAATGAAAACCATCGCAATTTCCTTTAATATAAATCCTTATCGAGAATTAACGTTGACTCTGTTGAGCACCTTGGCCAGCTGTTCCAAAGTCATCCGTTAGATGGCGCTATTGTATTGCGCCATCTACCCCAAGACATTGGTACCACGGGCCATGAAAGCAAGTATGCTATTGTATTGCGCCATCTACCCCAATACATTGGTACCACGGGCCATGAAAGGCGGAAATGTAGGCGCTAGCCAGACTTAAGCGTTTAATGGGTTTTTGGGCGTTATTGACGAAAGAAATACATATCAATTAAAATTTTCATAATAGCATCAAAACTGTGGCCACAGCTTGTGGCTTGTGGGCGTCAGAGGGGGCATGGCACGATTTTGAAACAAACTTGCGCTGCGTAGAAACTCCTAAAATCTGCATGCAAAATGCCAATCTTCTAGCTTTTATACTTTCCGAGATCTCAGCGTTCATACGGACAGACAGACAGACGGACATGGCTAGATCGATCCCGAAACGCTTCCTTCTACCTGTTACATACTTTTGCACGAATACAATATACCCTTTTACTCTTCGAGTAACGGGTATAATTAAAACGTAAATCTAAAATATTCAAGAATTACTATATCTTGAAGTATATTTATTTAAATTATTAAACATCGAAGTAATAATTTTTTTGTCATTTATTTCATATAATTGTTCCGATTGTTCCTATGGGAGCTTTATGATACTGTCATCCGATTTTAATAAAATTAAAACCGTGATTCCATAGTATTTAAATATTAACAAATCCTGAAGAACAAAAAAAACATTAAAACAACAAAGTTATATTTAAGAAAAACAAATTTTTCCGATTGTTCCTATGGGAGCTATAAGATATAGTCGCCCGATCCGGCTCGCTCCTACTTATATACTACCTGCAATAGAAAGACAAGTTTTGGGAAAGTTTCAAGCAGAAACTGAGGGACTAGTTTGCGTAGAAACGGACGGACGGACGGACGGACAGACGGACGGACAGACGGACATGGCTAGATCAACTATCCTGGTGATGCTGATCCAGAAAATATATACTTTATAGGGTCGGAAATGTCTCCTTCTCTGCGTTGCAAACTTTTGACTGAAATTCTAATACCCTCTGCAAGGGTATAATAAGTACGTACATATCTTTAAAATAGGTAAGACTATGTTGCCTACCGCAACATTGGTCATAATAGGTTCGCAAGTAATAAATAGTTTGTGCTCGTTAGGGATTAAACGAATTGGAAATTCAAAAAATTTGCGATTTCTTTTGGGAAGATTCAAACGACGAAGATGAAAATTAAGAGGCGGAGGATAAAATGGATGTCTTGGAGGCATTCATAGAAGAAAGTCTGCATTACATAATACAGCAGGTGGAAATATTTAAGATGAGCTTATGAAAAGTACCGTGCCTAATACAATACAATGCGACTTTGATGAAACTGAAAAAATCGATTTAAATAGTTTGAGATGGAGACATGCCTCAAAAGCAAAGGAGATGGACACAGAATGAAAATGCGATGTGACTGCTGGCATCATAAAAAGCCCCATTGAATATTTCAATACATTTTTGGATGATGACATTTTTGAAAAGATATGCTTGGAAACTAATAAGTTCGCCTTTCAAGATAAAGGAGTGGAGCTGAAGTGTGAGGTTTGGGAGTTGCGAAGATATATTGGTATACTCTACCTAGGCGCAGTCAAAATTCCAACGACGCGTATTGCATGCTCAAATAATTTTAAGTTATCCGCAATATCAGACGCATTGCCACGAAATAGATTTGAAAAAATAAAATCAAATTTAAGCAACCCGGAAAAGGGGAAGATAACTATGACAAACTTTATAAGATCCGTCCCTTACTAAATAAATTAAAAGATAAGTTTAATGGTATATCCCAAGCGGAATATCAAAGCTGTGATGAACAGATTATTTCCTTCAAAGGTAAAAGTAGTTTAATTTATTTTGCACTATATGAGTTTTTAATTTAATTTATATTTCAGGTCATCATAGTTTAAAGCAGTATCTCCCTAAAAAGCCGCACAAGTGAGGCTTTAAAATGTTTTCTAGAGCTGGGTGTCTGGCATTATATATGATTTTTGCCTTTACGTTGGAGACGGAACCTGTAAGTCTTATGGACTTGGACTGTCTTCAGATATTGACGGTGATATGTAAACCGTCGTCGCATGCAGACGTGTATTTATTGTGCTCCGGGAAAAAATATTCAATAAAATCACAAAAGTGCAGTGACCGTTTTAATAAATCAACTATAACGCGAAAAGACGCTTTCTGCGATGAAATCGCGAATGTTTATATTGATTGGTCATTTAATTAATATAAAATTTAACACTTAAAACTCTAATTAACTTTACCACGAATACAATGAATCTGAACGACGTTCGCACACAACGTCAACGTGAGCAAGACGAGAGACGGCTCTCAGTACAAAGAAATAACGCGTACTTCTCTTTTAAAGCAACCGAAAATAATGCAAGCTCTGATCAAGCGCGGGCAATTACCCCCAACTTGACCGAGTTCTTAAACGTATCGAGCGAGAGAGCGCGTTCTTGCTCCCCCTCGCTACCATCGACGTCTCTGCGGCCAAAGAGCGCTGAATGTGCCTCAATGCAGGTATGCAATAACCTAAGCTCATCAGCAGTAACTAGCACCGCAATTTCTTTAACAACGTCAACTGTAACTACAACAACAACTGCAACCGTATCGACTGCTCGTTTAATGACATCATCAGCTAGCAGCGCAAATATTAATACGTCTGCCACTGCGCTGCCCGAAAAACAGAACAAAACCAATGAATGTACTAAGCCGGCTGTGCAGACTGGTATGGATCGCTACATCCAAATCAAAAGGAAGCTGAGCCCTCTAAATTCTCAACGCAAAATAACCCGTAACAATGCTAGCCTAGCTGGAATAGAAACGCCCACGAACTCAAACCGATTTAAAATCTTGGAAGACGCCTATGACGAATCCACTGAAGTCGAGAAAAGGAAGCCAAAACCTCCGCCTATTTATATTCGAGAAAAAAGTTCCAATGTTCTTGTTAACAAAATTATCGAGCTTATTGGAAAGGATAACTTCCACATAATACCTCTAGTAAAGGGCAACATCCAGGAAACAAAGGTTCAAATGAAGTCTGAAGATAATTACAGAGTATTATCGAAATATCTTTCCGAGAATAAAAAGAACTTTTACACGTATCAGCTAAAAAGTAGCAAGGGCCTGCAAGTCGTACTTAAGGGCATAGAGTCCGACGTATCGCCTGCAGAGATAACAAAGGCGCTTCAAGAGAAGGGATTTAACGCTAAGACAGTCTTCAACATCCTTAACAGGGATAGAAAGCCGCAGCCACTCTTTAAGGTTGAGCTCGAACCAGAAAATAAGCCCCTAAAGAAATACGAAGTGCACCCCATTTACAATCTTCAGTTCCTGCTGCACCGCAGAATTACAGTTGAGGAACCGCACAAACGCAATGGCCCGGTACAATGTGCGAACTGCCAAGAATATGGCCATACAAGGTCATACTGTAAACTGCGCCCGGTGTGTGTAGTTTGTGGAGATCTTCATGACTCCGCACACTGCCCAACGAGCAAAGATGACTGCAACTCGAAAAAGTGCGGCAACTGCGGTGGCAATCACACTGCTAACTACAGAGGCTGCCCTGTTTACAAGGAGCTGAAAAGTCGCATCCACCAGAGAGGAACTGCCGCCCGCACCCAAAATAAACAGATGACAGCTTCCAGAACAAACCCTGAAGTCTTCTTCTCGACTGCAGCCAGATCCTCACTAGGACCCTTAAACTCTGATAAAAATGTGACTTACGCAAGCGCTTTAAAATCAGGACTGGCTAACCCTGTCTCAAAAAGTTCATTTCTGCAATCAGCATATCAAGAACCGAACACGGCTCAGCAGCAACAATTCTCGGAGCAGTCAAAAAGCAACTTCGAAGATATGATATACAGCCTGCAGCAAAGCCTTACGGAGTTTATGTCGTTTATGCGCACAACTATGCAAGATTTAATGCGAAACCAAAATCTACTGATTCAAATGCTGGTTTCACAACAATCCAAATAATGACTTCCCTAAGGATATCTACGTGGAACGCTAACGGCGTCTCACAGCATAAACTTGAGTTAGCTCAATTCCTACTCGACAACCATATCGACGTAATGCTGCTTTCAGAAACACACCTTACAAATAAATACAATTTTCAACTACGAGGTTACTCTTTTTACGGAACAAATCATCCAGATGGTAAAGCACATGGTGGGACTGGAATTCTAATCAGAAGCCGTATTAAGCACCATTATCATAACAAATTTGCTAAAAATTATCTACAGGCCACATCTATAAATATACAAACAAATACTGGCAACCAACTTACACTAGCCGCCGTATACTGCCCCCCTCGCTTCACCATAGCTGAAGATGAGTTTATGCAGTTTTTCAACTCATTAGGAGACCACTTCATAGCAGCAGGGGACTACAACGCCAAGCACACACACTGGGGATCACGTCTCGTGACTCCAAAAGGAAAACAGCTCTATAATGCAGTTATAAAAGCCAAGAACAAGCTGGACTATGTTTCTCCTGGCAGACCAACATACTGGCCGGCAGACCCAAGGAAACTACCCGATTTAATAGACTTTGCAATTACCAAAAACATTTCTAAAAATCTGATAAGCGCCGAATGCCTCTCGGATCTTTCATCGGATCACTCGCCTGTCCTGTTTATTCTTCTCCGACATCCAGGCGCATTGGAGCAATCGTTTAAATTGACATCTCAGAAAACCAATTGGGTTAAGTACAAGAAATACATTAGCTCACACATTGAGCTAAGTCCTCATCTCAACGATGAAGCCAACGTAGACAGATTTGTTAATACACTGGAGTCTGTACTCGTCTCTGCAGCTCGAGTTTCAACACCCCAAACTACAAGTACACAAAGCAACCAAAAGAAGACAAATCTACAAATAGAACAGCTCGTCCTCGAAAAGCGACGCTTACGTCGAGAGTGGCAACTCCACAGATCACCATCTGCTAGGCAAAGCTTAAAATATGCCTCACGTCAACTCACAAAAGCTTTACAGCAAGAAGAAGCACAAGTCCACCGACGCTACATAGAGCAATTGTCAACATCTAGTACAAAACACTCACTATGGAGAGCTCACCCTACTCTAAGCTCACCGAAACTAACCGTGATGCCTATTAGAAATCCCACAGGCGGCTGGGCGCGCAGCGATGCAGACAGAGCCAGCACTTTTGCCAACCACCTTAAAAATGTCTTCCAACCAAATCCTGCCACTAGTGCGTTCACCTTGCCGACTTTACCACATGAGCCTCAGCTTCAACATGAACCAATTGAGTTTCGCCCAAACGAAATCGTTAACATCATCAAAAATCAGCTGAATCCGAAAAAATCCCCGGGCTGCGACCTCATAACTCCCAAAATGATCATTGAGCTCCCATATTGCGCCGTTTGCACCATCACCCAGCTTTTTAATGCCATCGCAAAACTTGGCCACTTTCCAGTGAGATGGAAAAAGTCGATTATAATAATGATAGCAAAGCCAGGAAAAGACCACACAATTCCCACGTCGTATAGACCTATAAGCCTACTCTCATGCTTATCTAAACTCTTTGAAAAATGCGTATTGATTCGGATAAACACATACCTAAGAATCCAGGAAGGAATTCCGTCACATCAATTTGGGTTTCGTGAAAAGCACGGAACAATTGAGCAGGTCAACCGGATAACATCAGAAATTCGGAACGCGTTCGAAAAACGAGAGTACTGTACTGCCATATTTTTAGACGTCTCTCAAGCATTTGATAGAGTTTGGCTAGAAGGTCTAATGTTCAAGATCAAGACAATGCTCCCCTACAACACCCATAAGCTTCTAGAGTCTTACCTCTACGACAGAAAATTTGCTGTTCGATGCAACACTGCTATAACTGACGATTTCACTATTGGAGCTGGAGTTCCTCAAGGAAGCGTGCTTGGGCCAACATTATATGTCCTCTACACAGCAGACATCCCAACAAGCACACGACTAACAACATCTACGTTTGCTGATGATACAGCCATTCTCAGCCGCTCAAAATGCCCGATGCAAGCAACTGCGCAGCTCGCTCTTCATCTGGTCGATGTAGAAAAGTGGCTATCAGATTGGCGAATTAAAGTGAACGAACAAAAATGCAAGCACGTTACGTTCACCCTGAACAGGCAAAACTGCCCGCCGCTCATGTTAAACCATACTCTACTCCCGCAAGCAAACGAAGTGACATATCTAGGAGTACACCTCGACAGAAGACTCACATGGCGCCGGCACATTGAAGCCAAAAGAACACACCTAAAGCTAAAAGCCAGTAGCCTTCATTGGCTTATCAACGCTCGGTCTCCCCTTAGTCTTGAATATAAAGTCCTGCTGTATAACTCGGTACTAAAACCTATATGGATGTACGGCTCTCAGTTATGGGGGAATGCCAGCAATAGCAATATTGACATAGTCCAGCGAGCTCAGTCGAAGATCTTGAGAACAATCACCGGGGCACCGTGGTACGTTCGCAACGAAACCATACATCGCGACTTAAACATTCTACCAGTCAAAGAAGTGATCGCAGAACAGAAGGAAAAGTACTTTACCAAGCTATCGTTGCACCCTAACCACCTGGCGAGAGGTCTTACAAGGTTGATCAACCAATCACGCCTTCGTCGCAATGACTTACCCACCCAGCGACCGACTTGAGGCACGCGCAACCAGAATGCAGTCTTATTATACTGTTAGTTAAATTTTAATGTTAAGATTCGTAAACTTATTGTTAGTCTCAAAATTAAGAGAAGATTCAATAAATAAAAGCAAAGTTAAAAAAAAAAAAAAAAAAAAAAAGATATTGTAATGCATTTAGCTTCAAACATTCCTGATAATCAAAATTTTAAACTATTTTTAGATAACTGGTTTACTTTAGTAAGCCTGATGATAGTGTTCGCGCACTTTGCGTTTTGAAATTTGTTGAATAGTGTAAAGCGGGAGCGGGAGCGCAATAAAGATATAATCGCTCTCGCGAATTCGCCCCGTCTCTCGCCCCCGTCGTTAAGTTAGGCTTAAGCATTTTTATATTGAAATTAAAAGCCAGTGTTAAATCGAACTCGATCTAATCCGCACTCCCTTTAGTGTAGTAGCCGCGAAGTAGGTGTTCACAAGAAATTGGTTAAATTTCCAGCGTATAGATGACTTGGCATCGTGCACTTCTTGCTTTTGCTCGGTACAAAGCTCGTCGGATATGGCGTGGGTTTTTCCCTCCTCATCTATATAGCACACCCGTTCTACTACGAAAAGTTTAAGTGCACTTTCTGTATTCTACATGGTTGGTTTCAAAATAGTGGCGATAATCAGATATATTCGGACGGACCCTAACAAAACAGATTCAGAGAGAAATACCAGCGTGTTGGGTGGCTTAGGTGTTATTTGCCCCCATTCTATACCCTCCCATCCTTAGTAACACGATAGATTTTCATTGTTACCCCTTGTCAAATGTCTTTTATTACTCCATTACTTCATATTTAGAAAACTCGACATTAACTGCGTTGTTCAACGACGGACCGTATACTGAGGCTTAATTACATAAATTCATATTGGCTTCAGTTCAATAATATTTCAATTCATTTCAAGATTAGTTTGACAGTTTCAATTTCGTTTCAATTTCAAGGTGGGCGAAGTTAAATTTACGTACTAAGTTATGTGATGCTCATATGTGTGCCCTAGCTTTAAATTCCCGGTTAAATACAAATGTTCGCATATAAAATATAAGCCGATATCGGCGGTCACTTACGGAATATATATCCTTCGCTGCTGTTTCGCTGGGCCCATTGAAGATGCAGGTGCTGTGTGATTTAGACTTGGAAGAGCGTTGTTATTTGTTATTAAACGAGATAAGTGTTGGCGTACATATTAGGCATTCACATGGATTACAAGCTAAATGAAAAGAAAAACTAACGTAAGAACAGGGTCGGAATTCAAAGAAAACAAATTATAGATATACGTGGAAAGCTCAATACGACTTTCTTAGTAGCGATTCCTAGTGCGGTCGCTAGTTGATGGCTGCGCTGGGTCGCATGTTTCGGCAGCGACGACGGATTTCACAAAAGCCGCTCACATGGCCACTTAATTCAAGATGTTCTCAATCCTGTTACGTGATCAGCCTGGATTGCCCTCACGCGGGGCTTGTGTTCTGCTTCCGCTGTTGACTCCTTTTCTTTACAGTCGATCTATGATGGTGGTGATCGGGTGATTCGGGCTGCTAGGTTATGGAAGCACGATCCGGGGGTAATTAGCTATGTCGCGATGGCTCTTCTTATTCTGAGGACGCTAACAAGTTTCGGAGAGGCGCGCCTGTGGGCGTGGCCCGACCGCCTGTCAATTCTGGGTTGCGGAGTCTCCGCTGCACGTGTCGCCTGAGGCACACTTTTGCTGAGTGCAATAATCGTAGCGCTTGGCCGGTCGTAGTAGATTCGCACTTTATTCAGTTGAAAGCGTGAGCGCCCCTTGCGTACGGACCGGCCTTTTGCCCGCTGAATTCTATTCACGCGCCGGTGAAACAGATTTATGTTGATCTCTTCTTTATTCTTCCGTTTGTGGCTCTTTATTGGTACTCAAATTCCACGTGGGGAATTGACTTGTAATTAGTTTCTATTCGACTCACAGAAGTATGACTTAATTGCCAAAGATCACAAAACGAAATGAACGAGCTGCTGCCCGACAGTGCGCTGGCATGTGTACTGGAAAGTTCGCGAGCCGCGATGAACGGGACTATTCCTGATTTCTCCTCTTCCTCTATTCTCCTTCGCACGCACCGACTGTACGCAAGGGCGAGAGGGAAGATCAAGCTCTGCGTGTGCGAGTAGTGCGACTAGTATGATCTACGCTTTACCCTAACTTTTGACTTGCGGTATATACGAATTGGGATGAAAGTTGAGTTATTCTTGTATTCTTGTAAGGTTTTCTATTTTCAAAGCCAACCTGACCCCTACACCACAGTTAATTCTACCAGAGTCTCATCTCGCAGAAGCGTTAACTGAAAAAGGTCAGGCAGATGCTGGTGCTTTGGTTACGTTTTAATGTCTTTCAGATGATAGACGCCCAGATGTTTACCGGCCTCGTTTACTAATTCGTAATATATGTGGCTTATCTTCTTTGCTACTTTCGCCTTGATAAAGACAGGTGCCAATTTGCTACTAAACCTTTTCGCTGCGTTGTTTTGGGCAAAACTACGCGCGTAAACTGTGTCACCCACATTTAAACTTATGGTACGGCTACGCAAATCGTAAACGTTTGCATTGGCTGCATGTGTTTCTCTAATCTTTTCCTTGGCTTGCCTCCGCGCTAATTGTAACAAATCAGGCGTTTTCAAAGCGGTATCATCCCTTAGTGACTGTAGCTTCCTCAAAAGATCATAGTCCTGGCCGTTCATAACCATATTCTGTCCGAAACAAAGGAAGTATGGGGAAAACCCCGTGCTTCGATGAACACTGGCTCTAAGAGATGCGCTAATTTCGTCCAAATTCCTATCCCAATTAGTGTGATCTGCTCCAATGTACGCCCGAATCGCTGCCAAAACGGATCGGTTGACTCGTTCGCTCGCATTCGCTTGCGGCGAGTATATAGCCGTACACACGTGCGCAACACTGAATCGAGTTAAGAATGCTTTGAAATAGCCAGACTTAAATTGGGATCCGTTATCCGTTAATATAGATTCCGGAACACCGAATGTACAGAACACATGTTTTCCTAAGAAATCGCAAATCTTATCTGATGTAAATTTTCGCAGCGGGTGCAGGAAGTGAAACTTTGTACAATGATCGACAATTATCAGGATACCTATATTGCCACTTTTAGAACGAGGGTATGGGCCTAAGAGGTCCATATACAGTTTTTGAAATGGTCGTTCGGAAGATGTTGGGTTACCCATTGGCGGTCTTAAAATCTGGTTAGGACTTTTAGTGGACTTGCAGATTGAACAATTGGATACATAGTCTCGAATCTGTGTCACCATACCGGGCCAAAATAAATATTGTTTAAGTTTCTCTATCATTTTAGTCATTGCCACATGCGCGGAGTCATGACAATCATGAGCGCGATATAAAACTTGCTCGGTCAACGAATTCGGCACCCATAATTTCCATGATTCAGCATCTTGAAGAGCATCGCCCTTAGACGGCTCGGTTCGTTTGTAGACAAACTGATCAACCACTTTTAAATCAGGTAGCCTGCCCTGATTCTCCCTAATCCGTTTAATGAGATCTAGGTACGCTTCCGATTGAAAATCTTTAGAAGACAAATCAACTATGGGACCTGGATCTACAACTTCGCAAACTTCTATTTCTTCTCGACGCGACAAAGCGTCGGCAACGACGTTCTGCGAACCGCTTCTGTGCTTTATCGTAAATGAAAATCCTTGCAATCGAATCGACCACCTGGCTAAGCGTCCCGCAAGGTCCTTTTGCTTCATAAGCCATTGCAAAGACGCGTGATCGGTCACGACACAAAATTCTTGCCCTTCTATATAGGCTCGAAATTTGTTAATCCCCTTGATCACAGCTAGGCACTCAAGCTCGGTTACAGAGTAATTACGCTGCGCCTTCGTTAGCTTCTCCGACATGTACGCATCTGGTAGCTCGATTCCGTCCTCGTTCTCTAGTGCCAACACGCAGCCAAGACCGTAAAGACTTGCATCGCAGAGCAGAATAAATTTCTTATTAAAATCAGGTGTTCTTAATACCGGTGAAGAAGTTAGCTTTGACTTAAGTACTTTGAACGCCTCTTCCGCTTCAGGATTCCAGCTGAACGACTTGTTCTTTTTAAGCAACTCGGTCAAAGGAAAGGTTATCGACGCGTAATTATCAACAAAGCGCCTATACCAACCGGCAAGTCCGAGAAATCTGCGGAGCTTTTTGACCGTGGTCGGAACTGGGAAGTTATCAATGGCGCTAACTTTACTTGGATCCACTTTCAGCTGTCCGTAGCCGATTATAAATCCAAGATACTTTATCTCTGTCATACAAAATTTCGATTTCGCGACGTTGATCGTAAGATTAGCCTTACGAAGGTACGAAGCGATCTCTTCCAGTAGCTTCATATGAGATTCGAAATCGTCTGATAAAACTAGGAGGTCGTCCAAGTAAACGAACACCCTAGTACGCAAGCTAGCTGGTATAACTAAGTCCATAAGCCTACACAGTGTTTGTGCGGCGTTACAAAGGCCAAATGGCATAACTTTGTATTGATACAAAGGCCTATTCGGAATCGTAAAGGCTGTACACTGCCTTGACTTTTCCTCCAGCGGAATCTGCCAGAACGCGTGCTTCATGTCCAATCCCGTGATATAACGCGCTGGTGGCAATCTGCTGAGGATTCCGTCTACGTGAGGGAGTGGATAAGCATCCTTTACGGTCAGCTTATTCACCTCTCCCGAGTCTAAACACAATCGAATTTTCTCACCCCGCTTAACTAGGACGCAGTTGCTGCTCCAAGGACTTCGCGATTATTCTATGACGTCTAAGGCAAGCATGTTTTCGATTTCGGCAAACATCATTTTCTCCTTTGCAGGTGAAATTGGCCAGTGGCGTTGCTTTATCGGCTTCGCCTCGCCAACGTCGATGGAGTGCTCTATTAACTGCGTTCGCCCTAATCCCTCGGTCTCATAGGAAGGCAACCTGCTGATTACGGCTTCTAGCTTCATTTGTTGTTCGTTTGAAAGAGTATGAACTTTCGGGGCTTCTACTAAATCATCGTCCCGACCTACGTCAAGTTCGGAGACTGATTCTTTTTCGTCTAGTATCTTGTTTAGCAGACCAAAATCGCGCCAGAAATCAATACCAAGGTACACGTCTTGTTTGAGATCAGGTATAACGAAAAATTCGACTTTATCGGTGCGATTCCGATATGTGACGTCGCTCATAAGTCTGCCAACGACAGGACACTCCGCGTCATTCGCGGTTTTGATACGCCCTGAGCATTTACGCAATTCCGGACGACATGCTATATCTTTAGCGGCGCTGCCACCGATGCAACTGATCGTCGCACCCGAATCGAGCAAAGCTACGTATTGTCTGTCAAAAATTTCAATTTCGGAGTATAGGCGGTTATCAGAATTGAGAAAAACGGCTGCTACTAGCTTTTTCCGGCTTTGTTGCACGTTTAACCAAAACTGCCGCATACGGGAGGTTGAACGTCTGGGTTCTCGAGATACACTACAGCTGCTAACGTCTCCAAAAATTTTTTTCCTAGCTGCTGCATATAGTTCTTCTCTGATATGGTAGGGCTGGTGAGGTTTAAATCTGTCAGAAGTGGGTTTTTCGAGACTACTACTTTGAATATTCAGACCCGAACTCTCAAAAAGATCGGTCTGCGTACCACAGTTCTTTGTTAATGGTTCGGATGCGGCGCGTGGACTTTTGTCGACGCATCCCGTTGTCGGTTTTCCGGATGTTTACAGTTTGGACAGTTCGGCTTAAAAATGTTTTTAGCTCCGCAGCCATAACAGAAGATACTGCGGTTCTCAAGACACTCATCGAAACGATGTCCCAACTTTTCACAATTCCAACATTTCATTGAATTTCGCTGCAAGGCGGAAACTTCTCCAGCATCATTATCCTCTATCTCCTGTTCGAGTTGGGAGATGTTGGGACGCGCGGAAAAATTGTTCTTTCCTACTTGCGGTCTATTCTGCTTACAAAACTGTTCGTGAGTACGTATCTCTTCTCTCAATCTCACTAACGTGGTGATGCGCAAGTGCATCAACTCATACCTAAGAGAGGGTTTTGCATGGCGAATGAGAAGTTGGACCAAAGATTCTTCGGAAATCGTGGTACTTAGACGCGCAACTAACTTTTCTACTTGGAACTGGTATTCCTCGAATGGTTCCCTTTCCGATTGACGTTTGTTGTTTATCGCTTCCCATATGTCCATGTCTGTGTCTACATCCTTGAACTTTTCTCTAAACTCTAGACAAAATTCATTCCAAATAAACTGGCGGCAAGCTCGGTGGAATTTCCAATACCACTCATTTGCCTTGCCTACGAAACAAAGGTGTAAGTGATCGCACAGCAGCTGGTAATTGCCGTTCAGGTTCTGCTGCGCTAAGGATTCTACTCTATATAGAAAATCTTCCATCTGTAACCCATCCTTGGCTCCGTCGAATTTCACGTTCCAGCTTTGGATGATACTGGGAACTTTCTCCGGCTGTACCGAAGAGTAAGACCTAACTGAATGATGGCTCGCTTGGCGAATGCCAGAGCTGACGTTTGGGTTTACGGTAGGCGTATTCAGCCCCAATGGTGGTTGCGATTGACCGGCTGTGAACGCTGGCCTGTTTGTATCGTCGCCAACCCTTCTCCTATTCTGGGAATTCGAATGACTGCCTACCTGCAAATTAGACAGTTGCGACTGAATAAACTGAGTGAGGTCATCCCTCAGTTGTCGCTGCTGAGATTGCATTACTGCTTGTACTGCTCTTCCTATTTCTTCCGAATTATCCGCTCTGGAAGATTCCAGAAAAGAATCGGTGTTTGCGCTTCTGTCGTTCTGTTGACCTGTGCTCTGTTGCTGCTGAGACCTAGTTATCATGCCTCTGCGTGGTGCAGGGCCTCGTCCTCTACCTCTTCTTTCACCCCTGCCTCGGCCTCGATTAACGATTTGGCTATCACCCCTATCAGCTGCAAGATTATCGGTTGCTACGTTCGCACTATTTGTTCTGTGATCCGCATCAGTTATTTCTGCTGGTATATTATTATTTGATATGGACAACTGCTGCACGGTGCACGCCTGATTACAGGTTGTGCAAGAATTCGATAATATCAAATGATTCGTAATGCATTGGTGGTGAAATCTGTGGTCGCATGCCGAAACTGCTGTTCGGTCTTCAACGTTAATTGGTCTCGCGCATAAAATTCAAACCGCTGTATCCTCGTTCGCAACGGTTGCCAGATCCTCAGTACTATGGCGTACTGACATGTTTCAATCCAAAAAAAATCAAATAATTTCTTTAAATATTCTTTAAATTGGTCCGTGTTTTCCAACGAGTTAATTGTCGGTTTCTGTCCGCTTGGTATTCTCTCTGAAAGTGCTCTATACTAATGAATTATTAATATTGAAATGGTTCCTAGAACACGGATTCGCTCCCCTGGTCAAGTATCGAAGTTCCTCCGATCTCTTGCATCTCCTAGGTGCGCGCGCTATGTTCTCGAACAGGTAACTAAAAATTCTCATGAAGTTGGCTTCCTGCGGCTGGTTCGTACTGGTCGTTCGTACCGTAATGACTCGATAATCGAACGCATTTCCTAGCTACAACTTCCGAGCTCGCTTCCTTCCGACTACTAATTGAAATCTAGTTCCCCGAAGTTAATTTTGTATTTTAATATTTCCCTAGCGAATGAGTGCGCTTCCGTCGCCTTAATCCGTAAGAACTCGAATTGAAGTCGCTTTTCCGGGTACGACACGTCAAAACACTTCCGGTTAACATTCAAAACAAAATAGCTATCAACGGATTTATATTCCTACAAATTACTAATGCTAAATGGATGTTTAATTGAGCAAAATCACTAGGCTAGTACCTTCCGAGGATCCTACTGTTAAAGATTACGGCCCCTCGAAATTCTACTACATGGGTTTTATTCTCTTTTTTTAATCTCCCAAATGCGGTAATCGGTTTCTGGCCCCACGTTGGGCGCCATTTTCTGTAGTAGCCGCGAAGTAGGTGTTCACAAGAAATTGGTTAAATTTCCAGCGTATAGATGACTTGGCATCGTGCACTTCTTGCTTTTGCTCGGTACAAAGCTCGTCGGATATGGCGTGGGTTTTTCCCTCCTCATCTATATAGCACACCCGTTCTACTACGAAAAGTTTAAGTGCACTTTCTGTATTCTACATGGTTGGTTTCAAAATAGTGGCGATAATCAGATATATTCGGACGGACCCTAACAAAACAGATTCAGAGAGAAATACCAGCGTGTTGGGTGGCTTAGGTGTTATTTGCCCCCATTCTATACCCTCCCATCCTTAGTAACACGATAGATTTTCATTGTTACCCCTTGTCAAATGTCTTTTATTACTCCATTACTTCATATTTAGAAAACTCGACATTAACTGCGTTGTTCAACGACGGACCGTATACTGAGGCTTAATTACATAAATTCATATTGGCTTCAGTTCAATAATATTTCAATTCATTTCAAGATTAGTTTGACAGTTTCAATTTCGTTTCAATTTCAAGGTGGGCGAAGTTAAATTTACGTACTAAGTTATGTGATGCTCATATGTGTGCCCTAGCTTTAAATTCCCGGTTAAATACAAATGTTCGCATATAAAATATAAGCCGATATCGGCGGTCACTTACGGAATATATATCCTTCGCTGCTGTTTCGCTGGGCCCATTGAAGATGCAGGTGCTGTGTGATTTAGACTTGGAAGAGCGTTGTTATTTGTTATTAAACGGGATAAGTGTTGGCGTACATATTAGGCATTCACATGGATTACAAGCTAAATGAAAAGAAAAACTAACGTAAGAACAGGGTCGGAATTCAAAGAAAACAAATTATAGATATACGTGGAAAGCTCAATACGACTTTCTTAGTAGCGATTCCTAGTGCGGTCGCTAGTTGATGGCTGCGCTGGGTCGCATGTTTCGGCAGCGACGACGGATTTCACAAAAGCCGCTCACATGGCCACTTAATTCAAGATGTTCTCAATCCTGTTACGTGATCAGCCTGGATTGCCCTCACGCGGGGCTTGTGTTCTGCTTCCGCTGTTGACTCCTTTTCTTTACAGTCGATCTATGATGGTGGTGATCGGGTGATTCGGGCTGCTAGGTTATGGAAGCACGATCCGGGGGTAATTAGCTATGTCGCGATGGCTCTTCTTATTCTGAGGACGCTAACAAGTTTCGGAGAGGCGCGCCTGTGGGCGTGGCCCGACCGCCTGTCAATTCTGGGTTGCGGAGTCTCCGCTGCACGTGTCGCCTGAGGCACACTTTTGCTGAGTGCAATAATCGTAGCGCTTGGCCGGTCGTAGTAGATTCGCACTTTATTCAGTTGAAAGCGTGAGCGCCCCTTGCGTACGGACCGGCCTTTTGCCCGCTGAATTCTATTCACGCGCCGGTGAAACAGATTTATGTTGATCTCTTCTTTATTCTTCCGTTTGTGGCTCTTTATTGGTACTCAAATTCCACGTGGGGAATTGACTTGTAATTAGTTTCTATTCGACTCACAGAAGTATGACTTAATTGCCAAAGATCACAAAACGAAATGAACGAGCTGCTGCCCGACAGTGCGCTGGCATGTGTACTGGAAAGTTCGCGAGCCGCGATGAACGGGACTATTCCTGATTTCTCCTCTTCCTCTATTCTCCTTCGCACGCACCGACTGTACGCAAGGGCGAGAGGGAAGATCAAGCTCTGCGTGTGCGAGTAGTGCGACTAGTATGATCTACGCTTTACCCTAACTTTTGACTTGCGGTATATACGAATTGGGATGAAAGTTGAGTTATTCTACGCTTGTAAGGTTTTCTATTTTCAAAGCCAACCTGACCCCTACATTCGTCACTCTCTTCGTCGTTATTAAAATCGTCAGAGATCCACCAAGTCACGTATTTGTTAATACAAAAGAGTATTAAGTTTTTTCATGGTGATATTTGGATTTTCGCGATCTTAATTTTCACCAAAAATAAAAAGAAAAACTCGCGTCGGTACGGCAACCAATTTTTCGTTTTCTTTTGGAACTGCGTTGGAAGTCTGCTGAACCCTCCCTCTTGCTGCTGTTAAAATGGAAAAAAAGGAAGTGTAGTATGTATGTATCATTGTAGCGAGTACCCACTGTACCGACACCAACATTGTATTACAGTGTACTTAAACAAATACAAAAGCGCCGGCCGCTAAACTTTTGCGGCCAGCCGAAATATGAATGCGCCTCAGAGCCCAAGTTATGGGAAGTGCTAGTGTCAGCATATTCCCATGGCCTGAGGGCAGACACATACAAGGCATGCATGTACAACTTCCCTCGCGCTCTCAGTGCTACCAGCACAAATACAATTGCGAGCATATACTTCGATATATATGACGGCCGCTGCCAATGTTTGCAGGCAGCGCAGCCGCAAATAGCTAACTGAAATTCATTATCAATTTGACAATTCAATAATAAAGATCTGCCCATGGAAAAGTAAAATAAAGTGACTATTAATTATTATAAAAATATGATGGCAATATTATAACAGAAGTCTCAAGCCCAAAATTGGCCAAGCGGTATAGAGTGCGAAAAGTTGAAAGCTAATCTGTGGCGTTTTTTAATTGTGTTTTGGCCCATCTTTCAACTTTTTGCATTCGTGTGAAAAATTCGGAAGATAGCGAGCATTCTAACCAAGAAATAAAGAAAACTTGCATGTACTAACAATTATAATTCTGATACATATGTACATACATCCATACACATATACATACATATCTTGAATTGACCAAAATAAAATATGTAAATATTTGTCGGCATCCTGGTTTTTTTTTTTTAAATAAAATTCCCCCATTTCTGAAAAACCAACGAGATGGATATATGAGGAGTATAGAGCGAACGCAAAGATATTTAAATGAGGGTCGATTCTCTTTAAATACGGTTGAGTTAGAATGTCGATTAGAAATCCTAAATACGCACATCGAAAATGCTTCGCCTATACAAAATAAAATTGAAGCGAAAGATGGAGATGATGAGTACCCCGAAGAGTTCGAAGAGACTGCGATAATAGCAAAATCGTTGCTAATTTCCCTAATTGCGGAAACAAAGCGTAAGAGCGTTGACAATTCCGTTCCGCCGGTAACGCGCACACCCCAATGCCGTTTGCCGAGCGTCGCTCTTCCAACCTTCAGCGGAAAACATTCCGAATTTAAAAATTTTATAAGCCTTTTCGAAACATTTGTTGACAAAGATGACACGCTGCACGATATCGAAAAATTCAACCATCTAATATCGTGTTTGGCTGGAGACGCGCTAGGAACAGACAGGGCATTCAAAGTTACCGCGGATAATTATCCAAAAGCTCTGGCTAGCCTAAGGCGGGTGTACGATAATGATTGTTTAATTTTCTTTGACAATATATCGACACTGTTTAATCTGCCAAAGATTGCCCAGCCATCAGCTACCGCCTTGAGAAACCTGATCGACACAGTCACAGCGCTGTACGATTCTCTTTTGTCCATTGGGGATGACAAACGTATTACGAATGCCATCCTCATCCATCTAGTAATGGGCAAAGTCGATGCAGGAACTAAAAGAAAATGGGAAGAACAATTAGATTATACCTCGCTTCCTCTTTGGAGCGAGTGTGAGTCGGCCCTGAACAAGCGCTATCAGCATATGGTTGCCGAAGAAGCGTGTAAGCCAAAAATTGTTCAGCAGAGCCAGGCTTATCCAAAGAAGAATGGAAACAGGAGTTTTTCGTTTGTTGCTGCCATGGACGACCGCGAAGTATGTGTGTTTTGCAACTCAGCAGAACATCAAGTAGGAAATTGCACTGCTTTTGCTGCCCTAACAGTACAGCAAAGATTCGATTTCGCAAAAAAGGCTCCCTTGTGCATTAATTGCCTCCGAAAGGGCCACACGGTAAAAAGATGCAAATCGAAGAGATGCAGGGTGTGTAAGTCTTCACACCACACATTGCTGCACATTTATTCGCCATCAAATCTCGCGTTGCCACCTCCTCCTCAGCCCACGCTCTTGCAGAATACTCCATCCACTTCGCATGTTTTGCATGCGACTGCATCGGATACAGTTATTCTTGCCACAGCCATCGTGAGCGTCCAAACAAAAAGTGGCGAATTAGTTTTGGCTCGAGCGTTGCTCGATTCTGGTTCACAAGTAAATTTTGTGACCGACGAGCTCGCTCAGAGACTTCAGATTAAGAGAGAGGACGTGTGTTTGAGCTTGCGGGGCATTGGTGGAACTAATGCTCAAGCAACCAAAAAACAAGAGAGAACACTATAGTCGGGTGCCCCGACTATCAGATACCCGTTACTTAGGTAAAGGAAGTGCGACGGAGATGGAGATAGAAACTTTGATCACGCATAACTTTTTAACGAATGTTCCGATTTGAAAAATTTCTTCTACATTTCGATAGGTATTGATAAACACAATAAAACTGCATTTTTACTTTTCCGAAATATTAAAATTTTTAAAATCGTATATAAGCGATTGTGGGCGTTAAAGGGAACGTGGCGCCATTTTGAAACAAACTTGCGCTGCGTAGGAACTTCTAAAATCTACATGCAAAATGCCAATCTTCTAGCTTTTATAGTTTCCGAGATCTCAGCGTTCATACGGACAGACAGACAGACGGACAGACGGACAGACAGACGGACAGACGGACATGGCTAGATCGACTCGGCTAGTGATCCTGATCAAGAATATATATACTTTATAGGGTCGGAAACGCTTCCTTCTAGCTGTTACATACTTTTGCACGAATACAATATACCCTTTTACTCTACGAGTAACGGGTATAAATACACACGATAGTCAAGACGCGAGTGGGTAGCAGTCAATTGTCGTCCGAATTTTATATACTAAAAAATATTTCTGGTTATCATCCGGATCAAACGGTGAACACCAGCGGCTGGAGGGTGCCTGAAAATATTCAATTGGCAGATCTATTCTTCTTCAAGCCCAAAAAAATAGACATGCTTATAGGCGCAGACTCGTTCTTTGAACTATTGTCAGTCGGCCAGATAAAGCAAGGGCCTGAGTTTCCCATTTTGCAGAAAACAGTTCTCGGCTGGATAGTGTCAGGGAGATGTGCCTCAGAAAAACTAAGAAATGCTGAAAAGTTGGTACATCTCAGCTGCCAGGAGGAAGTGTTGGAGTCAATAGACACAACCCTGCAGAAATTTTGGTCTGTGGAGGACTTGCCGCCCAAGGCCAAGGTCCATACTCCTGAGCAGCAACTTTGTGAGCAACACATTGAGAAAAATACTCAAAGATTGTCGTCCGGAAGACTTTCGGTTCGTTTGCCGTTCAAATCTGACCCAAACACTCTTGGTTCATCATATGAAGTTGCGAAACGTAGATTTTTGTCGCTTGAAAGGAGATTATCCAAAGATCCTTCTTTAAAAAAGATGTATCTGGAATTCATGGAAGAATATGAAGCCATGGGCCACATGACTTCCACTAACAATAAAATTCCAGACAGTTCGCACTATTTCATTCCGCACCAATGCGTGCTGCGACCTCAAAGCACCTCGACAAAGTTGAGAGTGGTATTCGACGCCTCGAGCCGTACATCGACGCAGGTCGCGTTGAATGAATTGAATGACCCTTCTTCGGTTCAGACTGCACAAGTTTGCAGCAGACGTAAAAAAGATGTATCGTCAAGTAATGGTTGACGAAGCTGACCGAAACTTTCAGTTCATAGTGTGGAGACGAGATCCATCTGAGTCTCTAAAAATCTTCAAGCTGAACACCGTGTCTTATGGAACTTCGCCAGCACCCTATCTGGCGATTCGGTGTTTAATGCGGCTTGGAGAGATCGCGCAGGATTCGTGTCCACAAGCCGCTAAGGTCATTCAGAATGACTTTTATGTTGACGATTTGTTGACTGGCGCCAGATGCGTTGAGGACCTGCTAAGCCTTCGAGACGAAGTTTCTCAGGTATTGCAAGAGGCAGGATTTGAATTGGCATAGTGGTTTTCTAACTGCCCAGAGTTGTCCGCATCTGAAAGCGCTGTCATGCCGCTAACGGCAGACGTAGCTAAAACCCTTGGCGTGGTTTGGTTGCCGGGTAAAGATTACTTTCAATTTGGGTTCGATGACTCTTTCCTGGATCTTCGTGGGACAAAACGAAACATACTGTCGGTGACTGCCCGACTTTTCGATCCGCTTGGCCTATTGTGTCCTCTAGTGACTAGGGCAAAAATGTTGTTGCAGGAACTGTGGCTTCGAAAGTTAAACTGGGACGAGTCGCTGCCGATGCAACTGCAGTCATCTTGGGAAGCTTTTAAGAGAACGCTGTTGCAGCTGCCCAAGATCAAGGTATCGCGATTCGTTCATATAGACGCCAAAGTCCCGGCAGAAATACATGGTTTCGCTGACGCTTCCATGCGAGCATATGGAGCGTGCATCTACGTTCGCACTAGTACCGCTGAAGGTTTAAAAGTATCTTTATTGACAGCAAAATCCAAAGTAGCTCCCCTCAAGACGAAAACTTTGCCTCGCTCGAGTTGTGCGCAGCTCACCTTCTTGCGGATCTTTATAATCGTGTAAAACCATTGCTTAATTTTCCGATTACAAAAGTGTTCCTCTGGACGGATTCGGAGATCACTTTGCATTCAAAACGCATCCTTCGTCGTTGTCAGTTTTTTGTCTCAAACCGAGTTGCGGAGATTCAAGAGTGGTCGGAAAAAGCAATCTGGAGACATGTCCCCACGAAAGTAATCCCAGCGGACATTGTGTCACGGGGATATGACGTTGAGGAACTTACAGCTTCCATTTGATTCGCTGGGCCGTCGTTTTTGCTAGATGCAGAAAAAGATTGGCCTGTAAATCGACACTTCGAAGTACCTGCTGATGTCGTGTCGATGGAATTACGCAAATCAGCATTGGCGCTTGTGCTAATTCCAGAGCCCAATTATGTGCTTCAGAAAATAGAATCCTTTTCGTCGCACATAAGGCTTCTAAGGGTTTTCGTGTGGGTTTTACGGTTTATTCAAAGGTGTAAAAAAGTGTCGCAGCCCTTTGAAAAAAGTATAACACCAAGAACTGAATTTTGCGTTCGAGAAAATAGTGGAAGTGATCCAATCTCACGAGTTCAGTGACGACATGGGTAAAATTCGAAAAAATAAACCGGTAGCAACGAATATACAAAAACTAAGCCCTTTTCTTCAGGAGAAAAAATTAGATTGGTGTTCCTCGACATTGCTGCGAGATGGGGGTCGGTTATTGAATGCTCCTATCCCGTACGAAGCCAAATTCCCGTTGTTGTTGTCGAAAGGCTCACAGTTTGTTAAAACGTACGTGTCCTACTGCACGTTACAAATTGTCATGCTGGCCCTCGAGCTCTTGTAAGTCTGATGCGAGAAAAGATATGGTTGGTTAATGCGCAGGAATTTTTGCCGCAGAACAGTTTGTTCTTGCATTCGTTGCTTTCGGTGAAAGCCGCAACTCTTGACGCAAATCATGGGGAACTTGCCATCAGGCAGACTTCGAGCTCTCCGCCCTTTTAATATCTGTGGTGTTGATTTCTGTGGCCCATTTAACACAACGTATCGTATCCGTGGCAAGCCACTGTACAAATCATACGTGGCATTGTTTGTATGTTTTGCGTCCAAAGCGGTCCACTTAGAGTTAGTGTCTGACCTCACCACTGATGCGTTTTTGTTGGCATTCCAAAGGTTCGTGAGTCGACGCGGGATTCCGGAGAAGATGTGGTGCGACAACGCGACGAACTTCGACGGAGCCGATCGCCACATGAGAGAGTTCCGGGCCCGTCTGGAGGAGGAGGGGGGCGGTATCGCAACATTCGCATTAAGAAAAGGATGCGAGTTTGCGTTCATACCGCCCAGACATCCTGACCGCGGAGGAGCTCGGAACTCTCCTCACCAGCGTACAGGCCGTGCTCAACTCCAGGCCCTTCGGAGCGATCAGCACGGATCCCAACGACGGCGAAGCCCTAAGCCCAGGCCATCTCCTGATCGGCGGGCCCCTCCTAGCTCCACCCTCAGCAGCGCTCCCGGACCAAGTCAGCCCAACCTGCTTACGACGATGGCGCAGTGTCTCGTGTCTCAGGCACAGGTTTTGGCAGCGTTGGTCCCGGGAGTACGTCTCGAGCCTTCAGGCGAAAAATAAGTGGCACCAGGAGGTTCCAAACGTCGACGTGGGAGCTCTCGTCGTCGTCGCCGAAGACAACCTTCCGCCGCAGCAGTGGATGATCGGGCGGATCGTGGCGATGACGGCAAGGTCAAGGACAAAGGATGCGACGTATCGGCGAGCGGTCCGTAGGCTGGCGGTGCTGCCTGTGGCATGCTGAAGACGGCGGTCCTTCAGAGGGGGCCGTGTTCGCGCACTTTGCGTTTTGAAATTTGTTGAATAGTGTAAGGCGGGAGCAGGAGCGCAATAAAGATCTAATCGCTCTCGCGAATTCGCCCCGTCTCTCGCCCCCGTCGTTAAGTTAGGCTTAAGCATTTTTATATTGAAATTAAAAGCCAGTGTTAAATCGAACTCGATCCAAACCGCACTCCCTTTGGTCACTCTCTTCGTCGTTATTAAAATCGTCAGAGATCCACCAAGTCACGTATTTGTTAATACAAAAGAGTATTAAGTTTTTTCAGATAGCATTAAAGGAAAGGGGTATCTTAGCAGTTGGCACTATTCGCAATAACCGTCTAAAAAATGTCAATCTTCTTAATGAAAAACAGTTAGCTGACAAAGGCAAGGGATCTTTTGACATAAAGGTCGAAGCATCCTATAACTTGATCTCGTGTCGCTGGTATGATAATAAATGTGTTCAGCTTATTTCAAATTATATTGAAGATACACCAGTTTCTGAGTGCATGCGTTGGTGCCGCAGAGAAAATCATGGTTAATCATGGTAGATCATGGTAGATCGAACTTCTCCAGATTCTTCCAAAGGGATTGAATCACCAAAATCTTCATTTCCACAGAGGTCTTATATTATGGCTCCAGCAAAGGCAATAAGATAAGACCAAATTGGTCACTGGGTTCAGTGGGGATCAAAAGGTAGATGTAGCATGTGTACTAAAGGCTTTCCCAGATCAAAATGTTCGAAATGTAATATCCATTTGTGCTCAAACCCAAATAAAAATTGTTTTTACTGTATTATACTAATACTAACACAGAAAAATAAAGATTGTTAACAAAAAAAATAAAAATTGTTTTTACTGTATTATACTAATACTAACACAGAAAAATAAAGATTGTTAACAAAAATCTCATAATTGAATTTGCTTTTAAAGGTAATATTGCTCATACGTACGTACTTATTTACATGTATGAATGAACAAATGTTGCCTATAGGCAACTGTTCCCAGTTTAATTTGGGCGTGAAAGGGTTAAATGTATATTTAAATAACTGATGGGATTAAACGAAACAACATAAAAACCCAGAGCGCAGAAAAAAACACGGTCGTTCAATTTGAAAGTCAAAGTCTTTTGTAGTAATAAAAATAATACATTTTCTTAAAAATAAAAAAAACTCGACAGCGTTACCAAAAGGAATTGAGTAAATAAGTACTGTGTAAAATTTCAAAACGATTCGTCCAGTATATTTTACAGGATAGTGCTTACCGACTGTTAAAATGACAATTTTTTAGGACAGCGTTTTTAAGTTTTGGTAACCGAAAAATCGAATATGAAAGGCGCTAATTTAAAAAAACGAAGCCGGATATTTGCTTTTTGCTAAATTGTTGGCCCTGCTAGAAGTAAGTCGTTTTGGAACACGTGTTTTAAGTTGATGACTCCGGTAGAAATTTCAAGTACTGGCCTTTCAGGGCAAGGCTTTTATTTAGTTTGGCTTCCAAACTACTGAACCGACGGCGGGCCAGGCAGTAGGAATTACCTATAGATCCGAAGCCCAGTGGAATTTTCTTTGAAGTGTTGTTCGCATCGCAAGACTTCAGTCAACATCTATGATTTTGCGGAGCTGAAGTCCTTAATTTTCCAAAATCCTTTTACTGTCGCAGTAAGTGTGTCATCATTTGAATGACCGGAAGGATTCTTGACAATTACAGCCAAGACAGATATACGATTTGGCATATTCGACATCCATCCAGAAACTATTCAACCAAGGATAAGTAAAGTGTGGGCAACGTGCCTTCCGCATATACTCCGTCAGCTTAAGAGTCGGGTACTTCTTGTATATTTCTACGCGCGAGAGCGAAGTGCAATAATCGTCTACAAAGAGTAACCCGGCTCTAATGACAGTCAATACCTAAAAAGCACGTTCTTGCTCACCCTGTCTCCTCACTCTTACTCCTACAGCAACGGCTCTTACCGCGGAATCAACTGCGATTTTCTCGACTGCAGCGCCAAATACAACGTTAACTAAATATTTGACAACAAGCTGGCCCGGCCATACTGACATATAGGAACAATAGGATAAAATCGGTCCAAATTTGATGTTTTTCAGATTATTTCGCGCAGTGTAAAAGCTATTGCCATACATTTTTTTTCAAATCGTATTTTTTATGCATTCCTTCCGATTGGACGTCTATAATACAGCAAGGGCTTGCAGGTTAAACTAAAAGGAATCGAGTCCGTCGTAAACCCCAATAAAGTTATTGATGTCGTTATTTTCAAACTCATCCATACCTTCTCTGTTCTTGTAATTGATTTGCCTTAATAAATGCAGCATTTAAAATCTCTCTCTCAAACGATATCCACTGTTGAAAGCTAAATCAGGTATATGTCTACCAATCGAAAGTGAGTCGCCATTAGACACACAAAAAGGAGAATGGGCTCGCAGCAATGAAGAGAGTGCTAATGTATTTGCCGCACATCTAGAAAACGTTTTCAAACTACTCCCACCAACAAATAGCTTTGTGCTCCCAACAAACATATTTCCAGAGAATACCTGCTTATCATATTCCAATCAAGAGAAGTGATAAAAATGATAAGGGCTCAAGAAAAAAATAAAGCGCCAGGACACGATTTAATCTCCCCTAAAATGATTATAGAACTGCCGAACTGTTCAGTAAATCTTCTCACCACAGTATTCAACAGCATGATGAAATTGGGCTATTATCCACAACAATGAAAAAAGTCTGTCATCACTATGATCCACAAAGCCGGAAAGGACAAGTCCCAGACTTCATCATATAGGCCAATCAGTCTCCTGTTAAAGATATTTGAAAAGTTGCTCCTGAGTCGTATAAAGCAAAACCTACAGTCCCATAATGCCATTCCAAACCACCCATTTGGATTTCGCGAGAAACACGGAACCATTGAACAAGTAAACCGCCGAGATACGAAATACATTTGAAGATCGAGAGAATTGTTCCGCGGTTTTTTTTTATGTCGCCCAGGCCTTCGACCACGTTTGGCTGGACGGCTTAATTTATAAAATTAAAACCTTGCTTCCACAGAACACCCATAAAATAAAAAAGAGTAAACACGTCACCTTTACCCTAAACAGAAGAGAGAAGATTCAATAAATAAAAATACCATAATAAAAAAAAATCCCTAGTCGACAATTTAATTCTATTTCTTGAAACAGAATCTGGCCGGCTTCTAGTCGATCATTTAATAGGCGGATGCTCATCACTGGTTTTTATACCCTTGCAGAGGGTATTATAATTTCAGTCAAAAGTTTGCAACGCAGAGAAGGACACATTTCCGACCCTATAAAGTATATATATTCTTGATCAGCATCACCGGGAGAGTCGATCCGTCCGTTTCTACGCAAACTAGTCCCTCAGTTTTAAAGCTATCTGCTTGAAACTTTCCCAAAACTTGTCTTTCTATGGCAGGTAGTATATAATTCGGAACGAGCCGGATCGGGCGCCTATATCTTATAGCTCCCATAGGAACAATCGGAAAAATTTGTTTTTTTAAAATATAACTTTGTTGTTCTAAAGTTTTTTTTGTTCTTCAGGATTTGTTAAAATTTAAATACTATGGAATTACGGTTTTAATTTTATTAAAATCGGATGTCAGTATCATATAAAACAATATAATTGTTCAATTATATGAAATGCCTTAGAATGATCATTAAAAAACAGGCAAATCAACACAACTTAAGCGTTTTGAAACATTTACTGACATCTGTCATCTATTTTACAAAGGTCTTTTTTATATTCAAGTTTGATACCCCCACGACTGGTTAAGGGTTTTTTTGATAGTTTTATTTTATATAAAACAGGTTATGAATAATACAGATAATAAGGCTTATGCAAAGGTAGGTATTAGGTTACTGAATATTAAGTAACGCCCCTACAGAAAGTCACCTTAAATTAAACAACCTATCGTAGAAACCCTTAAGCTTTACATTTATGAATCAAGGGCAGGTATATACAACCCGATAGTTTGATTTCATATTACAACCCAGTCTACCTAAACTTTTCCAATTCTTGATTTACATCATCCAGGTCAAAAGGTCTGGTAACTGTTTATACCCGTTACTCGTAGAGTAAAAGGGTATATTGTATTCGTGCAAAAGTATGTAATAGCTAGAAGGAAGCGTTTCCGACCCTATAAAGTATATATATTCTTGATCAGGGTCACTAGCCGAGTCGATATAGCCATGTCCGTCTGTCCGTCTGTCTATCCGTCTGTCTGTCTGTCTGTCTGTCCGTATGAACGCTGAGATCTCGGAAACTATAAAAGCTAGAAGATTGGCATTTTGCATGCAGATTCTAGGAGTTCCTACGCAGCGCAAGTTTGTAGCGCAAGTTTTGGTGCCACGCCCCCTTTAACGCCCACAATCGCTTATATACGATTTTAAAAATTTAAATATTTCAGAAAAGTAAAAATGCAGTTTTATTGTGTTTATCAATACCTATCGAAATGTAGAAGAAATTTTTCAAATCGGACCATTCGTTAAAAAGTTATGCGTGATCAAAGTTTCTATCTCCATCTCCCTCGCACTCCCTTTACCTGAGTAACGGGTATCTGATAGTCGGGGCACCCGACTATAGCGTTCTCTCTTGTTTACTAATGTACACGTACACAATCCTTTAATTGCATAATCAAAGTAGTTAACTGCACCTTTCTGCACTACGGGATTCTTCGTGAGAAAAAGGGTTGACCTTTGTGTTGTCAATAGGAAAAATACCAGCCTTTATATTGACACGTATGCCTAATCCAGGGGTTAGTCTGTAAATAACATTCGCCGTATAACAACCTGTTTCTGTGTAAGCCAATATTACTTGTATTGTGTACTTTTTCTTATTCAAAAGTGAAAAATTAAATTAAAAAGTCCGTAAAGTGATTTAAAGCGATATCTCCTACAATTGATGATTGGTAAGTTTCCGTTAATTTGTTCTTCTTTATCTTAGGAACAACGCCGCCAAGCCGCACTAAGGCGCAGCCGAGCCCAATATCGTAAAAATGCACCGCAGATGAGGACCCGGAATGCCTTGCAAATTGCCGAGACTTGCGCAAGTAATTTGGAACTAGCTGAGGAAGCACGCACGCGAAATACGGCAGCACGCCTTGAGCTCACGCTCAGGCCAGAGCTAACTCCGAGAAACGTCGACGACAGCAGGACCGAAACACTGCAGCGCACGCGTTAGCCAGGGCAAACTCCCAAAATACTGCTAATCGCGCTACTTGGAGGGCCGATGAAGAAAATCGCAGACCAGAGCGCGTAAGGGACGCTGATGCTCACAGGATCGTTAGGAATAACCCCATAACTCGTGCGCATCCAGCACTATAACACATTGCGTAGCCGGGAGACAAGCCTACAGCGGAGACTTCGAGAGCAACAAATTCAGGAAATGGTCGCGGAAAGATTAATCACATATAGGAGCAGTACCCAAAATCGCCAGGCGAATCTTTAAGGCAGTCGCAGCGAAATATTGCTGCTAGAGCTGAACATTCCGCAGATGAAAGGGAGGATCAACGGGAATTACAGCGCCGGAGGAGCCGAAACACTTCGCGGGAACAATATCTTCGAAACATTAAGGACGGACCAACAAAAATATGTACATGCTGTGGAGAAACTTGGTTTCCATCCCAGGTAAGTGGTTTGAATCAATTTCTTATATCTTCTAAGTTCCCCAATATGAACGTAGGCAACTCATTTTATTTAATTAGGAAATTTCCGAGTCCGTCCGGTATATATATATTCTGCAGTACATGCCGTCAAGCTGTTTTCAAAGGCAGACTACCATCTCTTTGTCTTTCCAATGGCTTAGACTTTCCAGAAATTCCGGAGTGCCTTAAAAACTTAACGTGTCTGGAAGAGCGCCTTATTTCTGATCGAATTCCGTTTATGCGCATTATCTCCCTAGGATATGAAAGGCAATGCGGAATAAGAGGAGCGGTGGTAAATGTTCCTATTTCTGTCCCAGACACTGTAAGTGCGCTTCCCCGATCGTTTAATTCCACTCATGTAATCCAAGTTCACCTTAAAAGGAAACTGGAATACTCCAATAATTTTATGACAGAAACTATTCGACCAGCTCGGGTCCTTGAAGCTGTATGGTATTTAGTTAACACTGAACTGTACAGAAAACACGATATCATATTTGATAATGACTGGCTTAACCAAGTTGGCGATAGGGAAGAATTACCTTTTATCGCAGATGAATCTGATCAAGAAGAAGTTGAACAACTATTGCGACAACCGCTTTATTCTCAACAAATCGATCAACAAGAAGAAGAGCTAAATCCAGGCGGTCATGAAACTTTATTAGAAAATAACAATACTGAAGGGAAGGCCGCCGTCCAACAAACCTAACCCTAGATGAAGATGCAGAAGAACTTTCGTTCCCAACTATATCTTGCAGATTCGTTTCTTCGACCGTCGTTGTTCAGTGGTACCTAAAGTCCTTTATATGTACAAGTTTTATGAGATGCAGCGAATTCAAAACATAGTTTCCATCGCCCTACAAAATAAGTCAGGTGCGGTAACTGCTGCAAATATAAGGGATGAATCATTTGTTGACAGACTTGTACAGTATGACGACGGGTATCATATTCTGAAAGGTCTACGTTCCGCCTCAGCTCATTGGGAGGCTGAAAAAAAAAGTTATAGCCATGATAAGACAATTTGGGTTGCCTACAAGAATTCATTCAATACGCGCTGGTATAAGCACAGCTCTTTATGTTTATGAGAGCTGCTTAGCCAGGAATTCTGCCGCTTCAATATTCAAAAATCCGTCGTCGCATGCAGACGTGTATTTATTGTGCTCCGGGAAAAAGTATTCAATAAAATCACAAAAGTGCAGTGACCGTTTTAATAAATCTACTATAAGGCGAGAAGACGCTTTTTATTGATTGGTCATATAATTAAAACTCTAATTAACTTAACCACGAATACAATGAGTTTGAACGACGTTCGCAAACAACGTCAACGTGAGCAAGACGAAAAACGGCTTTCAGTACAAATAAATAACGCGTACTTCTCTTGTAAAGCAACCGAAAATAATGCAAGCTCTGATCAAGCGCGGGCAATTACCCCCAACTTGACCGAGTTCTTTAACGTAGCGAGCGAGAGAGCGCATTCTTGCTCCCCTTCGCTACCATCGACGTCTCTGCGGCCAAAGAGCGCTGAATGTGCTCCAATGCAGGTATGCAATAACCTAAGCTCATCAGCAGTAACTAGCACCGCAATTTCTTTAACAACGTCAACTGTAACTACAACAACAACTGCAACCGTATCGACTACGCGTTTAATGACATCATCAGCTAGCAGCGCAATTATTAATACGTCTGCCGCTGCGCTGCCCAAAAAACAGAACAAAACCTATGAATGTTCTAAGCCGAGCCCTCTAAATTCTCAACGCAAAATAACCCGTAACAATGCTAGCCTAGCTGGAATGGATTTAAAATCTTGGAAGACGCCTATGACGTTGAGGCGGCCGAATCTACTGAAGTCGAGAAAAGGAAGCCAAAACCTCCGCCTATTTATATTCGAGAAAAAAGTTCCAATGTTCTTGTCAACAAAATTATCGAGCTTATTGGAAAGGATAACTTGCACATAATACCTCTAGTAAAGGGCAACATCCAAACACAAAGATTCAAATGAAGTCTGAAGATAATTACAGAGTATTATCGAAATATCTTTCCGCGAATAAAAATAACTTTTATACGTATCAGCTAAAAAGTAGCAAGGGCCTGCAAGTCGTACTTAAGGGCATAGAGTCCGACGTAACGCCTGCAGAGATAACAAAGGCGCTTCAAGAGAAGGGATTTAACGCTAAGACAGTCTTCAACATCCTTAACAGGGATAGAAAGCCGCAGCCACTCTTTAAGGTTGAGCTCCACAGAAAATAAGCCCCTAAAGAAATATGAAGTGCACCCCATTTACAATCTTCAGTTCCTGCTGCACCGCAGAATTACTGTTGAGGAACCGCACAAACGCAATGGCCCGGTACAATGCGAACTGCCAAGAATATGGCCATACAAGGTCATACTGTGAACTGCGCCCGGTGTGTTTAGTTTGTTGAGATCTTCATGACTCCGCACACTGCCCAGCGTGCCAAGATGACTGCAACTCGAAAAAGTGCGGCAACTGCGGTGGGAATCACACTGCTAAATACTGAGGCTGCCCTGCTTATAAGGAGCTGAAAAGTCGCATCCACCAGAGAGGAACTGCCGTCCGCACGGAAAATAAACAGATGACAGCTTCCAGATCAAACCCTGAAGTCCTTTTCTCGACTGCAGCCAGATCCTCACTAGGACCCTTAAACTCTGATAAAAATGTGACTTACGGAAGCGCTTTAAAATCAGGACTGGCTAACCCTGTCCCAAAAAGTTCATTTCTGCAATCAGCATACCAAGAACCGAACACGGCTGAGCAGCAAAAATTCCCGGAGCAGTCAAAAAGCAACTTTGAAGATATGATATACAGCCTGCAGCAAAGCCTTACGGAGTTTATCTCGTTTATGCGCACATCTATGGAAGATTTAATGCAAACCAAAATCTATTGATTCAAATGCTGGTTTCAAAACAATGATAAGCGCCGAATGCCTCTCGGATATTTCATCTGATCACTCGCCTGTCCTTTTTATTCTACTCCGACATCCAGGCGCACTGGAGCAATCGTTTAAATTGACATCACAGAAAACCAATTGGGTTAAGTACAAGAAATACATTAGAAATACATTGAGCTAAGTCCTCATCTCAACGATGAAGCCAACGTAGACAGATTTGTTAATACACTGGAGTCTGTACTCGTCTCTGCAGCTCGAGTTTCAACACCCCAAACTACAAGTACGCAAAGCAACCGAAAGAAGACAAATCTACAAATAGAACAGCTCGACCTCAAAAAGCGACGTTACGTCGAGAGTGGCAACTCCACAGATCGCCATCTGCTAGGCAAAGCTTAAAATATGCCTAACGTCAACTCACAAAAGCTTTTCAGCAAGAAGAAGCACATGTTCACCGACGCTACATAGAGCAATTGTCAACATCTAGTACAAAACACTCACTATGGAGAGGTCACCCTACTCTAAGCTCACCGACAGTAACCGTGATGCCTATTAGAAATCCCCCAGGCGGCTGGGCGGACAGCGATGCAGACAGAGCCAGCACGTTTACCAACTACCTTAAAAATGTCTTTTAACCAAATCCTGCCGACTTTACCATATGAGCCTCAGCTTCAAAATGAGCCAATTGAGTTTCGCCCAAACGAAATCGTTAACATCATCAAAAATCAGCCGAATCCGAATCAGAATTTGCGGCTTGGTACAAATTCGGCAAGTCAAACTCTCGAACAGAAATGTCTAACGAAGATTATGATGAACCGATCGACTCGGAACCAAATTTATTACATTTAAAACACTTTCTGGCTTTCTCTTTATTGCTGCATCCACTAGAAAGATGTCCTTTCTCACCACAATTGTAGCAAACGATTTCTTTTCTGACACTCTTTGAACTACTTTGCACTGCTTGAGCTTTCTTCTCTTTAACACTTCCTTCCGTAAATTTCGTTTTACCACTTATGGTTTAATAGTCCTTCAACTTGTATTTAAATTCAGATATATTTTTAGCACCATAAAGAATTTACTTGTTTGTAGAAAGTTCATCAATGCCGTCTATTACATATTGAATTAGAGGTTCTTCTTCCACATTTCCTCGCGATGCTATATCTTTCATGCGGTAAAAATATTCGTGTACATTTTCGTTCGCGCGTCGTTTGCAATTTCCAAGTTGCATATGTATCTGCTGACTCTCGACTTGAACTCACTTAAAAAAGACTCTTTTAATGCACTCCACGAATTTAATCCTTTTTCGCTTGACACAAATAACTTTTGGCAAAAATGAGTTTCTGTAAAGCGTTCCAACCCATCAATAAAGCTTGGTCTTCAAAATCGCTAATCCACACCTCAATTGGAAATTCATCACTTCCATCTAATTGTTTAATTGACTCCTCTATATCGCGAAAACTGAGAGCAAATCGTGGCATGTCTTCGAATTCTTTGCTTCGTTGCGAGATAGACTTTTGCGATCTTTCTTTCGCTGGATTTGAATGCGCGGTTGTTGAAATTAAGCTCTCATCACTCTGAATGCCTTCTTCGTCGTCCTTCTCTTGATCAGATTCCTCACTCTCTGAATCTTCCACTTCGTTACCGGTGAGTAGTTGGCCGAACTGCAAATTGCGAAAAATGTGCAGCTGCGTATTTGCAACATCATAGCTTATGCCCAAAACTGTACATATTGATATGAGGTCTCTGTCACTCAGTTTTGTATGTATGTATACACATTTTGCCTTATAAATCGCGTCATTTTCATTGTACCGAAAACCTTGAAATTCGCGTAGACGTTTGCGATTGCTTCTGTCTCCTTCTTTTTCAAACACAAACTTATGCAATGCGCCAATACTTTCTTTAGTTGCATTTTTCAAGTTAGTAGAAATTAAATCCTTAAGGCACGCCATGCTCAAGAAGAGAAAAAAAAAATTTTATTTTTACAGAGTCGTATTTAGTTCACTTTCCCACGTCGCACTTTTACTGTTTTTCAGGTTATTCCCGGCGAGCTCCCAAATGTGGGGTTTTATTTATTTAAAGATAATGTATATTTAATGATATTATATTTTAAGTTAATTTAAGAACAAGGTGTGTATTTTAAATAATGAAATTAATGTGATCGTCGTCTCGTCGTTGCGTCGTTTAGCACGTTTTGATTAGGCACGTCTATACTTAATCAGTGGTCGTCGACAACTGCCTCTCGTCCTTTGGGCTGTGGGTGCTCTCCTCGTCGTTCGTCTTCTCGTCGTAGTGATCGTCGTCTTCTTTTCCATCGCCTCGTCTTACTCTGGAATGCGTCTTTTTACCGTTTGACCGTCTTTACTTGGTGTTGGTCCTTTCGTTGTCTAGGGCGTCTTTTGGAATAGTGATGCGTAATAAAGGGAGACTCGTACGAAATCACTCCCACATTAATGCTTTTAGGCTTGGCAAAGAGTCGGTAGTAGAAATAATATGGTATAGTCTATTATAGTCGTTTCACAGTACTCTAAACGGTTCATGCATATCAAAGTTAGATCTACAAATATTTAATGTAAGAGGAACATAGTTCCTGGTAATTCTATTGGGCACGGAGAAGCTTATGCGACCCAGTAACTCGGGACTCTCCACATCCCCGTTAATAAGTTTATAGATTAAAATTGTGCCAAGCATCGTTCTACGGTTTACTAAGGATGGTAGATTAATTAGGAGAAGTCTACTAGAGTAGGATGGTAAAATAAGGCTTGCATTCCAGTTAAGGCCCCGTAGAGAAAATAATAAAAAGTTCTTTTGCACAGACTCTATCCGGTCTATATGTACACCATACTAAGGACTCCAAACTGCTGAACAGGATTGGACGGACTAATGAAATGAACAGAGTCTTTGTAACATAGGGATCATCGAATTCCGTTGACCACCTTTTAATAAATCCAAGTACTCCCCTGGCTTTATTCACCATAGAAGTAATATGGTCACAAAACTTAAGTTTTGGGTCAAGGAGGACGCCAAGGTCATCAACATGCGTAATTCTAGACAACGCGCAACCACCCAGCGTATACGTTGCATATTGTGGGTTCAGCCGAAAAATGTCATTACTTTGCACTTAGCGCTATTTAAATCCAAAAGATTTTCACAACACCATGTTTGAAAAGCATTTAGGTCAGATTGTAAGTATAACTACTACAAATTTCGTTATATTGCAGGCATAACTTAACGTCATCTGCGTACATAAGGACACGCGACTTTGTCAAGACTAGAGGGAGATCATTTATAAATAAGGTAAAATGAAGGGGACCCAGGTGGCTTCCTTGTGGGACGCCTGAAGTAACTCGGATCAAATCAGAGATCGAGTTTTTAAAGAGGACTCGTTGAGTCCTACCACTCAGATAACTTGAGATCCATGTTAGAAGATCACATGGAAACCCTAATAAGTCTAGCTTTAATACAAGAAGCGAGTGATTTACGAATCAAACGCTTTACTAAAAGCAGTGTAAACTACGTCAGTCTGCATGTTCTTTCTAAAGCCATTTATTACAAAAGACGTTAGCTCCAAGAGGTTTGTCGTCGTAGATCTTCGCCTTATAAATCCATGTTGACATGAAGATATAATCGATCTACAAAGATGTTGCAAATGGGGTGTAATAGTGTTTTCGAAAAGCTTTGGGATGACGGATAATTTGGATATGCCTCTGTAATTACTTGTATTGCATTTATTTCCTTTCTTATGAAGGGCTCCTTCCAAATAAGTGGGAAATGATATGTTTTTAAAAACAAGGAAAACAATTTGTACAGAGGTCTACATAGAGTTTCAGCACAGTATTTAAGCACGCAGCCTGGAACTCCGTCCGGACCCGGTGAATAGGCTGGCTTAACTTTATGGAGATCCAAAAGAAGGGAGCTTTCGCTTAACCTCGGACAAAAAATCAAGTTCGACTTCGGTATGGCATTTGAATAAGACGGACTTGGACGGGATGAAACAGAATATGTTGTCTGGAAAAACTGGGCAAATAGATCGGCAATTGCCTGATCTGAATTTGCCGTAGAGTTTTCGAATGATAGCGATGCAGGGTAACAGGCTGATTTCTGCTTAGTGTTAACAAAATTATAAAACTGTTTTGGATCTTGTGAAAATTTGACCCTACAACGAGTCAAATAGCTTTTATAACAGCCTTATAAAAGCCCTTAGGTACCGAGAGAAGGCAGATTGTTAACCGCACATTTTAATTAATGATGATTTTTCTTACAAATTGAACATGGAATCCACTTTGTCATTTCTTATTAAATAAATGTTTAAGACATTTAAATTTCAGATGGACTTAAAGCCTTACATTTTAGTACTTTTGCACATGGAACAACTGTTAGTAGACAATTCTTTAATATTGTTACTAAACACTTTTTTACAGGTTTTTTATCCTGAACAGATCTAATCGAACTGAGTCGTTGCTCTAGAAATTCAATGACGTCGGACAATGCTTGAATTTCATTAGTTTTTTTTAACATACTTCTTTGTTAAATTTTCTTATTATTATGTGTTCAAAAACTATATCAACCTCGTCAGAAATTTGTGCCTTTAATTTTATCATGTGAATTGACTCATTAATAATGTCAATAAACATTCTTAATTGCCGAACTGATTCCAAATTCAGACTTTGGAGGTCAAGAAGGCGATTAATCTGATCGGAAAAAATGTTCCTTTTATTTTCATACTGCTTGGTTAGCAATTCCCAAGCGACCTCATAATTTTCCCCTGATCCTAACAATAAGTGAGAAACCACATTCTTGGCTTCTCCCTTAAGTGAGATTTTAAGGTGATTTTAAGGTAGGACTGAGATCCTCCCTTAAATCATTGAAAATAGGTCCTAGTCTTTGGAATCTCCATAAAATGTGGGTACCTGAATTTTAGGCAGCGTTGGCAAATCATCCATTTTATGATTTGCAACTTCTACCTTTTTCGGCACAATTTCCTCGAGTTTTTGCTTCATGTCTTTTGTTACTATTGATATATCGAACGCTAATTCGTCCAATATATCATCATATCTCCTAACAGTGACATCTGAAGAATTTTCCTGCTTCAAAGCAACTAGCTTATCCCAATAAAAATTAAGTTTCCCAATCCTAATTTCAAATATTTTTACTTTATCATTTTTAATATCCTCAAAAGTATCCTTTAAATATTTATCTAACTGCTCTATCGCTAGATCTAACTGGCTTTCGCAGCTTAAATTGTTTTCCATCTTCTCTTTTGCCATTAATTTTCTATCGGACTTGTCAGTTTCAGATAATACTGTGTCTATTTTTACTTTAAATCTATTAAAAATAGAAAGCATGCTTTTCATGCTCGACTACTTCAATATGAATAGATATTCAAATGATGAGCTTAGGAAATCTTCAAGCGCCTTACTGGCGTTTGTAATTTAAACCTGCCTTTTTATCAGGGCGATAGTTTGAGCGGACAACATTTTTATAAGTTCTTGTGATTTTTTTTAAATGATAAACTTTTTATATTGTTTAATTATTATTAATTTACCGATTACTTATATATTATAATATTTTTATATAGTATTTGTAATTATCAATTTTGTTTCCTATGAATTTTGTTGCCGCTGTTGTCGTCGCTCCTGATGTTATAGATGTTTTTGCCGCTGTTGATGCTTGCGGATTTTTGCCGGTGCAGTTCTCGATCTTGTAGTTGTAGTAGTCGTAGTAGTGCTGAAGTCCTAGAAGTCCTGGAGTCCTTTATGCAGTTTTGATGTTTTACAGATGATTTAAGACTTTTTGTTGGGTGTCATTTTCTAATTCTTTATTATTTGTATTTATTTTTATTATTAGGAGTCACTTTGTTTTTAATTTAATTTTTTTGTTGTTAACTTCGGGAACCACTTTAATTTATTTCACCGTGAAAACTTTTTCGATGTCGGGCTCGAATACGCCTGATTTTATTGAATCACTTTTTCGATGTTTGAAAAGACCTCGAAAACGCCAAAAAATATAATTGCTCGATGGCAAGAATTATTTTTGTTTTTTAATTTGTCGATTTTTCGACCACTTTCACAACAAATTTTGACTTTTTTGTTGAAATTATATACTTTATTTAATTTTTATTATAACATAAAAGATTCTTTTATATCTTTTTGCTTTTTTTAATTTTTTACTCTGTTTCTTACCACTGCACTATGGGGTTTTTGACCTGTTTTTGTGGCATTAATTAATAACTCGGTCAGTTTTGGAGATATCGACATGAAACTTTGCCAATCGTCATTATTTGTCCCTAGGCACATATAGTGTGAAAATCGTTTGGATCAGGAAACAATATCCTATAGCTCCCATAGGAACGATCGGTTAAAACTAAAAAAAAAATTAATGAAATTTAAGGAGCTGAAATTTGTTGCTCCATGCCTTTAACAGTGAATGATAATAAGTGCAACAAAAGCAAAAAGAAAAAATTTCATCAAACTCAAAACTCATCGGCAGACATGGATACATATCGACTAACAATTCGCCAGTTTGTAGGCAAAATGATTCGAATTTGTCCAAATTGACGGGCAACTGACAGGACAAACATATCAAAATGATCCTCATATTATAAATAATGTGTTCATCAAACATTGTATAGCCTTTTCTTGCTCAAGCCGGCCCTTCTCGCTATTCCAAACAGCAACCAAGTCGGCGTTGGAGAAAGTGAGGTTATCTAAGAAAAATTCAAATTGCACCAATAGTGCGGAAAAGTGCACAATAAGACTAACAGATTTTTGCTCAGAATTGACAAGGCTACAACATACACTTGGACGCATTGAAAACTAATGCAAACTTCTATTTCAAAACTCTTCCCAAAGTTGAAATTTGTTCCTCAAAATTCAGCTAAAGGTGCATTTATAAAATGACAAAATATTAGTCTAAACACGCATAATTTAAACAATTAATACATTTTACATATAGTACAAGCCTGTGAGATCAGTTTCCATTTGTTTTTTTCTTTTTAAATGGTGTTTTACACGAATAAATTAATTTCAAAGAACGTTTTGAAAAAATTGCAAACTTAGCGCTGGTGCTTTCGGATGCAACAGCTGACTTTACAGCTGTTATGTTAACATATGCTGTTAAATATTAACTTTTTGAGTATGAGGCATAACAGTTTAATGTTCTGTTAATGCATTCCCATTTTTTATTTTTTAATTAGAGCACTTTTAAAAAATGACTAAATGCCACATAAAGTGGTCAAAAACCCCATAGTGCACTGGTGGGGGAAAACAAGCGTCAATTATTCCTTAACACCTTTAACAAAACTGAAAGTGTTACATATTTTATTTTTAAGTGCTTCCCTAAGTTCTGGTCTCTTACCACTGGTGGGGGAAAACTGCAGAGTTACCGAATTAAATAAAACAACCTTTTCAGTTGAGTTCTGTTTACAAACTGGATTTTATTTTCTAGTCCCTGCTTACGAAACTAACATGAAATTCTTATTCTGTGGCCTACGCAGATGCCGCGTCTGCCTGACCGGAAGGGTTATCCTTTGAACCCCGCACAGGAACTCTTGGTACAGTGTGAGAAACATCTCAAGTGATTATTTTCGGTTAGACTCAAGTGGCCTGCACTTACAGATTACATGTGCTAACACCGCTCCCTTGAAGGGTTTAAAATTAAAATCATAGTTTATGGCTCTAGATCGATTTACGACTGTCACATGACAGGCACAGAGCTCATAAAGTATTGTACCTTATATTTATTAGTGTTCGTCTGAACACAAGTAGTTAAAGAAAATTTACCTAACAAAATAATAATCAACAATAGAAATATAATTATTCACAAAGATAATATGAAATTCGAAATATTTATTTATTATTTTTTTTTTAACTTTTCCAGAAAATGTTTTATCATACCTGTAACAGGGCCCTGAAGGGACTTTAAAACATGAACCCAAAATAAAATTCAAGCGAAGAAATATAAATTTGTTAGTTTAAATAGCTGTAAAATTATTGCAGCCGTTACAGAGGGCGTTCCGAGTAGCCAGATCGCAAGTATCTAGGTTTGGTGCCAGTTTTAACTAGGCGTTGCCACCTGATCACGATCGCACCAACGTTGCCACCTGCTCACGATCGCACCAACGTTGCCACTATGGCAGCGTTGCCATTACGGTAGCGTTGCCAACCACGTTAGCGTTGTCAACCACGTTAGCGTTGCCAGTTGGACCTATCGGTTGAGCTCTGATTGGGATAAACGCAAACCTGAGCCAGGGCTGTGTTGAGAAGGCCCCAAGTTCCCGGAGAATTTTCTCTGTAGCCGAAGCGACAGTCCGGTCCGTGTCCGTTGGCGCGGTAAAAGTTAACCTCTGTGCGGGGAGCTAAAGTGAAAAGTTAAATCAAATTGGTGTTGAAAACTTGGCAAGTAGTGCCACCGCGTCGAATTCCCCAGGCCAAGGGTATTTTCGGTGGTGTTTGCAAAGAAAAGTGAGTTATAAGGGGATTCAAAGTGAACCCGCGTGGTTAACCTAATTTTTCTACAGGGACAAATTTTTGGAAAAAAAAGTCGGATCACGGGATAGCTTCGTGTCCGGCTCAAGATCACACGACTGCTGAAAGTGGCTCGGAATTCTGGGAGTAAAACAGGCTTTCGAGGGGCAGGATCCGGAGGTATGTAAATGAGTGAATAGAGCGGATCGGCCAAACCTAACCACAGTGCTTTTTAGTAGGTTGTGCCCCTAAGTCTCGGGCAAGGGGAGAAAAGTGAACTTATGTAGTTAGCAATACAACGCTCCTAACAAGTCGCCGGGATTAACCCATTGCTGCAGGAAAATATCGGAGGAAATTTAATCCCTTAGACCGCCGCCAACCTGCAGCCGCCATATATATCACCACGATGCTCGCGATCGAACCCTTCCAACATGGATCATCCACACGTCTTTAAATATGGAGAGAGTCTAGGATCATTTTATTCTTATTTCTTTGCTTTGTTGTTTAACCTGCCAAGACAAAATTCTGAGCCCATCTGAGGAGCAGCGTGTTTCTGTTACGCAAAGAATTGTTTTTTTTAGATATAATTTTCCTTTAGTGATGATCATTTCAAGAATCAATTAATTTAAATTTGTTTGAAGTTTCTAAAATATACTTATACTAGAGCACCCGGCGAACTTTGTCTCGCCCCAATTTCACGACTTCATATAACCCCAGAGTAATAATAAAACACTGGTAATTCAAATTTCATAAAAATTTATTTGACTCGAAATCAGTGGAGAGCGATGTGATGAACAATATTTTTTGTTTTGTTATTCGGTGCAAAAATAAATAATGGCCTTGCGATTTATTGATTGTCATCGCAAATGCTAATGGAACTGGGGAACTGAATCCTCTTGAATTGGAATGGAAGATCTGTTGGAATAATCGGAATTCGTGGGATAAGAACTTCCTCTTCTTTAATCGTCGCATGAATCACGTTGTTCATCAGTTTTTTAACGGACAACCGCGTACCGTTGCATAATCTCGGATGATTTAGATTCCGCAGCATTATAATAATTGAACCCACTTTCAGTTGCAAATTATGCGGCGGAGTTCCTGTCACATCCAGTGTGTTCAAAAATTCTGTCGGATAGTTGGTCGCTTCATCCTCGTCGGTCACGCTGTCAACGGATCTGTATGAATGTAGTTCTCCAGCGATTTGACTTTGAATAACGAAATTCAAACTATCTACGTCCTTATTCTTCGCTGCTAGTATTGCCCGTTCACTTATCCAATCGAGATTTTTATAATTTTGTGCAATGTCGGGAAACACTTTTGTGATGAGTTCCTCTTTCGACGATGTGAACTCGCAAAAATTTGATGGGAACGATATTAGTCCAGTCGAAACATCAAAAAGAATTTCGCCATTGCCAAGCGCCAGGAGTTGTCTCGAGAATTCAGCAGCGGAGGGGTCATTCTGCAATGCGACTCTCATATTCGTGGACAATTTAAACTTCTTGACATATATATCGCCACAAAGAGGACGATTTTAGGCATGCAAATTATAAATACGATACCGAATGTATTTAAAAAAATATAATTTTTATTAAATAAACTTCACTTAGACATAGAATACAATCATTCTTAGACTTATTTCACGACTGCCCAAGCTTGAGTTGGTTCTCCTGCCTTGTTGCCTCGGGATCGAAGCTTTTAAAGTTTATCTTCGCAATTTTCCGAAGTCTTGGTTTCCGAAGCTAATTCCCGATTAAGATTGCTGTGATCAGCATGGAAAATTTGGAAGCGAACGCGATGCCTAAAAAAAAGGGTTCGCGGTGTTGGGATTCTAACGGATGTTTAGTCTAAAGTTTGGCTGGCCTTTGGCGGCTAGCTAGGGGGAATTTGTTTACGTCTGTCTCAAGCTTGGCTCGCCGTTTGCGAGGTTGGAAATGTTTATAAGATAAGAACTCGTGAGAACTCAGTAGCAAGCTCTGCCAAAATAAATTGTTTACGATATTAATTAGAATCTTTAATTAAAGTTATAGTTAATTCTCCCCCTCCTAAGATGAATCGTCCCGATTTATTACAAGTGTGATGCGAGGGAGGAGATTCTATTGTTAAGTTCAGCAAATGTTATTTCTATATTATTTTCGGGTTCATTCTCTGTAATGGTTTCAATAGTATTTTCGGGTTCTTGGATTTCTATTTCTATTTTTGTTTTGGTGCGTTTTTTTTGAATATGTTGTATTATTTTGTTTAATATTTTGGGTGATTTGTATATGATTAAGGAGGTAATTATTAATATTAACAATATTAGCTCTAGGGGTATTTTTGTATTTCCGATTTTTAAAAATGGATTTATGATGTTTATGTTATCTAAACTTAATTCGGAATCGTTTGAGAAGATGTAGTCTGTGATCATATTTAATTATTATATTTATATTGTGTTATGTATTCTAACATTTTTTGCTTTTCATTAATGTATTTTACGTTATTAATGACGATGCTTTCATTAAATAAAATCAGAAATGCGCCGTTTAATTTTGTCTCGTTAACAATGTTTTCTCCGGTGAGGAGAATGGCGCCATCGTCTAAATTTTCAAAGTTTTTATTTTTTTCCCTCATTTTTGAACAGTTTGCTTTTTTTCCATTTAATAAATTTATGAAACAGGAACTCTCGTTAGAAAGTTTACAATAATTATTAAATATTTCTTTTTTAAAATTTGTTATCTTATAAAATATTTCATTGCAATACGCTGTCTTATCGTCTATTATTAATTTTCCATTATTTTGGGCAATTGCCCTTGATGTATACAAACTGCAAATATTATTAATTATTGGGTATTTTATATATATTATAAGTAAATCTTGGTTTTTTACTATTTTGAATGTTGAAATGTCTAGTAAATCTGATAGTACAATTGGTTTATTTTCGTGTCTAAAGATTTCTTTTATGTGTTTTTCATTTAAAATTTTTGTATTGAAAACGTCGAGTGTAATTATTTTCAGACGATGTTGTCTTACTTTTGTTTCTTTTTTAAAAATGATTGAATCAAGGGTTTTGGTGATTAATTGTACTTCCTGAAATATTCGTGAGTTTATTGTAAGTTGTTTGTTATTGTTTTCTGTAAGCTCGTTAATTTTATTTTCAATTCTTATTAAGTCGTCATGGTCGGGTGTACCTGATAGCCACTTCCATACGGTTCCCAATTCATTATTATTATTTCTATATTGTAATAGTTGGGACATGAGGATTTTAATAATGTTTAAATTTTGTGCAATGTCTCATTCTAATTCAGATTTCGGACTTTTATTACTAATATTATTTTCAATTCTTTGTAAAAACTTAAATTAGTAAAATGGAATAGGTCCTCAAAGGAGTCGTAAGTCATTACATCGTTTTCGTTTTTAAGTAGTAAATACTCGTTGTTAGTGTAGTCAATAATTTCCGAGTGGCAAAAAGTAATCAAAATAGCTATGACAAATATCCATCGTCTGTAAGAGATAAATTATTTAATATTATCTTTATGAATAACTCTTTTTTTATTATTAATTATTACTTTGTTTGGTAAGTTTTCCTGAACGACTTGGTTTTTGAATCTTGGACCTAGTTTGTTTCTCTCTCCGAATCTTTTTTCGTATACTACTTCTCCTACGTGATAATTTTTTTGTAATCTATTTTTATTTTGATGATCTAACATTTTAGTTTGTGCTATCTGTCCAGACAACAATCTCTAGGTTAGGACTTTCATTTGGCCTTCCTGTTACTGTCCGTCCAGTAGACGAAGATGATGTACGTGATCATATAAAGCGACTGGTTACTACTAAAGCTCCTGGCATGGACGCGATTGATGGCAAAGTAGCAAAGGCTCTGCCTAGCTCTGTCATTGCACAGCTCTGTCTCCTCTTTAATGCTTGCCTGGACCTTGGTTATTTTCCATCACCTTGGAAACGAGCATTAGTCACAATGGTGGCAAAAAAAGGAAAACCCCCATGTTGCCCGGAATCTTATAGGCCGATTAGTTTGCTGTCCACTTTCTCCAAGATTTTTGAGCGGATCATGCTTGGTAGTCTTCTAGGTATTAACGCCTTTGAAGACGCACTTCCGAACCACCAGTTTGGTTTCCATAGTCGCCATAGAGCTATCGAGCAAGTGCACAGAGAAATTAACCATATCCTGGGGGCTTTCGAAGACCACAAATACTGCTCAGCCGTTTTTCTCGATGTTCGACAGGCCTTTGACAGGGTTTGGCACGAAGGACTGAACAAGCTAATGCCGCTTTTGCCTGAAAGGCTCTGGAATCTCGTTGTATCGTTCTTAGATAATAGGGAGTTTGCTGTAGACATTCGTGGACACCGTTCTGGACTTCGCCCAATTCGTGCTGGTGTCCCGCAGGGAAGCGTACTTGGTCCGGTCCTGTATACAATTTACACTTCGGATCTTCCAAACCCAGTTGCTCGTGGTACAGTCCTGGCCACATAAGCAGATGACACTGCATTTCTTGCAGCTGGTAGCACCACTACGTCTGCGTCCCGACCCGTCCAGACATTCTTAGACGAATTTGAGTGCTGGGCCTCTCGATGGAACATTGCGCTTAATGTTGACAAAACGCAACATGCCACTTTTGCTCTCCGCCCTGGCCGTTCGCGTATCCTTTATATTGATGGGAATAGGCTCAAGCACGAAGATAAGGTGACGTACCTCGGAGTTACCTTAGACCGTCGCCTTTGTTGGAAGGGACAAATTGATCGAGTTTGTGGATCAGCAAGAACAAAACTTGACAAAATGGACTGGCTCCTTCGTCCAGGCAGCGGCCTACCCCTTGAAGCTAAGGTGCGGCTTTTTAAGGCCATTGTCCTTCCAACTTTAAACTGGGGAATCACTTGCTGGGGCACGGCCTGTGATTCGTCACTAGAAAGGGTGCAAACATGCATTACAAAGGCTCTCAGGAGGATGCTAGGGGTGAAGTGGCACCATTATGTAGAAAACCGAGTTATGTTCCAGGACACGGGAGTGCCGACGGTAACGGAGACGATTTGCAAATCCTCAAGTCGATACCGGGAACGTTTGCTCACACATGCAAACTGTCTGGCAAGACATCTTGCAACACCACTGGGTCGATGGCGTCTCCGCAGGCGACACCCGGCAGACTTATGGATTCTCGGCCGTGACAGACACGGTCGTCTTCTGTAATAACACATCTTGATTAACTTTTGACCGGCTATGTCCACACCTGATTTGCTCAAGAATGGAGCACCCGTTACCCGCTTTTTTTGGGATCCTTAGGAATAATTCGTCAATACACGAAAACAAGGTCCATCCTTGTGTGGCGTGATCAACAAACTATACAAAAAAAAAAAAAAAATCTGTAATTTGACTGGTAAGTCGCTATGATTTATTTTATTAAACAAGATGTCGTAAGGTTTTTGATTTGTCACTGAGTGAATTGTCAAATTGTAATTTTTTGCTGCTCTTATAATAATTTCAGAATAATCTAGGAGGCGGTACTCGTCTTTAATACAACGAGCTATTTCTGTTAAGGTTGAATGAACTCTTTCAACTTGTCCGTTTGATAGGCAATGTCTAGGGTCTGTATAATAAATTGATATTCCAGAACGTTGTAAAAAGAATTTAAACTGTGCCGATATGAAACTCGGCTCGTTATCTGTCATAATTGTTTTTATACCCGTTACTCGTAGAGTAAAAGGGTATATTGTATTCGTGCAAAAGTATGTAACAGCTAGAAGGAAGCGTTTCCGACCCTATAAAGTATATATATTCTTGTTCAGGATCACTAGCCGAGTCGATCTAGCCATGTCCGTCTCTCCGTCTGTCCGTCTGTCTGTCCGTCCGTATGAACGCTGAGATCTCGGAAACTATAAAAGCTAGAAGATTGGCATTTTGCATGCAGATTCTAGGAGTTCCTACGCAGTTCTACGCAAGTTTGTTTCAAAAAGGTGCCACGCCCCCTTTAACGCCCACAATCGCTTATATACGATTTAAAAAATTTAAATATTTCGGAAAAGTAAAAAGTTTTATTGTGTTTAAAAATACCTATCGAAATGTAGAAGAAATTTTTCAAATCGGACCATTCGCGTGATCAAAGTTTCTATCTCCATCTCCCTCGCACTCCCTTTACCTGAGTAACGGGTATCTGATAGTCGGGGCACCCGACTATAGCGTTCTCTCTAGTTACTAGTGGAAATGTTTGAAGTAATTCGTATACTTTTGAGTCAATGTTTTTTTTGTTACTAATTTCTTTTACAACGAGGTATTTAGAGTATGAATCGATGCAAGTTAAAAACGTTAGATTTTGTGCGTAATAAATATCAATATGTAAATTTTGACCTTCTATTTTTGGAATTGGAGCTTCTCCGATAGGGATTTGTGTTGGATTTCTGTTGTATTTATTTGTATTAAAAATTTCGCAATTAGTGATATATTCCTTTAATTTTTTGTATAAGTTTGGCCAATAGTATAGCCTGCTGATTTGTTTATAATTCTCATCTAATCCTCTGTGAGCTCGACAATGGGTTTCCTCTATTATTATTGCTTTATCTTCGTTATTTGTTATATCTTGAACAAAAATTTTTGTATATAGAAATTTATTTGTAATATTATCTTATAGTGGAATTTGAATTTCGTACAATACTTCAGGGGTGCAGTGGATTCCTGTGCTAATATTCGGTTGTAGAAATTCTTTTAGAATTGTAATTAAGTTTTCTGGTTGGTCATATTCTATGATATGCCTTCTGTTGTCGAAGACATTGATTTGTTCATGTATTGTAAAGTTTCCTTTTGCTAAAAGAAGTTGTTGTTTAAACTGATTAAGGGGTTTTTTTGTTTCGTTAATTATGTTATCAAAGCTGCTTTCGGCTGAATGTTGAGTGCCAGAATCCGTGGATTCTTCATTCTCTTCTTCTGTTATATTATTTATTTCGATTCTAGAAAGGCATCCGCTACTACATTAGTAGTACCAGGCTTATATATAATTTTTGGGTTAAAACTTTCTATGTAATTAAACCATCTTTTTAATTCAACATTTGGGTTTTTATCCGAAATAGCGTAAGAGAGCGGTTGATGGTCCGTATGTATTTCTAGTCCTGATACTCCGTATAAATAATTTCTTAAGGTTTTTAGTGCCCAAACTCTCGCTAGAAGTTCTTTTTATTGAGTGTCTTAGATATAAAGGTAATTGGGTTTCCGTTTTGGGAGAGCACTGCTCCTATAGCTAAATCAGAGGCTTCTGTTGTTAATGTAAATTTTTTTGCGTAATCTGGTTGAACTAGTTCTATGTAGCTAATTAGTTGTTCTTTTAGTTCGTTAATGGCCTGGATTGCCGGATCATCGAGAGTAATTGAGACATTCTTTGACATTTTCTTTGAAATTTTTCCATTGGACCCTTCTAAAAATCTGGTTAGGGGTTTGGCAATGGACGCGTAATTTTTTTACGAATTTTCTATAGTATCCTGTGAGTCCCAGGAAGCTACGCAGTTCTCTGATATTTTTGGGAATAGGATATTTCGATATGGTTTCTATTTTTTGAGGGTCGGTTTTAATAACGTTCTGTGATACTACATATCCTAGAAATGATGTTTCCTTTTTAAAAAATTGGGATTTTTCTAGTGATATTCGTGTAGAATGTTAATTATCGAATTGAGGTCATTTAAATGTGTTTTGAGGGAGTGAGAAAAAATAATTATATCGTCCATGTAAACATGGCAAAATTTTCCAATATGTTCTCTAAGTATATCGTCCATTGCTCTCTGGAATATTCTGGGCGCATTTGTAAGCCCGAATGACATTCTTATGAATTCGTATTTTCCGTTGTTAATGGAAAATGAAGTTTTTTCTACGTCTGATTCTTTCATCAAGATTTGATGGAAACCTGATTCTAAGTCTATCGTACTTAAATATTTAGCCTTTCCTAGGTTAGATAAAATAACTGACGGATCCTGCATGGGGTATCTATCCGGAATTGTGTTGAGGTTTAATTTTCTAAAATCAATGCAGAGTCTGTGTTTGGGGGTGCCGTCTTCATTAGTATCTTTCTTTAATACTACAATCATGGGCGAATTATAAGGGCTTTTGCTGGGTCTAATGATTTCGTCTTCAAGCATACGACTTATTTCCTGATTCACAAACCCATTTACTGCTTGTGAATATGGGTACTGTCTTGAATAAATTGGTTTGTCATTAATTGTGTCTTTCTCGCATCGAACATCTGTCCGGAATGGAAGATTCGTATTTATTTCTGAGTGTACTTTTTTTATTGTATTTACTATTTTTTCTGTATAATTGGTTATTATTGTTTCGTCTGTAGTGTTTTCTAAATTATTAATATCGAGGGTATTGTCGAAGTTGCTACCTATATTTTCATCTTCTGAAATGCTCATTTTGTTTATGTCGAGCTTGAAATCTACTGCGTGGTCGGAATCTGAAGATCCCAAACTGTTTGACTCATCTGTGTCGGAAATATCGTCGACGGCGCGTTCGGAACTTGATTGTCCCAAACTGATTGTGTCGGAATTGACATTAATGGCTTGTTCCGGGTTTATATACCCCAAACTCTCTATGCTAGCTGTATTTTTATTCGTAAAACTTTCATGGTTAAAATATCTATCTAGTATATATTTTTTTAGGGGAAGTATGGTTATTTCATTATTTGATTCTAATAAGTTTAATTTTTCTTCATAATGCAATTGTTCCGTTTTCCCATTATATTTTATTGTATTATTGCTTATGTCAATAACTGCTCCTATCTTTCTTAGTAAATTATATCCTATTATTAAATCTGCTTTTAAACCTTCTATTTCATAAAATATGTGTTTTGTTTGAAAAATTGTTATGAACTTGTGTGCGCTTAGCTGGCTGTTCAGCTTGTTGAAATGGTTTTCTTTCTTGGTTATAGGAGTTTGTTTGGAAATTATTATTTTTGTTTTGGTACTGCCAGCCATTGGGAAATGATTGGTTATTAGGATTATAATTTTTATTTTGGAATTGGATGCTGGCTATTGGCTCACTCCTGTTTTGATAAGTATTATTCGCTTGTGTCCAAACATTATTAGTTGGGTTTGAATTGAACCGAGCGTTGTTATACTGATAGTTATTATGATTTTGATAACTATTAGTATTTTGATAGTTATTCGGGTTTTTATAGCTATTAGTAATTTGAGAGTTATTATTATTTTGATAACTATTATTTTGATAGCCATGTTTGTTGGTGTATTGGTAGTTGGCATTTTGCCCTTGATAATTTTGAATATTATCATTGGTCCTATTCAGGCGCAATTGATTGCCCTGATTATTGTTGTCAAATTTATAATATGAATCATATGAAGTTCGTGGGTTTTCGTTAAAGCGGCGTTGAGGAGCGCTAAAACGATAAGCGAACTGTGCCCTCATCTGGTTGCTTTCCATTTCTTGCACTCTGGCTAATGCGTTTGGCAAGTCTCGAGGGTTAAGGGAAAATAACATGCCGGAAATTGAGCCGTTTAGGCCAGTTATAAACACTCTCAAGGCATTTTGCCTATGTCTGAGGTTTGTTTCTGTGGTTATGGGATTTTCTTTCGCGCGGAGTCCCACGTCCCACATACCCGCCCAACCGACCGAGGGGCGCAGCCGTGTATCGTACGGCACGATTCGTGATAAGATAGACGCGAGATAGGAAAATAAAGGTAAAGGTCCGGGGAAAAAAGTAATAGTTAGATCAATCTTGTGCCAATGAAGCAAGTATCAATCTTTTTAGGAGCGGCAGAGAGTCAAGATTTGATATTACAGGAAAAAGTCTATTATAGTCAGAACATAATACTCTGAAAGGCTCATGCAAGGCATAGTTAGATCTACGATGATTTAAAATTAGGGGAAAATAATTTCTAGTTAATCTACTTGGCACAGAAAAGTTTAGCCGACTTAACAAGTCGGGGCAGTCAATATTACCATGTATAAGGTTATAAATAAAGATAGTACCAAGCATCGTTCTACGGTTGGCTAGGGATGGTAAATTAATCAAAAGAAGTCTACTAGAATAAGAAGGTAAGATAAGATTTGCATCCCAGTTTAGGCGCCGTAAAGCAGAAAGAAGGAAGTTTTTATACCCGTTACTCGTAGAGTAAAAGGGTATATTGTATTCGTGCAAAAGTATGTATCAGGTAGAAGGAAGCGTTTCCGACCCGAGTCGATCTAGCCAAGTCCGTCTGTCCGTCTGTCTGTCCGTCTGTCTGTCTGTCCGTATGAACGCTGAGATCTCGGAAACTATAAAAGCTAGAAGATTGGCATTTTGCATGTAGATTTTAGGAGTTCCTACGCAGCGTAAGTTCGCCCCCTCTGACGCCCACAAGCCACAAGCTGTGGCCACAGTTTTGATGCTATTATGAAAATTTTAATTGATATGTATTTGTTTCGTCAATACCTATCGCTTGGCCTAATAAAAGTTTGCCACGCCCACTCTAACGCCCAAAAACCCATTAAACGCTTAAGCCTGGCTAGTGCCTACATTTCCGCCTTTCATGGCCCGTGGTACCAATGTCTTGGGTTAGATGGCGCAATACAATAGCGCCATAAAAATCGGGAGCTAATTCGAGCGGCGAAAAACATACAAGAAGGCATATTTATATTAAGTTGTTTAGCTGAGTAACGGGTATCTAATAGTCGAGGCACTCGACTATAGCGTTCTCTCTTGTTTTGTATAGATTCAATACGACCAATATGTATTCCGTATTGTGGACTCCAGACGGGAGACCCATACTCCAGAATCGGACGGACTAGCGAAATAAATAAAGTTTTAGTCAAATAAGGATCATCGAATTCTTTTGACCACCTTTTAATAAATCCAAGCACTCCTCTGGCTTTATTAACCATGGACGAAATGTGATTAGAAAATTTTAGTTTAGGGTCCAAGAGAAGGCCAAGATCGTTTACAAGAGTTATTCTATCCAAAAAACTGGCACCAGTTTTGAAAATTATCTAGATCGGATTGCAAGTTTAAATTGCAGGAAATGTCCTTATACTGCAGGCACAACTTAACATCATCTGCGTACATAAGTACGCGAGAATGACTTATAATTGAGGGAAGATCGTTAATAAATAATGTAAAAGGTAACAGACCCAGATGGCTCCCTTGTGGGACACCGGAGGTAATACGGAGAATTTCAGAAATGGAATTTTTAAAAAGGACCCTTTGTGACCTGCCATTTAGATAACTTGAAATCCATTTAAGCAGATCAACTGGAAAACCTAAAAGGTCAAGTTTTTGAATGAGAAGTAAGTGATTTACAGAGTCAAATGCTTTACTAAAGTCAGTGTAAATGTCGTCTGTTTGAAAACTACTATTGAAGCCGTTTATCACAAATGAAGTGAGCTCTAGAAGGTTTGTGATTGTGGATCTACGTTTTATAAATCCGTGTTGGCACGGAGAAATGATTGATCTGCAAAGGTGCTGCAAATGAGGAGTAATAATTTTTTCAAAAAGCTTAGGAATAGCTGACAACTTAGAAATACCTCTGTAGTTGCTGGCTTCTAACTTGCTACCTTTTTTGAAAAGAGGAATAACAAATGATTCCTTCCAAATATTTGGGAATTGGGAGGTTTCTAGAGATAAGGTAAACAACTTGTGAAGAGGTTTGCATAGGGCCTTAGCGCAATACCTAAGCACGCACCCAGGAATACCATCGGGCCCTGGCGAATAAACAGGCTTAATACGAAGAAGATCCAAAAGAAGAGAGCTTTCTGTTAAAGTGGGACAGAATATGAGGTTTGACTTGGACATGGTGTAAGAATAAGGCTGTGATGAATAATCTAAAGTAGAGTAAGTCGTTTGAAAAAATTGGGCAAATAAATCGGCTTTGCCTGATCTGTGGTTGCCGTCATGTTTTCGAACAACAGCGAGGAAGGAAAAGAAATAGATTTACGCTTGGTGTTAACAAAATTATAAAACTGTTTCGGGTCCTGAGAGAACTGGACCTTACAACGATTTAAGTAACTATTATAACACTGAGCATTAAGCACGGTAAGTCTGGACCGAGCACTTAAATATCTAGTAAAAACAGATTGAGAACCGGTATTTTTATATTTCCTAAAAAGTCTGGACTTTACATTTCTTAAGTGTGTCAACTCTTTGCTAAACCAAGGTGATTTATTGGAAGTTGACGGATAGTACCACGGAACACAGGAATTAAAAAATGAGTTTATTGCAGTGTAAAAAACATTAACTGCATCGGACATATTAATGCATAAGTAAAGATCAGACCAATTAAAGCCAGAAATAAAATTATTTAGCCTCAGAAAGTCTGCCTTTCGAAAACAATGCATTCGTTTGGATTTTGCTGATTTTTCTTCTACAACTCTACCCGTATCAAATGAGAGTTCGATTGTTGGGTGATATGGATCTTCAGGTTGCGTGAGTGGTGCTACTCTGGACAGAAACACACCTTCAGGATTTGATACAAAACACTAATCAAGTAGGCGACCTAATGAATTTCGAACATGGTTTACTTGAGATAGAGATATGTCAAGCAGGCCATCAATAAAATCATGCTGTGCTATAGGTAGTAAGACATTCGATCCGTCCTCAGTGGACCAAGTAACTCCAGGTATATTAAAATCACCTAGAACTATCAACTGATCCCTATCGGAAAGCTTATTTGCAACGGACTTAATAACGGATAGGTGATTTAAATAATCAGGAAGTTCAGACAACGGCGGAATATATGAGCAAGTTATGTATATAAAGTTACCAGGAAGCGATAACTTTACACAAATAAATTCATCAAAAAATAACTCCTCAGACGGGAAGTTTGAATCAACTCCAATTAAGACACCACCTCCCCGTCTAGAGGGACGGCCTTACCTATATATTGTGTACTTACGTGGAAAAACTTCGGAGCTAAAGATCTCCGGCTTTAACCTGGTTTCTGTGAAAACAATAATATGAGATGCAAAGGAAAGGCTATCAGAATACAATTTAGTGAGTTTGCTACGCAAACCTCTTGCATTCTGATAGGAAAGAAGGAGGTTAGAAGTTAGTTTTTTGAAATTGGTACACTGGTTTGGCCTCGACTAGGAAGTTTTACTCCCACGGGCCCCTTCTTCTTTATCTTAGCCTCGAACTCTTTTACAACCATATTATCCGACCAAAAGTCGCCCGAGCATATGGCTTCAAAAAGCTCGTTAGCGACAGTTATCTTGAAAGATTAAATGTCTCTAGCATAAGAAAACTTAAACTTTTCCACCTTTACACTATTACAATCGGCTTTAGTTTTGTCTTGTATATAAGACAATACATCAGAAGATGTTTGATCAGGGGAAAGCCGAGAAACGAAAATTTGTTTCTTTAGTGGAACCACTAAAAGGGATTTTGGTGGAGCAGACATTGTTTCTGCAAAACCAACTTGAGCCGGTTGTCCGGACTCAGTAGTCCCTTGTGGTGGAGATGCTACATTCTGAGAGATAGGTGGATCCACTAATTGTGAAACCACTACGGACAAATCGGAATTCTTAGAAGTCCCTGGTTGCATGCATTCTGTAACGGATTGTTCGGATACCGAATCTTTTTTAGCTGCTGATCTTAGCAACATTTGAGGGTTTGCTGAAATCAGCTGCTGATCCGTCGGAATGCTCTGTTGATCTTTTGATTTCGGTTGCGGGGTGTTCCCCTTTTGCTCCTTACCACCAGCGGCCTTTTTGCGCTTAGGGGACTCTTCTAATAGCTTACGACTATTAAACTGCGAGTCCAGCGCAGAGAGGAGATCATCAGCTCGGCGAAAACTATCTCTAGCCACTCCGAAACAGCTAATCAGCCCCATCAGGCCGCCTTTAGTTTGGCGCATGAACGATTTCATCTCGTTCGCAAGCTCGACACAAGCGTCACAACAAAACTGCAAATTGGGCCCCTTTGAAAGGTCATCACTTGTCCGGCCAGTAAAACCGGCGCACTTGGTGTGCACCATATTTTCACACTGCCAGCAAGTCATATTAGACTGGTCAGACCTGATTACGAGGCTGCATTTTTTGCAGAAGGAGACTACATTTTTCTTATTCATTTGATTTATTTACCACTGTACCAAGAAAGCGAATTGAAATTTATAAGCGAGCAGTTATAAGTAGCGCAAGAGCGCAGAAACTGCACGCTTAGAACTTTCAAAGCAAAGAGAGCAAGAGAGCGGGAGCGTAAATAAGTTAAAGTGCATGCACAAAAGAGAAACGGCGGGGATATAAAAAAAAATAAAAAACACAGATAAGAATTACGAAAAACTAAAACAATTTATTAGTATTAAATACAAAGTGCACTCGCGAAGCGAACGGAGTTCAAATTTATGTTTAAATAAACCCGAAGAGAATTAAAATTGTTTTGATAAAACCCACCGATGGGAATAAACGAAAACAAAATGCAAAATTCGATGCGCAGAAAAAAAACACGACCGTTCACTTTGAAAGTCAAAGACGATTCGTGAGAGAAATGTTTTGTAGGTATGGATTAATAGATGCCTTAGTCACTGATAACGGGCGTCAATTTACATCGCAGGAGTTTAAAACTTTCATGGAAATTAATGGAATAAAACATGCAGAGATTTTCGTTAAGGTCTTAAAAAATCCAGTCTAGCAACACTCGATAAGGAATGTCACGGGAGTTTAAAAACCATTACAAACAGATTCTTAGCAGACTACCGAAATACCCCTCATTGTACAACGGGAAAAACCCCAGCACAGCTTTCCTTTGGCAGAAGTCTAAAAACTAGATTTGATCTCATGAATCCACCCACAGTCAGTTCAAGAATTTTGAAACAGCAAGAAAAAAGCATAAAAAGTTATAAAGGGAAGCGTCTAGAATCATTCAATCAGGGACAAAAAGTATACATTCGGGATTACACGAATCCAAATAAGGCATCTTGGTCACAGGCAACAATAGAAAAGAGTTTAGGATCCCGAACATATTTGTGCAAGTTTGCTCACAACCACAGAATCATTAAGCGGCACGCTGATCAAATCCGTGCTCCCGAGGATAACACAAAACGGATGGAAAATACGGATCACGTTCAAGAATGTGCACAAGTGTGGAATAATGCTGATACACAAAATGAGGAATCCGAAGTATATGTGGATTCTTCCTCTAGAAGCCGAATTAGGAGTATAACACCCAAAATAAGCCTTAGACCCCGATTGGAGGGAAAGGTCGTTAAGCAATGAATTGAAATTGTAAGCATTGAAATAGTCGAATCATTAATGAATTAAACTTGTATGCATTGAAAATATGGAGAAAACCTTTAGAAGGGACATGTTATATAGCACATATTTAGTATATATCGTAAGTTAAGCTATCGATCCATGTCTTGGCCTGTGTAATCGATATAGGAGATCTTGGTACTTAACGGCCACACTTTGAATAAAGCCATGCTGGAATACATTACAATTATATTAAGGTATTGCGACCTGAAAGTCCGAGAGTTAAATGTGAGTTAAATATTATTTTAGCGAACACAAAAAGACTGACCTAAAAGACTGTCTTATAATGAAAAAGAGGCATTACAGAAATTGTTAGATGTGAAGAAAAAGACTGGGGAGTTTAGGTTGTGCATTGATGTCAGACGGATCAATAAAATTATGGCTAAAGATAATTTTCCTATTCCCTTAATTCATGATTTGTTAGATAAATTGGTGGGAAAATCGGTTTTTACTAATTTAGATTTAAAGAATGGGTTTTTTTTGTTTTATTCATAAATTACATACATAGACTAAATAAATATACATATGATATCCAGACTTGCGGGACTGCCGTGAAGCATTGCTTCGCATGGCTGGCTGTTTAGGGCCTCTCGTTCCTTATGAGTTCCAGCCGCCTCAGTTCCGCAGCCAGACTGCATACAGCTGTCCAGTTACCCTGACTCTCCAGCATACTAGGTACAAGTCCCTCCACAGTGATCGGGGTCCTCCAGGAAGGCGGAGGCTACCCTAAGAGCTCCTATTCTGTAGTCTGACTCTATACCCTTTATGCAGCTCTTTTTTGTTGTCGCCTCGGCCCATATTGGTGCTGCATACATAATGGACGACTTTGCTACGTTAAACAGTAGCTTCCTGCTCGTGGATTTTGGGCCTCTATGGTTAAGCATCATTCGGGACACTGCCATCGTAACTCCGTGTGCCCTCTTATGAGTCGTCTGCAGGTGCTCCCTGTAGGACAGCCTGGTGTCCAGCATGACCCCTAGGTATTTTATAGCCCTTTTCGTCTCCACTTGGGCTCCGCCCACAGTGATTCGTACCGTTTCCACTTTTTTCCCGCTGCTGATGAGTACCGCCTCGGTTTTCTGCTCAGCCAGTTCAAGACCTACGATTTGTAGCCACTCACTTATCCTGCTGATTGCTGCGTTTGTAGAGCTTTCTACTTCAGCTATGGACTTTTTACCACTATGACCGCGACGTCATCCGCGAAGCCAACATCGTTCGCCCTGCTGGAAGTTTAGTCGCAGGATACCATCGTACATGGTGTTCCACAATAATGGGCCTAAGATGGACCCTTGTGGCACTCCTCCTGTGATTTCGTAGCGTTGAGGTCCTTCGTCCGTGTAGTAGTGGAGCCACCTGTCGCTCAGGTAGTCGCTAACAATCGCCTGCAGGTACTTTGGGATGTTCAGCATCTCGAGTGAGGCCATTATTCTGCTCCAGGATGCCGAGTTGAAGGCGTTTTTGATGTCCAGAGTTGCCACCAAACAGTATTGTTTGTTTCCTCCCAGCCAACTTTTGCCTTCTATGGCCTGCCTGGCTATGCGGTCCACGGCTTCCAGTGCATCTAGGGTTGAGCGAGCCTTTCTAAAGCCATACTGACTTTCTGAGAGCCCTCCGGCAACCTCTATTGTTGTTTGGTACCTTCTGGGCTATGTTGACCAGCTCCTATAGGGTCACCGGCGGTATCTGGTGGTCCGGGACACCGGACGCTTCCGATTGCCTCGTTTGATGTCACGGCCGTCTTTCGGATGGTCTGTACGTCCCCACTGACGTGTTTTAGCGTGGAGTCTCCTTTAACGGCCTTGAGAAGTTCCGCGGAGGTAATCTCCCCGACTCTCCCCGAGGCGTCTGGTCTGGCCCTGAGCTGCCTTTTTGAATACCCCTTAGGGTTTCTGTCAGCTATTTGCTGGGAATCTTCGTGTCGCTTCTCTTCTAGCCGTTCCCGATGTACCCTCTGTTACGTTTCTTCTGTCTTTTCCGTTAACAAACTTCGCCAGTATCTACTGGGCAACAGGTTTACTTTGCGTACTGATCACAAGCCTCTACTTACTCTTTTTGGCGAGTGTAAAGGATTGCCTGTAATGGCGTCAGCTCGAATACAAAGATGGGCTTTAAATTTTTCAGGGAATGAGGCAGATAGTTTATCGAGAATTCCGCAAGTTCCATTAACAGACACAGACTGTAGAGTGCAGTTATGTGAACTTCGTAACTCAACAAAATCATTTAAACTTAAATTTTAAATTCGTAGCCCGACTGTCCCGACGTGATTCTACATTGTCAAAAGTAGTAAATGCAATAGAACATGGTACCATTCAATCCTTGGACAAGGAGTTTCATCCCTTCATTCAGAAACACACAGAGCTATCAATTGAATACGGCTGTTTAATGTGGGGATATCGTACCATTGTACCCAAGAAACTTCATAAGGGAGTTATTGAATCGTTAAATAGATCGCATTTAGAAATTGTTAAAACCAAAGCATTGGCCAGAAACTACGCATGGTGGCCAGGGTTAGACAAGGACATAGAGTACATGATTAGCAAATGCGATCCATGTCAAAAACTCATGGATAGTCCCAGCAAAAGCGCTTTAATTCCATGGAGCCCTGAAGTATGGAAACGAATTCATGTCGACTCTGCTGGGCCTATCAAAAATCATTACTTCATGATTATGGTTGACTCGTATTCGAAATGGAGCGAAGTTGTAATCACAAAACAAATTACAAGTAACTTTACAGTGGAAAAGTTATGAGAAATGTTTTGTAGGTATGGATTAATAGATGCCTTAGTCACTGATAACGGGCGTCAATTTACATCGCAGAAGTTTAAAACTTTCATGGAAATAAATGGAATAAAACATGCAGAGATTTTCGTTAAGGTCTTAAAAAATCCAGTCTAGCAACACTCGATAAGGAATGTCACGGAAGTTTAGAAACCATTACAAACAGATTCTTAGCAGACTACCGAAATTCACCTCATTGTACAACGGGAAAAACTCCAGCAAAGCTTTTCTTTGGCAGAAGTCTAAAAACTAGATTTGATCTCATGAGTCCACCCACAGTCAGTTCAAGAATTTTGAAACAGCAAGAAAAAAGCATAAAAAGTTATAAAGGGAAGCGTCTAGAATCATTCAATCAGGGACAAAAAGTATACATTCGGGATTACACGAATCCAAATAAGGCATCTTGGTCACAGGCAACAATAGAAAAGAGTTTAGGATCCCGAACATATTTGTGAAACCTTGCTCACAACCACAGAATCATTAAGCGGCACACTGATCAAATCCGTGCTTCCGGGGATAACACAAAACGGATGGAAAATACGGCTCATGTTCAAGAATGTGCACAAGTGTGGAATAATGCTGATACACAAAATGAGGAATCCGAAGTATGTGTGGATTCTTCCTCTAGAAGCCCAATTAGGAGAATTACACCCAAAAGAAGCCTTAGACCCCGATTGGAGGGAAAGGTCGTTAAGCAATGAATTGAAATTGTAAGCATTGAAATTGTAAGCATTGAAATTGTAGAATCATTAATGAATTAAACTTGTATGCATTGAAAATATGAAGAAAACCTTTAGAAGGGACATGTTATATAGCACAACTTACGATATCGTAAGTTAAGCTATCGATCCATGTCTTGGCCTGTGTAATCGATATAGGAGATCTTGGTACTAAACAGTAACGGCCACACTTTGAATAAAGCCATGTTGGAATACATTACAATTATATTAAGGTATTGCGACCTGAAAGTCCGAGAGTTAAATGTGAGTTAAATATTATTTTAGCGAACACAAAAAGTCTGACCTAAAAGACGGTCTTATAATGAAAAAGAGGCATTACAGAAATTGTTAGATGAATACTTAGAAAAAGGAATTATTCAGTGTAGTAAATCGGAATAGTGAAGAAAAAGACTGGGGAGTTTAGGTTGTGCATTGATTTCAGACGGTTCAATAAAATTATGGCTAAAGATAATTTTCCTATTCCCTTAATTCATGATTTGTTAGATAAATTGGTGGGAAAATCGGTCTTTACTAAATTAGATTTAAAGAAAGGGTCTTTTTTTTTATTCATAAATTACATACATAGACTAAATAAATATACATATGATATCCAGACTTGCGGGACTGCCGTGAAGCATTGCTTCGCAAGGCTGGCTGGCCTGTTTAGGGCCTCTCGTTCCTTATGCGTTCCAGCCGCCTCAGTTCCTTCGTGACTTCCGCAGCCAGACTGCATACAGCTGTCCAGTTATCCTGACTCTCCAGCATACTAGGTACAAGTCCCTCCACAGTGATCGGGGTCCCCAGGATTTGTTCAGTTCTTAGGCGTTCTTCTCCGAACCTGACACAAGTGGTTAGTGCGCGTTCGGCATTTTCCACTGTTCCGCAGGTATCGCAGATTGGGCTTGTCTCGTGGCCGAAGCGATGTAAATACTCCTTAAAGCATCCATAACCGCTCAGAACCTGTTTCAGATGGAACGTTAGTTCGCCGTGTGGTTTGTTTACCCAAGCCGCTATATTGGGGATGAGTCGGTGCGTCCACCGGCCGGTTTCTGCCCTATCCCATCTTTGCTGCCAGTTTTCAAGGAACTTTGTTCTTGACCTAAGTTTTGCCAAGCGGTGGTCCGCCTGTGTATCAGCTACTTTTCTCGATTCGAAGTTCTCTTTGGCCTCCACAACTGCGAGCGCGACTGGTGTACCACTGATGACCAGAATTGCCTCTGTTCCGACCGTGCGGAAGGCTACCCTAAGAGCTCCTATTCTGTAGTCCGACTCAATACCCTTTATGTGGCTCTTTTTTGTTGTCGCCTCGGCCCATATTGGTGCTGCATACATGATGGACGACTTTGCTACGTTAAACAGTAGCTTCCTGCTCGTGGATTTTGGGCCTCTATGGTTAAGCATCATTCGGGACACTGCCATCGTAACTCCGTGTGCCCTCTTATGAGTCGCCTGCAGGTGCTCCCTGTAGGACAGCCTGGTGTCCAGCATGACCCCTAGGTATTTTATAGCCCTTTTCGTTTCCACTTGGGCTCCGCCCACAGTGATTCGTGCCGCCTCGGTTTTCTGCTCAGCCAGTTCAAGACCTACGATTTGTAGCCACTCACTTATCCTGCTGATTGCTGCTTTCTACCTCAGCTATGGACTTTTTTACCACTATGACCGCGACGTCATCCGCGAAGCCAATAACGTTTACGCCCTGCTGGAAGTTTAGTCGCAGGATACCATCGTACATGGTGTTCCACAATAATGGGCCTAAGACGGACCCTTGTGGCACTCCTCCTGTGATTTCGTAGCGTTGAGGTCCTTCGTCCGTGTCGTAGTGGAGCCACATGTCGCTCAGGTAGTCGCTAACAATCGCCTGCAAGTACTTTGGGATGTTCAGCATCTCGAGTGAGGCCATTATTCTGCTCCAGGATGCCGAGTTGAAGGCGTTTTTAATGTCCAGAGTTGCCACCAAACAGTATTGTTTGTTTCCTCCCAGCCAACTTTTGCCTTCTATGGCCTGCCTGGCTATGCGGTCCACGGCTTCCAGTGCATCTAGGGTTGAGCGAGCCTTTCTAAAGCCATACTGACTTTCTGAGAGCCCTCCGGCAACCTCTATTGCCTCTCCGAGTCTTGCACTGACAATACTTTCCAGTATTTTGCCGACCGTGTCAAGAAGGCAAATGGGCCTATATGCCGACGGTTCATCCTTGACTTTTCCTGGCTTTGGTATAAGCACCAGCTTTTGCTGTTTCCACCGTTCTGGGAAGCAGGCTTGGGCCAGGCACTTAGTGTATGCACTGGCAAAGGTGCTCGGGTACATGCTGATGGCCAGTTTGAGTGCCCGATTTGGGATCCCATCTGGCCCTGGTACCTTGTTGTTTGGTATCTTCTGGGCTATGTTGATCAGCTCCTGTAGGGTCACCGGCGGTATCTGGTGGTGCGGAACAGCGGACGCTTCCGCTTGCCTCGTTTCCTGCGCTGGGAAAAGGGTCCTTATTATCTCTCCCAGTTTCTCGGAGCCTGTTGGGGTCACGTTTTTAACGGCGTTGGTATTTTTCATTACCACCTTGTAGGCCTTTCCCCACAAGTCGTTTTCAGCTTCATCGCAGAGTTGCAGGAAGCACAGCTTTTTGCTGCTTTTTATTTTTCGCTTTAGGATCTTCCTCTTTTGGGTGAAAACTTTCCTGAGTATAGGGAAGGCTTCGGTTCCGCGGGCCCTATGGTAGGTTCTCCTAGCGCTTATGCATTCACGGCGTGCATCCTCAATCGATTGGTTTTGCATGCTGGCGTCGCAGGCTTCCTTGACCTTTTCCATCAATGCCCGTTCGTTGTCCGCTAATTCCATCCCTTCCAGGGCCGCTCTAAATGCTGGTATGTCGAACGTATTTTCTTGGCGGTTCTTCTCGTGCGGATGGTGCTTATAATTGCACTATGGTCGCTCGCCGTGTAGTTCTCTCTAATTTCCCAGGTCGCCGTCGCCGCCAAGCTTGCGCTTATGTAGGTGAGGTCGATTATGGACTGCGCTCCCGCTCTCCTAAATGTAGGGGTGGAAACCGTGTTTTGTAGGACAACGTCCAGCGATGCGAACGTCTCAGTGACCAATCTTCCTCTGGCGTTTGTTGAGGCTGACTCCCACTCCGTTGACCACGCATTGAAGTCTCCAGCAATAATCGCAGGCGAGTGTGCTCTTATGTCGATTGCCAGGCTGTCTATCGTCTCACTAAACCCCTCTAGTGTCCAGCTGGGTGGAAAGTAGCAGCTAAAAATCCAAAGGTTTTTTAGCTTCTCCCTTACGTAGCCTTTTGATGCTTCCACGCATGCTAGATGACGAGATATGGCCGAACTCGAGACACATATAGCAGCGTTTTGACGAAAAAATGGGTTTAATCCAGCAGATCACCCATCCAATCCTTATTTTCCCCAGGTTTACCAGCTTGTTCGCTGTGGGTGTTGGCAGTGTTGGTAGTGTGTTGGTAGTGTGGCTATATGCAGGCCGTTTCTGGTGGCTCCCAGCGACTTTACGGCCTCCTCAGAAAGAGGGGTATCGCCTAGCTTACTGTTTAGAGCCTCCACTATCTCCTCCTTGGTTGTGACTTCATCTAAGTCCATGACCTCAAGTCTGGTTTGCTCGGTCAGGGCCCTTACAACTGCTTTAACCCCGAGAGCGTTTCCGACAGCCTTTTTAACCTCCTCCGCGCTGTGGTCTGGAGACTTCTTCAGTTGCAGCAGAAGATCTCCCTTGGCCGTGTTTTAGCGTGGAGTCTCTTTTAACGGCCTTGAGAAGTTCCGCGTAGGTAATCTCCCCGACTCTTGCAACCACGAGGCGTCTGGTCTGGCCCTGAGCTGCCTTTTTGAATACCCCTTAGGGTTTCTGTCAGCTATTTGCTGGGAATCTTCGTGTCGCTTCTCTTGTAGCCGTTCCCGATGTACCCTCTTCATTGGTGGCGTACATTTTTGGCCTGCTGCTGGCTCCCTTGCCCTGTCGCTACTATCCTTCGGCTCTCGGTGTGGTTTGCGTGGCACTACCTGCATTCCTTTCCTGTGGCTTCCTCCTGCTTGATGGAGGCCACTGCCGTTTTATGCAGCTCTACCAGCTCTGTTAGGAGATCGCGCATCGGCTTTTTGACTACCCTGTGGTCCTTAAACAGAAAGGAGAGGCCATTCACGGCATGGCCTATTTTCGCAATAACGTCCTCCAGGGACGAGATTGCCTCCGCTTGTTTTGGCTGCTGTTCAAACTTATGCTGCGCCTGCACCGTTGGCGATCTGGCCATCGCTGTGCTTTTTGCGAAGGGGTTTGCCTGGTCCATTGGTCTTTCAACGTCCGCGACAGGGGTTCCCTCGCTGGTCTCAGATTTCTCCTAGACTTTCGAACGATGGGGGTTATACCGCCCCTTTTCGGTCCACAGAGCCCCGTTTGCTAGGGCACCGCCTAAGCGGGGGGGTTGGAATTTGTCGGATCCTTGACTTGCTGCCCCTAATTCCCGTATCTAGACTAGTGAAGAAGTTCGGCCTTCGCTTTTGAACTCTACGCTTCAACCCTTTCAAAAGCTGACTGCTACGAGTTGAATAAATTCTACTGGTTGAGCTCGGCCTAGAATTATGCAATTTTTGCTAGCTGATAGTAGCGGCTGGTTTCTGTTTCCGATTCTGGCTGTGGTTTGAGCGCTTTCCAGCACTATCAGAGTGATCAGCTGTTTGTAAAGGGAAACGCGCAAATCGCCCGCGGGAAAACTTTGTTTTTGTTTTCCCAGTGGGAAGAGAGCGGGAAAAAACAGAGTCTTGACGACCCCTCTCCCCTCGCACAGACCCACCCTGGTAAGTACCGCCTCCTATGGGGATCACGCTGTTCACTTTGTTTACCTTTTCAGGGCTGTTGAAGGCTTTCTAGTTGGAATAACTCAGGAGGTAATTAAAAACACGTCTACACTCACTGACTACTGACACTGTAAAGAATGGGTACTTCCACGTTTTCGTGAACAAAGAGTCAGTGAAGTACACATCCTTTACAACGCCATTAGGGCAATTTGAGTTTTTGCGAATGCCAATGGGTTTGAAGACGGCTCCCCAGGTATTTCAAAAAAGTTTTTGTCAATGATGTTTTTTCTGATATGATACGAGACAATAAGGTGATAATATATATGGAAGACATTTTAATTGCAAGCCAGAATATTGAAGAACATTTAGGAATTAGTAGAAGTATTTTGGAGATTTGTGGAAAATAAATTAGATCTAAGAATGGATAAATGCAAGTTTCTTCAAAATAAGGTAAAATATTTAGGTTTTCTAATTTCAAATGAAGGAATAAAAGCTGATGATAGGAATTAGAATCTATAAAGAGCTTTCCTATGCCAAATAAAGTGCAAGCTGTACAAAGTTTCTTAGGTCTTTGTTTTTACTTTCGCCGCTTTTCGATATTGGCGAAACCATTATATGATTTACTGAGGAAAGATAGGACGTTTGAATTTGGAAATGAAGAGTTAGCTTGTTTCACACTGTTGAAAGATAAATTAGTTGCAGCCCCTGTATTAGCTTTATACGATTACAAGGATGAAATTGAGCTCCACTGCGATGCAAGTGCGTTAGGGTTTGTGGCTGTACTGTTTCAGAGAAAGGAAGACAAGAAGTTTCATCCGATTTTTTATTTTTCGAAAAGATCAACAACTACTGAAGCTAAATACCAAAGCTTTGAATTAGAGACGTTAGCCATTATTTATGCACTTGGAAGGTTTAGGATATATTTACAGGGGAAACTTTTCAAGATTGTTACAGATTGTAATTCTCTAACGTTGAATAAGATAGATTTAAACCCAAGAATTGCAAGGTGGGCTTTAGAATTACAAGAATTCGATTATGAATTAAACCACAGGGAAGGAAAACAAATGCAGCATGTGGATGCACTTAGCAGATGTAATAATGTAATGAAAATAAAGGCAAATACGTTTGAGAATAATTTGGTAATTTGTCAGTCAAGAAATAGTAAGGTACAAGAAATTAGGGAAATTTTAGAAAACAGAGAGCATAAGTGGTTTGAAATGAGGAACGGGGTTGTATATAGAAAGAATAAAAATAACAAGTTACTGTTTTATGTAGATAGAATGGAGGAACACGTGTTGTATAAATATCATGACGAATTAGGTCACATTGGAAGAAATAAGATGTTAGATCCAATTGGTAAAAGTTATTGGTTCCTGGGCATGAAACAGAAGGTTTGTTACCACATTCAAAACTGTTTGAAATGTATAGCTTTCTCTCCTAAATTAGGCAAAGGAGAGGGATCACAGTATCCCCAAAGGAAATAGACCATTTGATGTTATTCATATTGATCACTATGGGCCAGTAGATAATAGTAGATTAAAAAAGCATATCTTAGTGGTAATAGATGCATTAACGAAGTTTGTTAGGCTTTATACAACAAAAACAACGAATACAAAAGAAGTTATGAGTGCTTTAACAGACTACTTTCTGTCCCACAGCAGTCCACAGTGTATTATTTTACAAACTTTACGGAGGAAAGAAACATAAAACACATTAAAATTGCTACAGGGTCACCACCGGCTAATGGGCAAGTTGAGCGAGTAAATAGGAGTTTGGGACCGATGATTGCAAAACTATCGGAACCAGCGAGAGGATTACATTGGGATGTAATTATTGAAAAAGTGGAGTACTCGTTAAACAATACACTTCATAGCAGCATCAAACAGCTTTCCAGTGAAACTTTATTTATAATAGCTCAGAGAGGAGAAAATAGTGATGAATTAAAGCAAAAACAAGAGAGAACGCTGTAGTCGAGTGCCTTGACTATTAGATACCCGTTACTCAGCTAAACAACTTAATATAAATATGCCTTTTTGTATGTATTTCGCCGCTCGAATTAGCACCTTGGCCAGCTGTTCCAAAGTCATCAACAGATAACTTTTTTAACGTTAGCGTCATCTAACGAGATGACGCTATTGTATTGCGCCATCTACCCCAAGACATTGGTACCACGGGCCATGAAAGGCGGAAATGTAGGCGCTAGCCAGGCTTAAGCGTTTAATGGGTTTTTGGGCGTTAGCGTGGGCGTGGCAAACTTTTATTAGGCCAATCGATAGGTATTGTCGAAACTGTGGCCACAGCTTGTGGCTTGTGGGCGTCAGAGGTGCGTGGCACCATTTTGAAACAAACTTGCGCTGCGTATGAACTCCTAAAATATACATGCAAAATGACAATCTTCTAGCTTTTATAGTTTCCGAGATCTTAGCGTTCATACGGACAGACAGACAGACGGACAGACGGACATGGCTAGATCGACTCGGCTAGTGATCCTGAAGAAGAATATATGTACTTTATAGGGTCGGAAACGCTTCCTTCTACCTGTTACATACTTTTGCACGAATACAATATACCCTTTTACTCTACGAGTAACGGGTATAATTAGGAGAGGAAGAAAAGCTTGGGGATAGCAGACAAAATTTAGAACAGATTAGGAAGAAAATCAAATAAAATCTCAAACAAAAAACGAAGCCTATTACAATGCGAAAAGGAAGATTAATAGAAAATATAGAGAAGGAGATTATGTCATGGTAAAGAATTTTGATAGTACTGCAGGGGTTTCGAGAAAGCTTATACCGAAGCACAAAGGACCATACATTATTGGAAAAGTTTTAATAAATGACCAGAGCTCGCAAATAACTGTCGACCGTTTCTTGTTGTCTGCAAATAAGTGTATTTTCCTGACTCTTTACGAAAAGACTCCAACTGATTTATGGGTTCTTGAATGAGCTCGCTCGCGATCAGAGCGAAACCGTTTTTTTTCTTTTTTGTTTGGTTCTGGTTGTTCCAAAACCGTTTTGTCGAATTCAGTTAAGCAAAAGGTCTTTTGCGTTTTTTTCGTTAATCGTCTGTTTGCAGATAGATGGAATATGGAATCAAAATGGAACTTTTTTAACAAAAATATTTGAAAATAAATTTAAAACTCACTATTAAACAAATTATATTATTTCTTTTTCACAACAACGAAAGTAAATGTGAAGACCGTTTGTATTGAGTTTTTCGGTCAATAGGCCTTTTGCTGACTCTCATTTTGCGACCGTTTCTCATTCCGCTCTTTACGCACTGCTCATTGAAATAGCGATATACAAAGATCTCAACGGAAAGCGCTCAACAAAAAACATAAATGAAGACAGCAAGAGTCTCTTGCTCAGAGCGAGAGCGAGAGAGTATAAACTTTTTAGGTTGTGCTCGCGACGAGAGCGCAAGAAGAAAAACGGTCAACAGTTATTTGCGAGCTATGGAAATGACTGATTTTTATTTAAGGCCATCGACGGGTTTCAGTTATCTCGGAATCCATACCAAGGGGTTTGGAGCGCCAGTAATATTCGTCATTGGGTAAAAGATGAAAATAATTAATTAAATAGAATGAAAATACTAACAATAAGAATGAAATTGTAAACTACTTCTAAGACTTAGCTTAAGTATGTTGTAACGCTGAGATAGTGGGCTATCTCAAAGCCAGGATGGCCGAGTTTTAACAGGCGAAGTATATTAAAGATAAGCTGGCCACACTTTTGGAGCAGTGGCTCTCTCTTTCAAGAGAGGTGCTATCCCTCTCTCTCAAGAGAGAGCGCCAGAGAGAGCTGCCTGCGTGCAGCGATGCCCAGTTTTGATCAAACCGAGAAGCAAATAGAACGTGTAGAATAAATTAATGCGAAATAAAGAGACCGTGTACACTAGTTTCTTGTAACAAAATTCTTATAAATAATAAAACCAATATTATCGCTTACGAATTCGTATTCTTGGTTTGTCTTATGTTGATTGATGATCCTGTTTTGGAGTCGTCAACGTCCAACGTGTTTTTCAAAAGCTGGTCAGGTCACGGGAGTACCGACGGTAACGGAGACGATTTGTATATCCTCAAGTCGATACCGTCTGCTCGCACATGCAAATTGATTAACGTATGACCTGATATGGCTACACCTGATTTGCTCTACAATGGAGCACCCCCATTTTTTGGGATCTTTAGAAATAATTTGTCAATACAAGAAAACAAGCCCCATCCATGTATGGCGTGATCAACAAAACAAGAGAGAACGCTATAGTCGTGTGCCCCGACTATCAGATACCCGTTACTCAGGTAAAGAGAGTGCGAGGGAGATGGAGATAGAAACTTTGATCAAGCATAACTTTTTAACGAATGGTCCGATTTGAAAAATTTATTCTACATTTCGATAGGTATTGATAAACACAATAAAACTGCATTTTTACTTTTCCGAAATATTTAAATTTTTAAAATCGTATATAAGCGATTGTGGGCGTTAAAGGGGGCGTGGCACCATTTTGAAACAAACTTGCGCTGCGTATGAACTTCTAAAATCTACATGCAAAATGCCAATCTTCTAGCTTTTATAGTTTCCGAGATCTCAGCGTTCATACGGACAGACAGACAGACAGACAGACAGACAGACGGACAGACAGACGGACAGACGGACATGGCTAGATCGACTCGGCTAGTGATCCTGTTCAAGAATATATATACTTTATAGGGTCGGAAACGCTTCCTTCTAGCTGTTACATACTTTTGCACGAATTCAATATACCCTTTTACTCTACGAGTAACGGGTATAAATATATAACAAGAAGGGAAGCAATCTTCTGCAAGCCGAAGTTTAAATACCCTTTCAGTTATTACAAAACGACTATTTCGATTTCTATGCCTATATTACTTAAAGCTATGCCGATTTTGCAATTTGCCATCGTTTCTATGGCAACTATTAGATATTGTTGTGCGTAATTCTGATATCGTAAATAATTACTATATTTAAAAGAAATATTTTGATAAACACAAAAACAGCGAAAAACAAATTTTATTTCATCTTATTTTTTATAATTTTTTGATTTTCCTATGGGAGCTACATGATATAGATGTCCGATCTTAATTTAATTAGACTCATTAGCTATCTACGGGGATGGAAACTTGCACACACTAATAGAAGCTTCAACGACAGAACTCCACCTATGTTAAAACCAATAAAGTTTGACAACTCACAATTGCTAAAAAAAAACATTGATCGTAACATTAAGGAGTTTCTTCCATCCCGTAGATACCTGATGAGTCTGAGGTGACGTGCAGACGAAACTAGCTATACCTATCATAGCCCTGTTCACTCCTCAGTGAGTGCAAGTGTGATAAAAGTTAAGTGCAAAAATCGTTGTGTTGTAGAAGAAATTAAAATATAACCAACGTATGACCTTGAGTAATCCAAAAGCTAAACTTATTTATTATTACAATTGTTATAGGTCGAACTTACATTTTTCACTGCTCACTACTTATCACTTGTTGATGTTTCATATTCGGTTGCAAAATCGAACTGCAGGGCATCGAGTTCAATGATCAATAATCAAACCTCGTCTTAAGAGATTTATCTCAAAATCTGATAAGAGAATGATCCAACAGTGTCGGGAAATAGGATGATAAAATTTGTCAATTAAATTTGAAATCGAAATTCTGGAGAATTGAAACTCGGCCGGAAGTTGATGTTTACGTTAGCGGACTTTGGGGCTCCTTTATTGGGGCTCTGGTGTTTACAGTATTGGCTTGGATGTTTACAGAATCCGTTTGAATCAGAGAGTGTGAAACTTATCTAGGTGGGATTTGATTGGAGGCTTAGTTTAAAGAAATACCTGAACTTTGTTCATTCGTAAAGTTCACTATACGTAAAAATTTTCCAAATATTCTTCTTAGTAGCAGCGATAATGACATACATACATTGATTTACTATACTTGTGTATGCAATTCCAACGATGATGCGTTGACTTCCAGAATTCGCGTTCATGTGTGTTAGATGGAGCCGGCAAGTCCAACGAAATGTGTAAATGTGTACCCAAGCGGCAACTACGGTCTGGGCTTCTCCTTTAGCAACGTTGAGGGCCTTATAGTTAATCAAACCTCGACGACGATGTTGGGAATCACTTTTCGAAAACACACGATGGCGAGTTGCAGAGTTGGCGACGTTTCCACTAAAAGGCACCAGTCCACGCAGATGAATGTAGATGTGCGGGAGGCAGAGATATAGAGAAATTCATTTTAATTAATTCTAAATTCTTGTCGGAGTCCACCCTGGGCGCCAAAATATTTTCTGAACGCAAAAAAGTAATAAAAGCAACTTGTGAACCACGACCGAATTTAAAAATAACAACGTTAATAACGTTGGTTAACATGATTTTAATTGAAATATGAGCCGTTAATGAGTTTTATAAGCGATTTCAGGAGGCTGTGGCCTGGCATGTAACAGCTTTACAAAGTTATCATAAGAGTTTTTTATAAGAAAAATCATGAAATGACCTGATACCTGACTACAATAATAATAATTATATTTTTTTTAAGAACCATTCTTTTACCTAATTTTTCTAATATTATTATTGTTATTTAAAAAGGTATTTTTTTAGATTTTCTTGAAAAGCGCTTTGAGCGCTATTTTCCGTTACTTTAAGGTAGGTACTTTATATGGTCGAAAATTATTGCTTATTAAAAGTGAGCTAACGTGAGTTAGCCTTAAACAACAATGTGTCGAATTCTTCAGGACAGCCTAAATCAGCCATTTTAAAAGAAAGAAAGAAGAAATTTTAAATAATTTTATATTATAGCCTTCTATTTCGAGAAACTGCATGGCATGTTTGGGCTTCTCTTTTCTGGCCATATGACACCTTTTTCAATGCACTTTTTTGTCAAATTGCCTTATTAAGCTTTGCATAACTTTGACAATGAATCAATTTATATTTCCATAATCCATAATACATTCTAGCGACCGAGAAATGAAAAACATTACGCATCTGAAAATTGATCTTTTTGTGGTTCAATTGAGGTGTTTTCCCTAAAATTCGCTACAGCAGAAAATTCTTTATCTGTTTAACTAAAAAAACCTAAGCCTAAGTCAATTATTTTGTTGACTCTTTAAGCCTCAGTTAAATTATGCCTTTGACTCCGATTTTATTTCTTATACAGTCCCTTTCCTGATTATTAAGCTTATTCTCATTTTACATTTATGGTTCTTGAACGTGTTCGCATAATACACTTCACGAAGCTTTATGACATCGGCTTTATAGCGGTTCACTTGTTTTGTCGGTTTCATATGTAAGACATGCGCGTGACAATTCTCGTTGTGCTATTTCTTTCTCTCTTAAATCAGCTTTTCAACTTAAGCTCTTTGGCTTTGGAATTGAAGATCCAGTCTTGTGACTGGCACGCGATTGAATATAAAATTAATTTTTTCATAGCCTAATATAACATCCACCCATTCTCATATAAAATTTTTGACTAGGACGCCGGTTAGATTTACTTCATCTGCTGGCACACAAAAGGTTAACATTTATTCAAAACAGTATAAAACTAAATTTTAATTTCAAAATTTTCTTTTTGCCTAAAATGTATATTTTAGAATAATGATAAAAGACTTAGATTGTGTCTGCTGCGGTCCAGCATCTGGGTTTGTTTTATAAAAAAATATGTATTAAATTAGATCTTAACATTCGTCAGCCACAGTTCATCTTCTTCAACTAAAATATTTTGTGATCCAAAGGACCAACACAACCGATGTATTTGTAATCGGTGCTGTAATTCCTCATATATGTGTGACCATTCATATTCCATTCTTAAACGGATATGCCATAAAATAATAAAAAACTATAACCGAAATCAGTGCCGCGAAAACTATACGGTATTTAATGGAGGTAATAGCACAAAATTTCGGCAACTGCTCGATAACCAAAAAGGTAAGTGTGACTCCCAACTTTTTTCATTATTAATTTTTATTTTTAAGTTGGCTTTGATGCTTACGAGCAAATACGGGGACCTGGAATGACCTTTGATGAACTCGATAAATTTAGGAGAGTCAAGGGACGGGATGGGAAAAAACGTGCATGGAATACTGACAACTACGAAGAACAACCAAAAAAAAAAAAATTGGAGGTACAAGGTTTACACATTCCTAAAGTCAAAGATGAATCCAAAAGATCGCTCAGAGGCAACGCTTCTAAATTAATTGGAAAAGCTAAAAGATTAGGCGGAAAAGATTTCGAAAAAAATGAAGATGGATCCAAGAAATTTGAAAATGATAATCATTATGGAGGTAAGGAATTCGCTATGGCTATAGAGGTATCAACAAAAAAAGACAATCTTAAAAGGCGCGGACGAGAAATAAAAAACGAGGAAACAGATGAAAAAATAAAAAAAAGTCAAGACATTCTGGAAAATAATTTGAAAAAGAATATTGGTGAAGGATTACCAAAAAAAGTTAAGGTTAAAGCCCGAGAAAAAATGAACAAGAATGCCGATTTCAAAACAAAAATTGAAAGTGGACAAGACATTGTTCAACCAAACTCGAAAAAAAAAGTTGAAAAATGGGAAAAGGAAGGTGATGATGTAGAAACGTATAAGCCTAACAAAGAGAAAAATAAGAGTCAAATTAATGTTGATTACAGAAAAATAAGCAAGGACACAGATGTCAAAAAAATTAAAAAGAAAAAGGAACAAAATAAAATCTACGACTCTAAAAATAACTATGTAGGTGATGGCATGGGAGAGAATGGAAAGTCAGATTATAACAAATCTGGATCCAACCGTAAGAAAACAAAAAATCAAAGGGTAGTAAGGCCGTAAAAAATCGAGGACGACTAGAGGACTCATCAGATTCGGCTTCAAGATGGAGAGACTCAAAAATATGGAGAGGAGGCAGATCTATTGGTAAACGGAATTGCAAAGGTCTAAGCTGCTTGCGAGGAGAACTGTATTCGGGTCGATATGTATGTTCTTGCGATGTCCTTCGTGTCAAACTAGAGGAGCGGGATCTGTCAAGATGGTATATATATTATATATATATATATATTTACATATAATTTTAACATACAAATCTTTATAGCATTCCGTGCTGTCCTCATGTCAACCGAACTCCGTTGTATTCACCATTTAACCACTGCGCAGCCTACCAATGTTGTTTACCTTGGGCTTAATAGAAAATTTACCAAATGGCACTTTTCGGTACCTAAAAGAAAAATGCAATGTAATTGCATTGATATTTAACCTTTTTCAGTTAAATTTCCCATGTAAATTTAGTCTTAATTATTACTCGTAAAAAATCGAGAAGTTTGTATGACATTGGCAGCATAGTTGTATAAATAAATTCAACAGCCAATAATAAAGTTTTTCCTGGTTTTAAAGGTTTGCCAATACAAACCAAACCAAAAAACAAACCACTATTATAAAAAATAAAATTTATTTTATATACAAAATATTTATTATTGCTCAATATTTAAATAACATTCTTGTTATAAATCATTTTAGAGAAGAAAATTAGGAAATTACCCATCCTGTAGACATAACTGGTAACAGATTTATTAAAAAATTTAATGAATTCTTTCTATTTATTTATTTCCCAGCAACCTATAAAAAAAATCATTTTAATTACTTCCTAACAGTATAAAAATTAAGTTAAAAGAAATATTTTTAAAAAACAATGAATTGAGACTCGGTCGGCGTCAAGTCAACATCAATTGTACATGCGATGCATAGAAAAGCATTGATAGAGTAGCCTGTAGCCAAAGGCCCCGAAAAGTGGGCTAAAACTTGCAGCCGATCAAAAAACCGTCGACCCGCAGGTAATGTGGAAAACCAATTAACAGACGAAGTAGCTTCTTCGACGGTCGTAATACAATCCAAGTATTACTGCTAATGCTATCACTTTACTAGCAATGCAAGTGGGGAACGACCACTTTTGTTTGCCAAAATTAATAACTCGCTCAATTTTAAAGATAGCCAAAATAAAACAATCGTTTTTTGGAATCCTTAGGCAACATATATGTTAAACAGAGGATCGAACGAATATATCCCATAGCTGCCATACGATCATTTACTCGACTTAATGGTTTTTTAAGATAATCGAATATTTTTTTATTATATGCTGTATAATTACATTTATATAATATTATATTTTTTTATATTTTTATAACTGATTCTGAAAAGAATTAAAAATGCAATACAAAATGTTCTTCGTTCCACAAAGGTGCAATGTAAATGCACAAAAATCGGATTAAACAAGTTGTATTGATAGGTATATCAAAGGCACCTGCTATTAAAACTCATGATCTTCGAATTTAAGTGCAATTAATTATTAATTAATTAGTATGCATGGAAAATCAAAAAGATTCTTATCTTCATCAAAACTACTGTGGAAGTGGACTCCGCTGGACTCACTTTGTTGCTCTTCTTGAAAGTTCGCTTTCTAATTAAAAAACGAATTTCAGACAAATCACACTTAAGTACAAAAACAGCATGATAGATTTCAACCGTTTAAACACATAAACACTATACACCATCAATCATCAAAATTAGATGACAAATTTTTTTTGGAACGCTTTTAAACTGTTATTTTAAATACTTTAAAACTGCAATATATAAGTCGAATTTCAAAAGCACGAGGCTTGCGTCTTAAACATCAGATTTAACAGCTGTTATCTTAACAGAAGCGCCCTCTATCGAAATTTCTGAAACGTAACATTGCAGATTGGTCTTCTGTTAATGTATCCTAAAACAACTTGGATTTTACGACTTTTGGCCAACAAAAGTGGTCGTTGCCCCCATAGTGCAATGGAGCGAAGATTGCTTGCTACCCTTACAAAAGGTACGATCCGGGCATGGTCCAAATAGGACTGCAAGCGAACAGAGTCAACCTTTCAACATTTCGGAAGTGGCAGTAATTCTTGGCAAGCAAACATGAAAAACCGACCATATTTTGAATAACTTAAATAAAAACATAAGAATGTACGTCCCCAAATTTAAAATGAGATCTTAAATATAAAAATTCCATTCATTCCATTCGTTTCAGAATTAAAAGAGATTTGCTTGCGTGAAGCGTTTTTGTCTGATGTTAAGCAGTCGCCATACAAACAGAAGACCTCGATTGCCTTCCGGAGCTATGCAACGATAACCGATCCATAGTGCTATATTTGCAATTTTCACTGAAGTACTAACATGCAAAGTCAGTCCTTAAATTTATAGCAAAAATCCAATTCTAGAAAAAACGAGGACGGAAGCAAAGTTATTAATACCCTTGCAGACTTTGCCGAAATTGCTAAAATGAAAAAGTAGCGAATGGATAGGGAATACATAAGTAATCTAGATTTGCATAGTTTCATGTCAATAGCATTTAAGCAGTAAAAATATCTTATAACGAGGCCGGAAGCTAACTTCGGCAAGCCGAAGTTTTAATACCCTTGCAGACTTTGCCGAAATTGCTAAAACTGAAAAAGTAGCGAAAGGAATAAGGTATACATAAATAAACTAGATTTGCATCGTTCGATGTCAATTGCTTTTACACTCCAAAAATGACATTTAAAAATAGAAAAATAGGAATACTTTCGCAGCCTTTAACAATTTTTCCCACTGAAGCTATAAGAAATAGACGTCCGATCGGCAAGCGCTTTTACCCTAATCAAGATATGCGTAAATAAATAAGACTTGGAAAAATTTATGTCAGTAGGTTACACACTACGCGAAAAATTCAGAAAATCATCAAATTTGGACCGATTTCACCCTATTGTTCCTATGGGAGCTATAGGATATAGACGTCCGATCGTCACGCGCTTTTACCCTAATCAAGGTATGCATAAAAAATACGATTTGGAAAGATTCATGTCAATAGGTTATATACTGTGCGAAATATCCTAAAAATCATTAAATTTTAACCGATTTCACCCTATTGTTCCTATAGGAGCTATAGGATATAGACGTCCGATCGCCAAGCGCTTTAACGCTGATCAAGGTATCCATAAAAAAATAACATTTGGAAAGATTTATGTCAATAGCTTTTACACTGCGCGAAATATCTTCCATTCTTGCAAGTTATATCCGATTGTTCCTATGGGAGCTATAGGATATAGACATCCGATCGGGGCGGTTTTCAAACTTGATCTGCGTACACATGTTTTAGAACGACTGTGAAAGTTTCAGATCGCTAGCTTTTAAACTGAGCTAGCAAACGGTATTGAAACAGACGGACAGACGGACGGACGGACAGACGAAACATGTCTATATCGAATCCTCTATTGATCCTGATCAAGAATATATATACTTTATGGGGTCGGAAACGTCTCCTTCACTGCGTTACAAACTTCTGGCCAAAATTATAATAACCTCTGCAAGGGTATAAAAATTAAGTTTTACATTATACATATTATCCATAAAGCCGAAGTTTTAATACCCTTGCAGACTTTTCCGAAATTGATAGAAATGAAAAAGTAGCGAAAGGAATAAGGTATATTGTTCCTATGGGAGCTATAGGAAATAGACGTCCGATCGTCACGCGCTTTTACGCTAATCAAGATATGCATAAAAAATACGATTTGGAAAGATTCATGTCAATTGCTTATATACTGTGCAAAATATCCTAAAAATCATTAAATTTAACCGATTTCACCCTATTGTTCGTATGGGAGCTATAGGATATAGACGTCGGATCGCCAAGCGCTTTTACCCTGATCAAGGTATGCATAAAAAATAAGATTTGGAAAGATTTAGGTTAATAGCTTTTACACTGCGCCAAATATCTTCCTATGGGAGCTATAAGATATAGACATCCGATCGGGGCGGTTTTCAAACATGATCTGCGTACACATGTTTTAGGACAACTGTGAAAGTTTCAGATCGCTAGCTTTTAAACAGACGAACATGTCTATATCGAATCCTCTATTGATCCTGATCAAGAATATATATACTTTATGGGGTCGGAAACGTCTCCTTCACTGCGTTACAAACTTCTGATCAAAATTGTAATACCCTCTGCAAGGGTATAAAAAGATTAGCTATACGTAATCAATTTCATTTTTAAATAGCGGCTGTAGTAGTATGTACTTGTCTGATTGGCAGCAACTTTTACCCTGAGCAAGATATACATAAATAAATTAGATAAATTGCATAGTTTCATGTCAATAGCTTTTATACTGCAAAATTGTCATATACAAATAGAAAACAAGAGAGAACGCTATAGTCTAGTGCCTCGACTATCGAGAATTAACGTTGACTCTGTTAAGCACCTTGGCCAGCTGTTCCAAAGTCATCCGTTAGATGGCGCCATGAAAGGCGCAAATGTAGGCGCTAGCCAGGCTTAAGCGTTTAATGGGTTTTTAGAGTGGGCGTGGCAAACTTTTATTAGGCCAATCGATATTTATTGACGAAACAAATACATATCATATAAAATTTTCATAATGTCATCAAAACTGTGGCCACAGCTTGTGGCTTGTGGGCGTCAGAGGGGGCATGGCACCATTTTGAAACTTGCGCTGCGTAGGAACTCTTAAAATCTACATGCAAAATGCCAATCTTCTAGCTTTATAGTTTCCGAGATCTCAGCAGACAGTCATGGCTAGATCGACTCGGCTAGTGATCCTGAACAAGAATATGTATACTTTATAGGGCCGGAAACGCTTCCTTCTACCTGTTGAATACTTTTGCACGAATACAATATACCCTTTTACTCTACGAGTAACGGGTATAAAAAAGGGATATTTTCGCAGCCTTTAACAATTTTTCCTACTGAAGCTATAAGATATAGACGTCCGATCGGCAACCGCTTTTACCCTAATCAAGGTATGCGTAAATAAATACGACTTGGAAAAATTTATGTCAATAGCTTATACACTGCGCGAAATATTCTAAAGAACATGAAATTTTGACCGATTTTTTCCGTATTGTTCCTATGGGAGCTATAGTATATAGACGTCCGATCAGCCACGCGCTTTTACCCTGATCAAGGTATGCATAAAAAAATACTATTTGGAAAGATTCTTGTCAATAGCTTTTACACTGCGCGAAATATTATTAATTCTTACAAGATATATCTGATTGTTCCTATGGGAGCTATAGGATATAGACGTCCGATCGGGGCGATTTTCAAACTTGATCTGCGTACACATGTTTTTGAAAGTTTCAGATCGCTAGCTTTTAAACTGAGCTAGCAAACGGTATTGAAACAGACGGACGGACGGACAGACGGACAGACGGACATGGCTATATCGAATCCTCTATTGATCCTGATCAAGAATATATATACTTTATGGGGTCGGAAAACGTCTCCTTCACTGCGTTACAAACTTCTGATCAAAATTATAATACCCTCTGCAAGGGTATAAAAAGATTAGCTATACGTAATCAATTTCCTTTTTAAATAGCGGCTGTAGTATGTACTTGTCTGATTGTCAGAAACTTTTACCCTGAGCAAGGTATGCATAAATAAATTAGATAAATTGCATAGTTTCATGTCAATAGCTTTTATACTGCAAAATTGTCATATACAAATAGAAACAAGAGAGAACGCTATAGTCGGTTGCCCCGACTATCAGATACCCGTTACTCAGGTAAAAGGAGTGCGAGGGAGATGGTCCGATTTGAAAAATTTCTTCTACATTTCGATAGGTATTGATAAGCACAATAAAACTGCATTTTTACTTTTCCGAAATATTTAAATTTTTAAAATCGTATATAAGCGATTGTGGGCGTTAAAGGGGGCGTGGCACCATTTTGAAACAAACTTGTGCTGCATAGGAACTTCTAAAATCTACATGCAAAATGCCAATCTTCTAGCTTTTATAGTTTCCGAGATCTCAGCGTTCATACGGACAGACAGACAGACGGACAGACAGACGGACATGGCTAGATCGACTCGGCTAGTGATCCTGATCAAGAATATATATACTTTATAGGGTCGGAAACGCTTCCTTCTAGCTGTTACATACTTTTGCACGAATACAATAAACCCTTTTACTCTACGAGTAACGGGTATAAAAAAAGGGATATTTTCGCAGCCTTTAACAATTTTTCTTTCTGAAGCTATAAGTATAGACGTCCGATCGGCAAGCGCTTTTACCCTGATCAAGGTATGCGTAAATAAATAAGACTTGGAAAAATTTATGTCAATAGCTTATACACTGCGCGAAATATTCTAAAAACATGAAATTTTGACCGATTTTTCCGTATTGTTCCTATGGGAGCTATAGTATATAGTCGTCCGATCAGCACGCGCTTTTACCTTGATAAAGGAATGCATAAAAAATACGATTTGAAAAAATTTGTAGCAATAGCTTTTACACAGCGCGAAATATTCTGAAAAAAATCAAATTTGGACCGATTTTACCCTATTGTTCCTATGGGAGCTATAGTATATAGTCGTCCGATCAGCACGCGCTTTTACCTTGATGAAGGAATGCATAAAAATACGATTTGAAAAAATTTGTAGCAATAGCTTTTACACAGCGCGAAATATTCTGAAAAAAATCAAATTTGGACCGATTTTACCCTATTGTTCCTATGGGAGCTATAGGATATAGACGTCCGATCGCCACTCGCTTTTACCCTGATCAAGGTATGCATAAAAAAATACTATTTGGAAAGATTCATGTCAATAGCTTTTACACTGCTCGAAATATTATCAATTCTTGCAAGATATATCCGATTGTTCCTATGGGAGCTATAGGATATAGAATAATAAAATAATTTTGAAAGATTTATGTCAATAGCTTTTACATTGCGCGAAATATCTTCCATTCTTGCAAGTTATATCCGATTGTTCCTATGGGAGCTATAGGATATAGACATCCGATCGGGGCGGTTTTCAAACTTGATCTGCGTACACATGTTTTAGGACGACTGTGAAAGTTTCAGATCGCTAGCTTTTAAACTGAGCTAGCAAACGGTATTGAAACAGACGGACAGACGGACGGACGGACAGACGGACATGTCTATATCGAATCCTCTATTGATCCTGATCAAGAATATATATACTTTATGGGGTCGGAAACGTCTCCTTCACTGCGTTACAAACTTCTGATCAAAATTGTAATACCCTCTGCAAGGGTATAAAAAGATTAGCTATACGTAATCAATTTCATTTTTAAATAGCGGCTGTAGTATGTACTTGTCTGATTGGCAGCAACTTTTACCCTGAGCAAGATATACATAAATAAATTAGATAAATTGCATAGTTTCATGTCAATAGCTTTTATACTGCAAAATTGTCATATACAAATAGAAAACAAGACTATCGAGAATTAACGTTGACTCTGTTAAGCACCTTGGCCAGCTGTTCCATAGTCATCCGTTAGATGGCGCCATGAAAGGCGCAAATGTAGGCGCTAGCCAGGCTTAAGCGTTTAATGGGTTTTTAGAGTGGGCGTGGCAAACTTTTATTAGGCCAATCGATATTTATTGACGAAACAAATACATATCATATAAAATTTCCATAATGTCATCAAAACTGTGGCCACAGCTTGTGGCTTGTGGGCGTCAGAGGGGGCATGGCACCATTTTGAAACTTGCGCTGCGTAGGAACTCTTAAAATCTACATGCAAAATGCCAATCTTCTAGCTTTTATAGTTTCCGAGATCTCAGCAGACAGACGGACAGACGGACATGGCTAGATCGACTCGGCTAGTGATCCTGAACAAGAATATGTATACTTTATAGGGCCGGAAACGCTTCCTTCTACCTGTTACATACTTTTGCACGAATACAATATACCCTTTTACTCTACGAGTAACAGGTATAAAAAAGGGATATTTTCGCAGCCTTTAACAATTTTTCCTACTGATGCTATAAGATATAGACGTCCGATCGGCAACCGCTTTTACCCTAATCAAGGTATGCGTAAATAAATAAGACTTGGAAAAATTTATGTCAATAGCTTTTACACTGCGCGAAATATTTTAAAAACATGAAATTTTGACCGATTTTTCCGTATTGTTCCTATGGGAGCTATAGTATATAGACGTCCGATCAGCCACGCGCTTTTACCCTGATCAAGGTATGCATAAAAAATACGATTTGGAAAGATTCTTGTCAATAGCTTTTACACTGCGCGAAATATTATTAATTCTTACAAGATATATCTGATTGTTCCTATGGGAGCTATAGGATATAGACGTCCGATCGGGGCGATTTTCAAACTTGATCTGCGTACACATGTTTTAGGACGAGTTTGAAAGTTTCAGATCGCTAGCTTTTAAACTGAGCTCGCAAACGGTATTGAAACAGACGGACATGGCTATATCGACTCCCCTATTGATCCTGATCAAGAATATATATACTTTATAGGGTCGGAAACGTCTCCTTCACTGCGTTACAAACTTCTGACCGAAATTATAATACCCTCTTTAAGGGTATAAAAATTAAGTTTTCTGTAATTATACATAAAACGGGGACGGAAGCTAACTTCGGCAAGCCGAAGTTTTAATACCCCTGCAGACTTTGCCGAAATTGCTAGAAAGGAAAAGTAGCGAAAGGAATAAGGTATATTGCTCCTATGGGAGCTATAGGATATAGACGTCCGATCGGCACGCGCTTTTACCCTAATCAAGGTATGCATAAAAAATACGATTTGAAAAGATTCATGTCAATAGCTTATATACTGCGCGAACAATCCTAAAAAACATTAAATTTTAACCGATTTTCCATACTGTTCCTATGGGAGCTATAGGATATAGACGTCCGAGCGACACGCGCTTTTACCCTAATCAAGGTATGCATAAAAAAATACGATTTGGAAAGATTCATGTCAATTGCTTATATACTGTGCGAAATATCCTAAAAATCATTAAATAGGATATAGACGTCCGTTCGCCAAGCGCTTTTACGCTGATCAAGATATCCATAAAAAAATAAGATTTTGAAAGATTTATGTCAATAGCTTCTACACTGCGCGAAATATCTTCCATTCTGAAAGATTTATGTCTATAGCTTTACATTGCGCGAAATATCTTCCATTCTTGCAAGTTATATCCGATTGTTCCTATGGGAGCTATAGGATATAGACATCCGATCGGGGCGGTTTTCAAAATTGATCTGCGTACACATGTTTTAGGACGACTGTGAAAGTTTCAGATCGCTAGCTTTTAAACTGAGCTAGCAAACGGTATTGAAACAGACGGACAGACGGACAGACGAACATGTCTATATCGAATCCTCTATTGATCCTGATCAAGAATATATATACTTTATGGGGTCGGAAACGTCTCCTTCACTGCGTTACAAACTTCTGATCAGTAATCAATTTCATTTTTAAATAGCGGCTGTAGTATGTACTTGTCTGATTGGCAGAAACTTTTACCCTGAGCAAGGTATGCATAAATAAATTAGATAAATTGCATAGTTTCATGTCAATAGCTTTTATACTGCAAAATTGTCATATACAAATAGAAACAAGAGAGAACGCTATAGTCGGTTGCCCCGACTATCAGATACCCGTTACTCAGGTAAAGGGAGTGCGAGGGAGATGGTCCGATTTGAAAAATTTCTTCTACATTTCGATAGGTATTGATAAACACAATAAAACTGCATTTTTACTTTTCCGAAATATTTAAATTTTTAAAATCGTATATAAGCGATTGTGGGCGTTAAAGGGGGCGTGGCACCATTTTGAAACAAACTTGTGCTGCATAGGAACTTCTAAAATCTACATGCAAAATGCCAATCTTCTAGCTTTTATAGTTTCCGAGATCTCAGCGTTCATACGGACAGACAGACAGACGGACAGACAGACGGACATGGCTAGATCGACTCGGCTAGTGATCCTGATCAAGAATATATATACTTTATAGGGTCGGAAACGCTTCCTTCTAGCTGTTACATACTTTTGCACGAATACAATAAACCCTTTTACTCTACGAGTAACGGGTATAAAAAAGGGATATTTTCGCAGCCTTTAACAATTTTTCCTTCTGAAGCTATAAGTATAGACGTCCGATCGGCAAGCGCTTTTACCCTGATCAAGGTATGCGTAAATAAATAAGACTTGGAAAAATTTATGTCAATAGCTTTTCACACTGCGCGAAATATTCTAAAAACATGAAATTTTGACCGATTTTTCCGTATTGTTCCTATGGGAGCTATAGTATATAGTCGTCCGATCAGCGCGCGCTTTTACCTTGATGAAGGAATGCATAAAAAATACGATTTGAAAAAATTTATAGCAATAGCTTTTACACAGCGCGAAATATTCTGAAAAAAATCAAATTTGGACCGATTTTACCCTATTGTTCCTATGGGAGCTATAGGATATAGACGTCCGATCGCCACTCGCTTTTACCCTGATCAAGGTATGCATAAAACAAGAAAGGAAAGCTAACTTCGGGCGGAGCCGAAGTTGATATACCCTTGCAGAATACTCTGCAAATTATATTCTCCAAAATTATTCATATTATGCATTCTTAATACTCATAAAAAATCCCAACTTCCTAACTTTAAAAACACCAAAGTTATGGCATTTCCAATCGTTCAGTTATATGGCAGCTATAGGATACAGTCGGCTGATCCATATGAAATTTGTTAGGTTGGATTAATTGGCCAAAAATAAAACCCATCAAAAATCCCAACTTTCTAACTTTACAAACATCAAAGTTATGGCATTTCCGATCAATCAGTTATATGGCAGCTATAAAATATAGTCGGCTGATCCTTATGAAATTTGGTAGGTCGGATTGATTGGCCAAATATAAAACCCATAGGAAATCCCAGCTTCCTAACTTTACAAACACAAAAGGTATGGCATTTCCGATCAATCAGTTATATGGCAGCTATAGGATATAGTCGGCCGATCCGGCCGTTTCGACATATATACTGCGTGCAAAGGAAAGAAGGGTGTGTGCAAAGTTTCAATTCGATATCTTTAAAACTGAGAGACTAGTTCGCGTAGAAACAGACAGACGGACAGACAGACGGACAGACAGACGGACAGACAGACGGACAGACGGACAGACGGACATGGCTATATCAACTCAGGAGGTGATCCTGATCAAGAATATATATACTTTATAGGGTCGGAGATGTCTCCGTCACTGCGTTGCACACTTTTGACCAAAATTATAATACCCTCTGCAAGGGTATAAAAATACTATTTGGAAAGATTCATGTCAATAGCTTTTACACTGCTCGAAATATCATCAATTCTTGCAAGATATATCCGATTGTTCCTATGGGAGCTATAGGATATAGAATAATAAAATAATTTTGAAAGATTTATGTCAATAGCTTTTACATTGCGCGAAATATCTTCCATTCTTGCAAGTTATATCCGATTGTTCCTATGGGAGCTATAGGATATAGACATCCGATCGGGGCGGTTTTCAAACTTGATCTGCGTACACATGTTTTAGGACGACTGTGAAAGTTTCAGATCGCTAGCTTTTAAACTGAGCTAGCAAACGATATTGAAACAGACGGACAGACGGACGGACGGACAGACGGACATGTCTATATCGAATCCTCTATTGATCCTGATCAAGAATATATATACTTTATGGGGTCGGAAACGTCTCCTTCACTGCGTTACAAACTTCTGATCAAAATTGTAATACCCTCTGCAAGGGTATAAAAAGATTAGCTATACGTAATCAATTTCATTTTTAAATAGCGGCTGTAGTATGTACTTGTCTGATTGGCAGCAACTTTTACCCTGAGCAAGATATACATAAATAAATTAGATAAATTGCATAGTTTCATGTCAATAGCTTTTATACTGCAAAATTGTCATATACAAATAGAAAACAAGAGAGAACGCTATAGTCGGTTGCCCCCGACTATCAGATACCCGTTACTCAGGTAAAGGGAGTGCGAGGGAGATGGAGATAGAAACTTTGATCACGCATAAATTTTTAACGAATGGTCGATTTGAAAAATTTCTTCTACATTTCGATAGGTATTGATAAACACAATAAAACTGCATTTTTACTTTTCCGAAATATTTAAATTTTTAAAAACGTATATAAGCGATTGTGGGCGTTAAAGGGGGCGTGGCACCATTTTGAAACAAACTTGCGCTGCATAGGAACTTCTAAAATCTACATGCAAAATGCCAATCTTCTAGCTTTTATAGTTTCCGAGATCTCAGCGTTCATACGGACAGACAGACAGACAGACGGACAGACAGACGGACAGACGGACATGGCTAGATCGACTCGGCTAGTGATCCTGATCAAGAATATATATACTTTATAGGGTCGGAAACGCTTCCTTCCAGCTGTTACATACTTTTGCACGAATACAATATACCCTTTTACTCTACGAGTAACGGGTATAAAAAAAGGGATATTTTCGCAGCCTTTAACAATTTTTCCTTCTGAAGCTATAAGTATAGACGTCCAATCGGCAAGCGCTTTTACCCTGATCAAGGTATGCATACAAAATACGATTTGGAAAGATTCTTGTCAATAGCTTTTACACTGCGCGAAATATCATCAATTCTTGCAAGATATATCTGATTGTTCCTATGGCATCTATAGGATATCGACGTCCGATCGGGGCGATTTTCAAACTTGATCTGCGTACACATGTTTTAGGACGCTAGCTTATAACTGAGCTCGCAAACGGTATTGAAACAGACGGACAGACGGACATGGCTATATCGACTCCCCTATTGATCCCTATTAATAATACGATTTGAAAAGATTTATGTCAATAGCTTATATACTGCGCGAAATATCCTAAAAATCATTAAATTTTAACCGATTTTACCTTACTGTTCCTATGGGAGCTATAGAATATAGACGTCCGATCGACACGCGCTTTTACCCTAAACAAGGTATTCATAAAAAAATACGATTTGGAAAGATTCATGTCAATTGCTTATATACTGTGCGAAATATCCTAAAAATCATTAAATTTTAACCGATTTCACCCTATTGTTCCTATAGGAGCTATAGGATATAGACGTCCGTTCGCCAAGCGCTTTTACGCTGATCAAGATATCCATAAAAAAATAAGATTTTGAAAGATTTATGTCAATAGCTTCTACACTGCGCGAAATATCTCCCATTCTTGCAAGTTATATCCGATTGTTCCTATGGGAGCTATTGGATATAGACATTGATCTGCGTACACATGTTTTAGGACGACTGTGAAAGTTTCAGATCGCTACCTTTTAAACTGAGCTCGCAAACGGTATTGAAACAGACGGACAGACGGACGGACGGACAGACGGACATGGCTATATCGAATCAGAGGATAGAGATTTATCCTGATCAAGAATATATATACTTTATGGGGTCGGAAACGACTCCTTCACTGCGTTACAAACTTCTGACCAAAATTATAATACTCTCTGCAAGGGTATAAAAATTAAGTTTTCTGTAATTATACATAAAACGAGGACGGGAAGCTAACTTCGGCAAGCCGAAGTTTTAATACCCCCGCAGACTTTGCCGAAATTGCTAGAAATGAAAAAGTAGCGAAAGGAATAAGGTATATTGTTCCTATGGGAGCTATAGGATATAGACGTCCGATCGGAACGCGCTTTTACCGTAATCAAGGGATGCATAAAATAATACGATTTGAAAAGATTCATGCCAATAGCTTATATACTGCGCGAAATATCCTAAAAATCATTAAATTTTAACCGATTTTACCCTATTGTTCCTATGGGAGCTATAGGATATAGACGTCCGATCGTCACGCGCTTTTACCCTAATCAAGGTATGCATAAAAAAATAAGATTGGAAAGATTTATGTTAATAGCTTTTACACTGCGCGAAATATCTTCCATTCTTGAAAGTTATATCCGATTGTTCCTATGGAAGCTATAGGATATAGACGTCCGATCAGCACGCGCTTTTACCTTGATAAAGGAATGCATAAAAAAATACGATTTGAAAAAATTTATAGCAATAGCTTTTACACAGCGCGAAATATTCTGAAAAACATTCAATTTGGACCGATTTTACCCTATTGGTCCTATAGGAGCTATAGGATATAGACGTCCGATAGCCAAGCGCTTTTACGCTGATCAAGGTATCCATAAAAAATAAGATTTGGAATGATTTATGTCAATAGCTTTTACACTGCGCGAAATATCTTCCATTCTTGCAAGTTATATCCGATTGTTCCTATGGGAGCTATAGGATATAGACATTGATCTGCGTACACATGTTTTAGGACGACTGTGAAAGTTTCAGATCGCTAGCTTTTAAACTGAGCTCGCAAACGGTATTGAAACAGACGGACAGACGGACATGGCAATGTCGACTGCCCTATTGATCCTGATCAAGAATATATATACTTTATAGGGTCGGAAACGTCTCCTTCACTGCGTTACAAACTTCTGACCAAAATTATAATACCCTCTGCAAGGGTATAAAAATTAAGTTTTCTGTAATTATACATAAAACGAGAACGTAAGCTAACTTCGGCAAGCCGAAGATTTAATACCCTTGCAGACTTTGCCGAAATTGCTAGAAATGAAAAAGTAGCGAAAGGAATAAGGTATGTTGTTCCTATGGGAGCTTTAGGATATAGACGTCCGATCGACACGCGCTTTTACCCTAATCAAGGTATGCATAAAATAATACGATTTGAAAAGATTCATGTCAATAGCTTATATACTGCGCGAAATATCCTAAAAATCATTAAATTTTAACCGATTTTACCCTATTGTTCCTATGGGAGCTATAGGATATAGACGTCCGATCGTCACGCGCTTTTACCCTAATCAAGGTATGTATAAAAAATACGATTTGGAAAGATTCAATTGCTTACATACTGTGCGAAATATCCTAAAAATCATTAAATTTTAACCGATTTCACCCTTTTGTTCCTATAGGAGCTATTGGATATAGACGTCCGATAGCCAAGCTCTTTTACGCTGATCAAGGTATCCATAAAAAAATAAGATTTGGAAAGATTTATGTCAATAGCTTTTACACTGCGCGAAATATCTTCCATTCTTGCAAGTAATATCCGATTGTTCCTATGGGAGCTATAGAATATAGACATTGATCTGCGTACACATGTTTTAGGACGACTGTGAAAGTTTCAGATCGCTAGCTTTTAAACTGAGCTAGCAAACGGTAAACAGACGGACAGACGGACGGACGGACAGACGAACATGTCTATATCGAATCCTCTATTGATCCTGATCAAGAATATATATACTTTATGGGGTCGGAAACGTCTCCTTCACTGCGTTACAAACTTCTGATCAAAATTATAATACCCTCTGCAAGGGTATAAAAAGATTATAGCTTTTATACTGCAAAATTGTCATATACAAATAGAAAAACAAGAGAGAACGCTATAATCGGGTGCCCCGACTATCAGATACCCGTTACTCAGGTAAAGGGAGTGCGAGGGAGATGGAGATAGAAACTTTGATCACGCATAACTTTTTAACGAATGGTCCGATTTGAAAAATTTCTTCTACATTTCGATAGGTATTGATAAACACAATAAAACTGCATTTTTACTTTTCCGAAATATTAAAATTTTTAAATCGTATATAAGCGATTGTGGGCGTTAAAGGGGACGTGGCACCTTTTTGAAACAAACTTGCGCTGCGTAGGAACTCCTAGAATCTGCATGCAAAATGCCAATCTTCTAGCTTTTATAGTTTCCGAGATCTCAGCGTTCATACGGACGGACAGACGGACATGGCTATATCGACTCGGCTAGTGACCCTGATCAAGAATATATATACTTTATAGGGTCGGACACGCTTCCTTCTAGCTGTTACATACTTTTGCACGAATACAATATACCCTTTTACTCTACGAGTAACGGGTATAAAAAGGGATATTTTCTGATGGACGTTGATGCACTACGAGCAGTACAAACAAGTGGCCCAACGACACCAAGCACGTGCTTGTTACGCGCGGGCCCTATTAACAATTTGGGCAAAAAATGCGAGTTCGCGAGGAAATTAAATAGAGACAAGACACAAGTGAAAATAAATGGCACAATTTAGAGAAAAGTAAATGAGTTAAAATATTAGTTTTTAATAACGGGATAGAAGTAGAAATGCAAATTAGATGATAAAGGTTATTATAAGTATTACATAGAACGCAAAAGGGCTCGTGCAGACAAAAATTTGATGAACATCGTGGCAAATTTAGAGGGATATAATTTCGTGTTAGTCTAACAGGAACATTGAAAGTTAGGCGGTTTACAAGTTTTGCAGAATCAATATCACCTCTTATAAGATTATGCATAAAAATAGTACCAAGCATTTTTCTACGATTTACAAGTGTAGGTAAATTAAGCAATAGTAATCTACTCTGGTAGGAGGGTAGCCTTACGTTTTGATCCCAGTTCAAACTACGAAGGGCAAATAGAAGAAATTTTTTTTGTACCGACTCAATACGGTCAATGTGCACTTGATATTGTGGAATCCAAACCGACGAACAATATTCCAAAATAGGACGGACAAGGGAGGTAAATAATAATTTGGTCGTATACGGGTCATCAAATTCTTTTGACCAACGCTTTATAAAGCCAAGAACACTCATGGCTTTATTAACAGTGGACATTATATGTCAGTCAAATTTAAGTTTAGGGTCCAGAAGAACACCTAAATCGTTAACGGAATATATACGGTCGAGTGACGTATTTTCAAGAAAATAACTAATAAACGTAGGAGTACCCCTATAAAAATTCATAACGTTGCATTTAAGGTAGTTCAACTTTAGAAGGTTGTACTCACACCATTCATGAAAACAATCAATATCTGACTGTAAGTTAAATCCCGACGCTATATCATTATATGATAAACAAAGCTTAACATCATCAGCATACATTAGTACACGAGAATGTGTTATGATAGAGGGAAGATCGTTGATAAACAAAGTAAACAGCAAAGGGCCCAGATGACTTCCCTGAGGGACTCCAGATGTCCCGTAGATCAATTTTGAAACAGAATTCTTGAATATAACCCTCTGAGTCCTACCATTCAAGTAACTTGAAATCCAAGTTAATAGATTACCAGGAAACCCAAGCAGATCTAATTTGAATAAGAGAAGAGAGTGGTTGACGGAGTCAAAGGCTTTACTAAAATCTGTATATATAACGTCGGTCTGTTTTTTTTTTTTTAAATCCATTTATTACAATAGATGACAATTCAAGAAGGTTGGTGGTGGTCGATCTTCGCTTAACAAAACCATGCTGACACGGTGATATAAGCGAGGAACATAAATGTTGCAAATGAGAATTGATAATACGTTCAAATGCTTTCGGAATTGCCGACAATAATTTCTGGCATCTATAATTCTTGGCATCAGCCTTCGCACCCTTTTTATGAAGTGGAATAATAAAAGAGTCCTTCCAGATAGTAGGAAAAACTGATGATGAAATAGACAAATTAAAAAGTTTATGAATCGGTTTACAAATGGTTGACGCACAAAACTTGAGCACACATCCAGGAAGTCCATCAGGACCGGGAGAATAAGTCGGCGTTGTTGTTTCTAAATCTATTAAGAGAGAGTTTTCAGTAATTAAAGGGGTAAAAATACAATTTGCACTATTTAAGGGATTAGGGTAGTTAGAATTTGACCAAGCTGTCGAACTATAAGTGGTTTGGAAAAACTCAGCAAATAAATCAGCAATGTCAGAATCCGTCGATGCCTCCGTTGAGTTTAGACGTACCGATGAAGGCAATGCCGATGATTTACGCTTGGCATTAACAAAGCTGAATAACTGTTTCGGATCTTTTGAAAATTCAAATTTACATCGATTTAGATACATAGAATAGCAATGACTGTTGAGAACATTAAAATCCGATCGAGCCACTACATATTTGGAAAAATCTGATGGCTTACCCGATTTTTTATACTTTTTATATGTATTTGATTTAAGGTTTTTAAGTCTTTGAAGCGCATTGGTAAACCAAGGAGGCCTGTTTAGGTTTAAAGGAAACCTATCAGGAACGCCTTCATTAAAAAAAGTATTTAACGCTTTATAGAATAGTTCAGTGGCACTTTCAATGTCTGTACAATTGTACAAGTCTGACCAATTATAATGAGAGATCATATCGTTAAGTTTATTATAGTCACATTTACGAAAACATCTCATTTTAGTTGGGGGCACTAAAGGAGAGAGGGTATCAGAGCAGGGGAGGCAAATTGTCAATTCCATTGTTGGATGATATCGGTCTTCAGGTACAACAAGAGCGTCAATTCTACATACCGTGACCTCGGACGGGTCTGAAACAAACACAAGATCTAATTGTCTATTAAAAGAATTTCGTATAAAGCTTACTTGCTGTAACGATAATTCTAAAAGGCCATCTACAAAATCATGGGCGGATAAAGGTATAGCGACAAGTGAGTTAGTGGGAGGAGACCAAGAAATATCAGGTAGATTAAAGTCTCCCAAAACAATCAAAAGGTCTCTGTTAGAAAGAAGGGATAGTAAGGATTTTATTGCGGACAGATGGTGCTCATAAATTACTAGATCAGAGCCATGTGGAATATAGGAACATGTAACAAAAATAGATAAAGATTGCAAGGAAACTTTCACACTTACAAATTCAATTTCGTTTGGGATGTGAGAGAGAATTCTTTCGGATGTTAGGCTAGAGGTAACGGCAATCAGTACACCGCCCCCCCTCGGTCCTTAAACTATTAAAGTTATTTGACAGAACTTCAGAGACGATATCTCTGGTTTTAGCCAAGTTTCCGTAAAAGCCAAAATATCTCCGGTGAATGCAGAGGAGTCGGCATAAAGCTTGTGTAGCTTCATATTTAGTCCCCTAACATTTTGATACGCCAAGAATAAACTTTTTAGTTTTTTGGCACAGTGGTAGGTCTGTTATTTGTTCTCGGTTTATTTGGAACAAATTCTTTAATTACTAAATCATCATTAAGCCAAAAACTTTCAGAAAGTAACACATTAAACACATCAGGCGGAGCAAATATTTTAAAAGACGATATCCTACGAGCGTAAGAAAATCGAAATTGTTCAACTGCAATATCCTCGGATGGGAATTTTTCACGTATAAATTCCAAAACATCCTCAGATGTGGTATCTGGGGTAAATCTAGAACCCAGCAGCAGTCTGAACCACACTGGGTTGAGAACCAGGAACGGTGCCTACTGAACCTGTAGGTACGGTCGGCAACGAATTCTTTGAACTAGCCAGTACTGTAGATTTTATTCTGGAGACAGAGGTTCCACCCGAACTAGCTGTATCCATAGGCACAGTTTGTTCATTTACCCCTGATTCAAAAGAAACTGCTGCTACCAAGTTCGGATTTGGGGTGGATTCCACAATCTTATTAACGGCGGTTAAACTGTCTTTTTTACGTTTAGGCGACTCGGTTAATAATTTTTATTATTAAACTGGGCACAGACGGAATTGAACCCCTCATTGAGTTGTTTAAAAGCTCCTGAGATATTCAATAGGCTGTCTCGAGTCTGCCTCATAAAGCCGCTCATCTCAACTACCATTTCCTTGCAGGACCCACATGACCACATGAGACCAGAATTAAGATCAATGAAATCTTTGACTCTGCCAGTTAATCCAGCACATTTAACGTGCATCATCGAATCGCAGAGCCAGCAAAAAATAAAAGGGTCTTTAGTTGAAGACGCAAGAGTACAATTTTTCTTAGAACAGACAAGAGCCATTGTAAGTTTAAAGCAAATAAAAAAAATAAGAATATGAAAAATACCTCAAAGTAAATTTGGCACTGGGATCAAATCCAAAAACCACAAGGGGACAAAACACGAAAAAAGTAAGAGCGCGAGATCACGAATTAAATCGAATAAAGAGAACACGAGAGAATAAATCTTATATCGACTGAGCGTGGCTTGTGCCACACAACAACTTTAATCAATAAACAAATGCAATGTAAAGCATGCAAGAGAGAGAGAGAGAGAGTTAGAGAAGTAAACGAAGAAGTCTACCAGAAGTTCATAGAGAGTAAATTACAGTTATAAAATAGAGCGGTTATAAATTGAGAGGGAGTAAAAGAGTTCTGGCAAGTAAAGAGAGCGTAAATTACACTAACAAAGCTAAGAGATTAAACAAATGAAATAGAAATGTTAACACAATTATAAACACATACCCGTTTACTGGGAGATCTATTTAAAATTTCTAACACAGATATTAAGTTAAGCTTTGTAAATAAATAAACACAAAACACTCGCACAAAATCACTGAAAAAATACAAAAACTCAGAGCACAAAAGTAAACACAACTGTTCACAATCCACGCTATCGGTTACATCGCAGCCTTTAACAATTTTTCCTACTGAAGCTTTAAGATATAGACGTCCGATCGGCAAGCGCTTTTACCCTGATCGAGGAATGCGTAAATAAATAAGACTTGGAAAGATTTATGTCAATAGCTTATACACTGCGCGAAATATTCTAAAAAACATGAAATTTTGAGCGATTTTTCCGTATTGTTCCTATGGGAGCTATAGTATATAGACGTCCGATCAGCACGCGCTTTTACCTTCATGAAGGAATGCATAAAAAAATACGATTTAAAAAAATGTATAGCAATAGCTTTTACACAGCGCGAAATATTCTGAAAAACATCAAATTTGGACCGATTTTACCATATTGTTCCTATGGGAGCTATAGGATATAGACGTCTGATCGCCAAGCGCTTTTACCCTGATCAAGGTATGCATAAAAAAATACGATTTGGAAAAATTCTTGTTAATAGCTTCTACACTGCGCGAAATATCATCAATTCTTGCAAGATATATCTGATTGTTCCTATGGGAGCTATAGGATATAGACGTCCGATCGGCACGCGCTTTTACCCTAATCAAGGTATGTATAAAATAATACGATTTGAAAAGATTCATGTCAATAGCTTATATACTGCGCGAAATATCCTAAAAATCATTAAATTTTAACCGATTTTACCCTATTGTTCCTATGGGAGCTATAGGATATAGACGTCCGATCGTCACGCGCTTTTACCCTAATCAAGGTATGCATAAAAAAATACGATTTGGAAAGATTCATGTCAATAGCTTATATACTGTGCGAAGTATCCTAAAAATCATTTAATTTTAACCGATTTCACCCTATTGTTCCTATAGGAGCTATAGGATATAGACGTCCGATCGCCAAGCGCTTTTACGCTGATCAAGGTATCCATAAAAAAATAAGATTTGGAAAGATTTATGTCAATAGCTTTTACATTGCGCGAAATATCTTCCATTCTTGCAAGTTATATCCGATTGTTCCTATGGGAGCTATAGGATATAGACATCCGATCGGGGCGGTTTTCAAACTTGATTTGCGTATACATGTTTTAGGACGACTGTGAAAGTTTCAGATCGCTAGCTTTTAAACTGAGCTCGCAAACGGTATTAAAACAGACGGACAGACGGACGGACAGACGGACATGGCTATATCGAATCCTCTATTGATCCTGATCAAGAATATATATACTTTATGGGGTCGGAAACGTCTCCTTTACTGCGTTACAAACTTCTGATCAAAATTATAATACCCTCTGCAAGGGTATAAAAAGATTAGCTATACGTAATCAATTTCATTTTTAAATAGCGGCTGTAGTATGTACTTGTCTGATTGGCAGCAACTTTTACAGTGAGCAAGGTATACATAAATAAATTAGATAAATTGCATAGTTTCATGTCTATAGCTTTTATACTGCGCGAAATATCATCAATTCTTGCTAGATATATCCGATTGTTCCTATGGGAGCTATAGGATATAGACGTCCGATCAGCACGCGCATTTACCTTGATGAAGGTATGCATAAAAAAATACGATTTGAAAAAATTTATAGCAATAGCTTTTACACAGCGCGAAATATTCTGAAAAACATAAAATTTGGACCGATTTTACCCTATTGTTCCTATGGGAGCTATAGTATATAGACGTCCGATCGCCACGCGCTTTTTCCCTGATCAAGGTATGCATAAAAAAATACGATTTGGAAAGATTCATGTCAATAGCTTTTACACTGCGTCAATTTACATCAATTCTTGCTAGATATATCCGATTGTTCCTATGGGAGCTATAGGATATAGACGTCCGATCGGGGCATTTTCAAACTTGATCTGCGTACACATGTTTTAGGACGAGTGTGAAAGTTTCAGATCGCTAGCTTTTAAACTGAGCTCGCAAACGGTATTGAAACAGACGGTCAGACGGACATGGCTATATCGACTCCCCTATTGATCCTGATCAAGAATATATATACTTTTTGTGGGCGTGGCACTTGGCTGAAGCAAAAATGGTCTTCATGGTCACTAGTAGAATGCGTATGAAGAATTTTTATTCTCTCTCTCCTAAAAAAATGTGGTTGGCAGAGCAAACAATTCCGATCTATGGGGGAAAACTTTAATTGCTTATAATTCATTAAAAACTTATGAGCAATTTTAAAAATATTCTGGTGTTAGATGGATATTAATAATCAAAATAAGATCTAAAGCGCTATACAGACCTTAGCTTAGTAAGCGATTGTGGTCGTTTGAGTGGACGTGGCACATTCGCCTAAAAATTTTGAGCTGGATGGAAAACAAAGGAAACTAAATATAAAACCCCCACCCTCGAAATATTATAGCTTCCGAGATCACAGCGTTTATAAAAAAAAGTACAATCATGATGGTCAAAAATGAGCAAATTCCAATTCCATGTACGATAGAAAAAACATAATCAACAACGAACCCAGTTGTGGTGATACTCCAATCTTTCAATCAAATATTAAAAAATAATATAAATGAATAAATTGTAAATAAAGAAGAACTAATACCATTTTATTGACGATCAACATAAATATTCGGACGTTGATGAACTATGATCAGCGCAAACAAGTGGCCCTTACGACACCAAGCAGTGCTTGTTACGCGCGGAGCCAAATAGGCGTAAAAACGAGATCGCGAGAAGTTAAAAAGCATAATATAGAAGCGGACAGACTAAGATTAGAAATACGTACGAGCCTAATACTAATACTAATTTTGTGCTAAGTAAGATAAAATTAAAGCTTTTAGGCTTGGCAAAGAGTCGGTAGTAGAAATAATATGGAATAGTATATTATAGTTACATACAAATATTTAATGTAAGAGGAACTTAGTTCCTGGTAGCGACCCAGTAACTCGGGACTCTCCACATCCCCGTGAATAAGTTTATAGATAAAAGTTGTGCCAAGCATCGTTCTACGGTTTACTAAGGATGATAGATTAATTAGGAGAAGTCTACTAGATTAGGATGGTAAAATAAGGCTTGCATTTCAGATAAGGCCCCGAAGAGCAAATAATAAAAAGTTCTTTTGCACAGACTATATCCGGTCTATATGTACACCATACTGAACAGTACTGAACAGTACTGCAGGATTGGACGGACTAGTGAAATGAACAGAGTCTTTGTAACATAGGGATCCTCGAATTCCTTTGACCACCTTTTTATAAATCCAAGTACTCCCCTGGCTTTATTCACCATAGAAGTTATATGGTCACAAAACTTAAGTTTTGGGTCAAGGAGGACGTCAAGGTCATTGAATTGACGTTGGGCGGCTCTCCAAATGGTTAGAAAATATAGTCCAGGAAACTCTTTCTTCGTACACTGGTCGATTATAACTAACTTAATGCTACGGGGTGGAGGTTTCAAGAGGCCGCTTGGAGAGCGGAGTGGAGACACTTAACAGTGCGAGAGAACGAGATGCGAAGATCTGGAAAAAACTGTTCTCTCTACTGTTAGGACTCCAGGGTTCCGGTTCACCCGAAACTGGAAGCGCAGCTTGGCGCGAACATTCTCCCCCCCCCCCCTGCGGGAGAGTTCCTTGAAGCAGGACATCAGGACTGACGGCAGGCTCCCGACACGATCCATCCAAACGCCGTGCTCTGAGCGACGGGCAGCCCATCTTGAAGGTTTAGAAACCCGGGTTGGATCACTTTCGGGTACACGTCGGATCCCAACACCAGGGAGATTGTGGCTGGACGATGGAGCCTGGACCAGTGAGCACCCACCAGAAGATGGTCTCTTGCCCAAAAAGAGATCCGCAGATGTTGGTCTTTGTGCCGCTCAGCAGCACGGATGGAAGGATATCAGCTCCGATAAGAACGTCTATTTGGGAACTCTGGAGAAATGTGGGATCTGCCCATTGAAGGTTTGGACATCTTGTGGAATAGAATGTGAGGGTAATCTGCCTGCTAATTCTGGCAGAACATACGCTGCGGTGTCTAACTGCAGGCCCGGAGACCGAATGGAGAAATGGCAAAGCCGTGTTGACTGGGCAGAAACTGTCTGATTTAAACCAGACACTTGAGCTTGAATGGGGCGGAACGGCAGATTGACCAACTTGAAAGGACGCTCCATAATAACCGTCGCCTCCGATCCCGAGTCAATCAGAGCGCGTGCTCGGAAGTGGGTACCGAGGTGGCAGATATCAATCATTGCCGTGCCCAAAAGAACTGCCTTTGAGCCTGAGGCAAAACAGACTTGTACATTTGAATGTTCATCTGGAATGTCTGAGCCTCCCGCCGGAGGATAGGCTCTAGGTCTCGCATTCCCAGAGGGACTTGGATTGTTGGAAAAAGGGGTGCCTCGATGCAAAAGCGTGTGATGTCTCCCTCGGCACACGAAACAGCTGTGCGTACTGGAACAATCCCGGAGCAGATGGCCTCTCGCGAAGCAATTCAAACATAACTGCTTCTTTTTTATGTAATTTTCCCGCGCCTCGATTGCCATCTGAATGAAGCGAGGGCACAACCGCACTGGGTGACTCTCTATAGAGCACAAATCACAGCTCTTCACTTTGGCTTCAAAGGAGTGAAGCTTTTTCGTAACCTGGGGATTTTTTGGAAGTTGACGGACCACCAAGACTCTGCTTCATATCCTCAATGGCTTCGAAGGTTCTATACCTATCGCTAAGGAACGCGTTTATCTCATCCCATGTAGGAATATCGGACTTTGATGTAAGGGATTGTTCCACCAGGGACAGGGTCAACCTGGGCAACTTACTGGCGCACAGGTATACCAGCATCCCAATTTTCCGTTGATATTTTGGAATGGGCTAATGCTGTCAGGCACCCTTGGATGGTGCTTTGAAGCTCTTTTTGGAGTGGCCAGTTTCGGAATTAACGGAACTCAAGTTAAATAGGAGCTTGAGCTGGCTGTTCACTAAAAGCCGTTTGTTTTCGAAACGGTCTCGAAGCGCCTCCCAAGCGGAAGCGAAACCATCATTAGTGAGCGGGGACTTGGCAACAATTGCCTTTGCCTCACCGCTCGTCTTCGCGTTGAGATGGAATAACTTCTCGACCGGCGTCAACCGTGTGTTGTTGACGTAGACGGCAGTGAAAAGGTCTCTGAACGTTGGCCATTTGAGATAGTCTCCCTCGAATACCTCTGTATCACATAGAGGCAACCGACACCCGGACGGAATGTACGCGGACTGATTGTCGGTGCTCGACATCGCTTGCTGTGAACTGGCTCGTACTGGTTCGTACACCGAATAGCAGTATTCGTATTTACGGTGCAGAGTTGCCAAAATCTATTCCGCCCCTTCACTCGTAATACTGGAGATCGTGTCTAAACACGCTTCGAATTCTTTTTCGGCTTTGTCCCATAGCGAGCGGACTTGCTCCTTACGGATTTTGCAGGTGTGGACAGACGGAGGTGACGGCCCTGGAGTTTCAATCGTCGCTCTGAAATGGCTCATACGGTCGGACACCGTGATGAACAGCGCGAGGGCTGCAATTGCAATTTCGTTGCTCATTTTTGCCTGAGAACGAGTTGGTAGCGACTTTATGGACTTGGTCTGGATTTGTGACCTAACTTTAGGCGTGAGCGGACTCAGAGACAATTGTTTCTGATTGCTCGTAGGAATAGACAACTTCTTGTCGCCTTCTTGGGTGGCTAATGAAGTTTCGCTCTTTGCCTTCGTTATTGATTTTGGGGCTAGTGGGCTTGAGGTGCGCGCGCGATGCGGATAGCGATCGCGTTTTATTTGCAGACGGAACTGTTAACTTCGTTATGTCTCCTGGCATTCCAGAAATCAGATCAACTGGGCAAACCTATCTGGTTTTGTAAAAATTAGACCCGCCCGGAAAAGTCTGTCCTGGAATGTGGTCACGCTGTTGCGGATCACCGGATTGGATTCGAAAAGAAAAAGGACGACGAAATCGATAACTTCCGGAAGATGCGGCCCCAAAATTTCGAAAATCCTAATAGCGGAATGTCAACAATGTCAATGTATGGTGGAGCGACGCGACAAAAATCGTATGGAATTAATTTAATTTTGTTTAAAAAACAAAAAAAAATTAATATATCGCAGTGGTACGTATCCTTGGTATAGCTTGCAAGTTGTCCGCTTGTGTTTTCTATAAGCGTTGCGGCTCCGGTCTATTTTTGGAATATGTGGAAACGGAACACTAGTACAAATTTCAAAGTTTTCGAGGAAAATAACGATGATTTGGAAATAATATTCTACAAGATATTTGCAGTTGGATGCTGTGCTGCGAAAATGAGCTGTATGAATTTGAAAAAATATATATTGCGCACCGTCACAGCTTGCACAAAAAAAATGTATTTATTTATTTTTATTTAATGAATGTGAGCCGACGGTGTGTGCGAATTAGCGCTGCCGAAATAAATATCATGCAAATTCTGGCAAGGCGTGTCGTGGTAATGGGTTCGGTGAAATGGAGTTATTTTTGGTAATATGTATAATATAATTATATAATTATTATATAATATATATAATTATTATTATACTTATTATAATATGTATAATATAATTATACATATATTAATATTTGTATCTTAATCAGCATGCATCAGGATTATATGTGTGTATATGGTATTTCTTATATTTGGAAATTATAAATTATGTGGACTGTATTGTAAATGTCGACTTCGAAATGTTTGTAGGGTGTACCGCGAAAGAACGTATGTGGGTTATCGTGCTTACGTTGACTTACGTTACGTTACGACTTTTTATGTGCAAGTTATATAGCACATTACTTAGGGCCACTTACCCGATTTATAAACAACTTTGAGCCCAGCCCAATTTCCAAATAATTCAGAATTGACGCCGAGATAAACCCGTAGTCAGCTATTTCATTCAACTACGCCTTCGAGTGGTTCTCACCCATATCATTTCACACTCCGCATTGAACGGATTCTGTAAACATCCTCAGCCGATATTCTAAACATCGGAGACCCAAAGCGACCCTCGAAGCTCGATAATGTAAACACCGATTTCCGGCAGAATCTTGATTTCAGATTTAATTGCCAAATTTCATCATCCTATTTTTCCGACTCTCTTGAGTCAATCTCTTAATCAATTTTTGAAGATAAAATCTCTTAAGCCGAGGTTTGATTATTAATCTTTCAGCCCAAGTGCGGCAGTCCGCTTTTGAGATCCGAAAGAATAAGAACAATAGAAGTGAATAAGTTATAAGATCGGTGCAACCTATGAAATGTTAGAGATAAGTGATGTTAAATAAAAATAAATTTTTTTAACCAAATCACTAAGGAGAAATTTAATTGGCGCCCAACGTGGGCCGCATAGTTAAAACAAATTCTAAAGCAAGGCATAAAAAATAAAAAAAGTTCAAAAAAGTATTTATGTGAAAAGGAATTTAGTGCGGCCGAAAAAACCCAGATACAACCCGCTGAAAATAAAAAAGTTGTGTTATAAAAAAAAGGGCAGGAAATCAATAAATGTAATAATCCTCCTTAAATCAAAATAACCAACGAAAACCAAAAAAGTGTGTGTTGATCTAAACAAATCTTTAAAGTAGAAATCAATAAATGCTATAATCTATTTTTAAAAAAAAAACCTCCCTAATAAAAGTAGTGCTTGTCAAAAAAATTTTTTACTGCTCCGGACACATAAAACATATAAAATTAAAAAAAAATAATAAAATTAACAACAAAAAAATTTACAAAAGTGAACAATAAAATAAAAAAAAATAAAAGAGAGAACCAACACCAGCTAAAAATTCAAGTGAACAATTAATTATACAAAAGAAAAAAAAAAATTATTAAAAAAGTTGAATACAAAAATTTTCACAAAATCATCAAAAAGGAAAAACAAAAAAATACCAGGCTGTAGGGCAATCCCTCGCCAAATAAAGAAGGAAGACAACCAAATAAAGAAGGAAGACAATTTAATTTAGAAGGAAGACTAATAGAAGACCCCAACAAGGATCATCGGCTAGAAAAAGGACAAGTCGTGAGCGAGAATATTTTTTTTTAATTAAGAAAAATTATAAGAAATATAAGAATATAAAAGTGGAAGAGTTAATTAAAGATTTTGAAAATATTTCAAAAATGAATCCAAAACAAGCAGGTCCAAGTAATAAAAGGCCTCACAAAGTAATTACCCCTCAAGATCCTACAAATGCAAATAACACAATGTTAAATATAGGAGAATTAATTAAACACATTGTTAATTGTGAATTGAATCCATTAAAAGAAGAGATAGCAAGTTTAAAATTACAGCTTGCTAATAAAATAAAGGAAGTTGAAGATTATCAAGTAGAAATAGTTGACCCAAATATTAAATGCGAGACATCTTATGAGATCATCAAATCTGTTAGAGAGTATAGGGGTGAAGAAGACAAATATGTTAGCTGGAGGGAATCAGCTGAAATAGCTATGGGTCAATATACCAGAGGTAGCGAAAAATTTTATTCAGCATTATCAATATTAAGAAACAAAATAACAGGGATGGCCAATGACGCCTTAACCCATAACGGTACAGTTTTAAACTTCGATGCCATAATGGCCAGACTAGACTTTGTCTACAGTGACAAACGTCCTATCCATATTATTGAACAGGAGTTAAGTGTTCTCAGCCAGGGTAAATTATCATAATGGACTATTATGGAACAGTCAATAGTAAATTGACTTTATTAATTAACAAAACAATTATGACTTACTGACGAAACAAACAGATTACTCAAGAAATGAATGAAAAACATAGAAAAACCGCCGTTCGAGTTTTTATAACTGGCCTTAACGGTCAAATTTCCGACACAATCTTTTCTATGAATCCCCAAGATTTACCTAATGCTATGGCTATAGTACAGGAACTTCGAAGTAATAGTATGAGAGCACATTTTGCAAATTCGTTTACAAATACACAGTAAAAATCACCGAACCAAACCAAAGTGGTAACGGTATAATATTTTTAAACAACAAACCAAGACAACTAAACAATTATAACAATAATCAAAGGAACAATAACAACTTTAGATTTAATCAGGAAAATAATAACTTTAATAAAAATTGCAAAATCAAAACAATTTTAATCAGAACCGAAATAATAATTTCAATCAGGGAGACCTTTTTATAACCAACAAAATCAATGGAATTCATACAGACAACCTCAGAATAAGCCAGAGCCTATGGAAATAGATGAATCTTTGCAGATTCCGAATAGGCCCAATAATAACATTAATCAGGGAAATAATTATCAGAATAATAATTATAATAAATGGAATCAAAATAGGAAACCATACAATCAGCAGGAACAAGTACAAAATAAAAGAATGCCCGCAGGAACTGTTAATCAACCGGTTTAACAAGACAATGAGGCTCAACAATATTGAGGAAGATCATTTTTAGGCGAAGCTCAGGAGTAGGCTTACCCTACTTAATTCGTACAGACAAACAATTAATAAAAAATTAAAAATATTAATTGACACAGGGGCAACTTCTTGTTACATAAAGACAGGAATATATAAAAATAAGAATGAACTTCCAATTATAAAAGGGTATCCACAGTGAATGGATATTCAATAATTAAATATTATCACATGATAACTATATTTAATATGCGATACACGTTTTATGAAATAGAGGGACTAGAATCTGATTTATTAATAGGATATAATTTATTAAAGAAAATTGGAATGTAATCGATACAGCTAAGGGAATACTAAAATATAATGGAAAAGAAGAAAAAA